>JAANYP010003151.1:0-80631 GCA_020465985.1 Centrapalus pauciflorus
AGTGATTAACAATGTTCATAAGGAAATTCAACTCAATTAGAATCAATTTCATCGGTGCGATGAATCGACAAATCACTTAATCCAATCGATTTACGATACGAAAGATTAATTCAACTAAGAACATAATTAAATTATGATTAGTGACACTAATCATGCATTAATACACTTACTTAACATTAATTATGCAAGACTAAAATAATTCATTAAACAAATGCATTCAAAAGTATTCATGAATTTACATAAAAAGGGAAATACAAGAATACATTCTAAATACAATTATACCAAAAAAAAAATGAAAATACAAGATAATATCTTCAAAAAAATCTGCCCATAGGTAGCCTTTTATAGAGTTTGACTTCTTCTTTTTTTTTTTTAAAACAACCTTACACCATCACCATCAAATCCTCATTCATCATACCCTTTTATTTCATCCAAATCCTTACTCAGCCTCCACTTTGAAAGACCAAATTTTCTCTATAAATAGGGAGCTTACTTCCATTCATTTTCACACCTCCAAAACACAAGAAAACACTCTCATTTCACTCAAAAAAATCAGCCAAGGTGTCAACCAAAGCCAAAAGTTTGCAACTTTTGTTCTTTCAAGTGTTCTTGGTAAAATCCTTGAAGATCCATCCTTCTACTCATTTGCATTCTTATATTTCATCAAAGTAAGTAAATACAAACTCATAACATCTCATATTAATGTTTATATAAGTCTTGCATAATATATATAATCACCAACAACAACAAGTTTCATAAAAACTCAAGTTTATAAATCACTAGTTTTGTTTTTAAGTTGTTTTCTTCAAATGTGTTTATAAGTATATAAACACATTATGTAAGTGTAAATATTATGAAAACAAGTGATATATATGTGTTTTATAACTTTTATACAAGTAGTCTTTTAATAAACAACAAGAATCACTAGTTATTTCAAGTTCATTAACTACGGAATTTCGGCAGAAAAGTTGCATCGACTTTGAAAAATCATAAATAATTCATAACTTAACAAAATGATTTGATTCTTGTCTCAAAAGTTAGATCTATGTCTTAACTAAAAATCTGGAAGTTTTTATAATTTATTATGGAGTTTAGAACCCCTAGATATTATTTGGGAACCCGAAAGTTTGACATCTCAAAAATGGCCAACATAGGGTATTTAACAAGCTTTTTTCCTAACCTAAACACCTCAAAAAATGCTCGTTCTTGACTTTAAAAATTCTTTGTATATATTATTTTAATGTCCAAGAAAACCAAAGCCTAAATTGTTTTGGAGCTTAGTCAAAAACAGCCTCAAAATAGGCCGAAAAACCTTCGAAAAGCTGGAAAATTATATATATATAAACTTGAGGTTTTAAGTGGGTTTTATTTATAAACTTGTAATGTTGGGTGATTTAAGACATAAAAACCTATATATATATATATATATATATATATATATATATATATATATATATATATATATATATATATACACGTAGTATCATATATGAGAGTTATTAAGTCCCTATTATCATTTAGGACTCGATTAAACACATCAGGTGCATCACCCATCAATCTACGCTAACTTGCATTTTACGCAAATATTTTGCCATCACAAGCTCGGTGAGTCTTCATAGCCCCTATTTTTACACTGTTATGTTTTGGGGTTGAAATACATGCTATGTTTTCATATGGACACGGAAACAACTTCATTTCTATTATATATTACACAAGTGGTTCCATCAGCCCTCAAATCATGAACCATTAATTACATTTATTTGTAAGCGCGAATATATTGTGGATAGATCTGTCGGGAGTCATGTCCCCCATTCGGGTTAGTCTTAATCGGCTAACGGTGGGATGCATATATATTCAACACACGGTATTATATATGGGAATACTGCACAGGGCAAACTCATTTAATTAAGCTTCGGTTGCATGATGATTTATATGTAATACATAATATGGAATTTATGATTTTATAAATTCAAACTCAACTGTTGTTGTCCATACAAGTCAGATTTACGTGTAAACCTATGAGCTCACCAGCAATTTTGTTGACGCATTTTAGCGTGTATTTTCAGGAATTTAAGGCAAGTGCACCGCATCAGAAGTATTTTCAAGCTTCCGTACTTTTGGAGTCGCATTACTTTTCAAACCATCGGAGATTTATTTCCATTATTTTGGTTAATTTAATTATGTATTTAAATCTCTGTATCTTGCGAACTACTCTTTATCATTTTCGGGTTATGTAAAACATTTCTATATTTCAAAGTTATATCGATGTATTTTTTTAAAACGTCCATATAGTGGTCGTTCGTTATGATTGTGGTTACGCTTCCGCGATGTCATGCTTCATTGCCAACCGGGGTAACGGGGTGTGACACTTATGGTTAAGGATAGCATCTGCCTTCTATCAAAAGCCTCTTGGTTATGGTATCGTAGGCTATCCCACTTAAATTTTGAAAATATTAACAAGCTGGCTGCAAAACAACTGGTGATAGGACTCCCAGAATTGAGATATGATAAGGATCATCTATGTGGAGCATGTGAGAAAGGAAAGATGAAAGGATCTTCTCACAAGACAAAACCTGAACCATCTTCAAAGAGAGTGTTGGAGTTACTTCACATGGATTTATGCGGCCTAATGCGAACGCAAAGCATAAATGGGAAGCGATACGTGTTGGTTATCGTCGATGACTATTTGCGATATACCTGGGTTAAATTCTTGTGATCCAAGGATGAGACAGCTCAAGAGATCATAGAATTTATTAAGAGTGTCGAAAGCCAACAGGAGCTGTCTGTTCAATCAATCCGATCTGACAACAGCATGAAATTCACGAACTCGGTAGTAGAGAGCTTCCTTCGATCCAAAGGTATTCATCATCAGTTTTCTGCTGCTAGAACATCTCAACAAAATGGAGTCATGGAAAGGCATAACCTTACCCTTGTGTAAGTTGCTCGCACAATGCCGACATACTCAAAGCTACCTCCGTTCTTGTGGGCCGAAGCCGTGTCAACAGCTTGCTATACGCAGAATCGCTCCATAATCCATAAATTCTTCAATAAAGCTCCATACCAACTCTTTCTTAATAAAGTTCCTTTTATCAAGTACTTACGTGTACTACGTGCTTAACGATAAGGACAACCTTGGGAAATTCAACGAGAAGGCTGATGAAGCAATCTTCATTGGATACTCATCCAACTCGAAGGCATATCGCGCATACAACACTCGCATCAGGACAGTCAATGAGAGTGTGCATGTCACATTTGATGAAATGGCTGAACTGGCACCCGAAGTTGACCAATCAGGACCACGCATTACACCAATTCCTGAAGACTCTTCTCAATCTACTTATTTTTCTCCTTCTGATTTAGTTGATTTATTTGATCCGTTTTATGTAGAATTTTTTGGTTCTAGTGCTAATACTTCTAATGTTTCTTCTTCTGTAGTTAACACATCCAACGATTCAACTGCGCAACAAACTCCATCTGATTCACCTACCACTTTATATCCTCCACCATCCACTTCATCCATTGATACTTCTCCAGTTGAATCTACATGAAATGCCCTCACACAGAATGCCAAACATTATTCCTTTATCTGATCAAGATGAACCCGAACCGGAACCAATGGTACCTTCGTTCGAAACCATCGATCATGACTCATCATCCATTCCCACACTCACCACTGAGCTTCCATCTCGTTCACCGCTTCCACACGAAACAAAATGGACCCCGAGTCACCCAACCGAACAACTCATTTGTGATCTCTCTACCGGTGTCCAAACTCGAAGGGCATCTGCTAGTGAATGTCTCTTTGCGTCATTCCTTAGTATGATAGAGGCTACTCGTGTGGATGAAGCTTTGAAAGACCCTGATTGGATTGTGGCAAGGCAAGAAGAGCTCAACCAGTTTGACAGCTTAGAGTATGGTGGTTAGTTCCCAAACCCAAAGACCGAACCATAATCGGAACATAGTAGGTTTTTAAGAAAAAACGAGATTAAAACAACATTGTGGTAAGGAATAAAGCAAGACTTGTCGCCAAAGGCTACCAACAGCAAGAAGACATAGATTATGACGAGACCTTCACTCCAGTTGCACGGATAGAAGCGATTAGAATCTTCTTGGCGTATGCAGCACACAAAGACTTCAAAGTGTGCCAGATAGATGTCAAGACAGCGTTCCTGAACGGGGAACTCAATGAAGAGGTGTATGTTTAACAACCGCAAGGATTTGTTGATGCACATAAACCAGACCATGTTTATGTGCTAGACAAAACCCTATATGGTTTGAAACAAGCACCTCGAGCATAGTATGACAGTCTCTCCAACTTTCTTATCTTGGCTGGTTTCAGCAAAGGTGTGGTGGACACAACATTGTTCACCAAAAGGGAAGGCCAGCACATAATGCTAGTCCAAATATATGTCGACGATATTATATTTGGATCTACTGACTGTAATTTCTTTAAGGATTTCTCATCCCTAATGGAGTCCAGGTTTGAGATGAGTATGATGGGGGAAATGAACTTTTTCCTCGGATTACAAGTCAAACAACTTGAAAATGAGATTTTTGTGAACCAGTCGAAATATACTCTTGACATTCTCAAGAAGTATAAGTTAGACTCTTGCACGAGTATCGCAACTCCCATGGCTTCAAACTGTAAGTTAGACACTGATCCTGCCGGGAAAAGTGTCGACAATACAACTTACAGAGGAATGATTGGATCCTTACTTTATCTTACGGCTAGTAGACCAGATATAATGTTTTCAACATGCCTTTGTGCTCGTTTTCAGGCCAACCCAAAAGTATCACACCTAACTACGGTAAAACATATTTTTTGTTATCTTAAGTGTACACCCGATCTTGGACTCTGGTATCCAAAGGGAACCAACTTTGATCTTACTGCCTTTTCAGATGCTGATTTTGCTGGTTGTAGAGTTGATAGGAAGAGCACATCAGGCGGAATACAGTTTTTGGGAGACAGACCGGTGAGTTGGTCCTCCAAAAAGCAGAATTGTGTTTCAACATCCACAGCAGAAGCTGAGTATGTAGCAGCCGCAAGTTGTTACTCTCAAGTGTTGTGGATAAGAACACAGTTATGTGATTATGGGTTCTCGCTCACCAATATCCCAATATTCTGTGATTCTAGAAGTGCGATTGCTATTTCTTGCAATCCCGTGCAGCACTCACGAACAAAACATATAGACATCAGGTATCATTTCATTAAAGATCACGTTGAAAAGGGAATAATTGAATTGTATTTTGTAGGCACAAAATATCAACTTGCTGATATTTTTACTAAAGCTTCAAACGAACCTCATTTTCAGTTTTTAGTATCACATATCGGCATGTTGAATCCACCCTTTAGTTAAAATTCAGACATTTTCTAAAATAATTCTATTTCAAACATACGAGTTTGAAATTCCTTTATTTAGAAAATATCTGTTATTTAATTTTAAAGGTTGTGTTACAAAATTAAGTTCAATACTTCTTTATCTATGTATATTTTTAATGATTAATGATTCTGAAATTTTCTATGTGAATTGTTCATAATTGAATGAGACGCTAATATCTCCAAGTTTGTCTATATTTCATTAGGTAAAAAGATTCTAGAAAGTAGATCAAAAAAGATGTGTTTAATTGAGAAGGAGTATTTTCAGGATGTTAGTTTATGTCATCTTAGTTTTTAATTTTCTAAAATTTTAAGTCTTGGGTTGTTTTAATTTTATATTTATGTTAAGTAATCTTTCAGAAAAACACAAAAAGATTTTAATGTTTAATTTTAACTAGCTTGTTAATTTTCCAAAAAGTCAAAAAGATTTTTATTTTATTTGTGTCTTAGTATAATTTTATTTCTTAGAATAGTTTTAAAGAAAATCACAAAAGTATTTTTCTTCGTTCCTATTTTTTAATTTAATTCATTTTTGTTATCTAATTAGTCTATCTTATCTTTGTTTTCATATTTACTCGAAGTCATAAAAAAATACAAATAGAATTTTAATTGGGCTCAATTTTCATTTTCAGAATTTAGGTACAATTTTTTAAAGCCGATGCTTTTCTAATTTTAAATCCGGCTGGCCCATATTGAAAAGAAACATGCGGATCCATACTTCCGACCCGACCCACATTTTCATTTCCTTCTCCTTCACGCTTCTCTTCATCTTCTTCCTTCAACCGACATACACACCCTTCACCGCCATTACCAGTTATTTCGAGCATCCAAGCTCCATTTTCAGCCGATTTTATTCAATTTTCTTTCATTTTATTGCATCTGCACCTCCATGTAATCTATTTCTTGCTTTATTTTCGATTATAACATCCTATTTAGTGTTTTTAATTTTTAATTTTTAAGGGTTTTTCTATTCAGTTTTTTTGCATTTTTAGGCAGTTTAATCTGTTCATTTTCAGTTAGTGCAGTACAATAAAATGATCCTTACATGTTTTTGCATTAGAATCTGCATTTTCATGCATTTTTAAGACGTTTTAGAACTGTTCACGTTTCATGTGCATGAACTCATTAACTGTGAAAATTTGACTAAGTCTTCAACTCGGATCATCCGAACTTCGGACCATCCAAAATTCAGATGTATCCTATTTAGACAAATTTTCAGTTTTAATGTTTCACATTTTTGGACCCATCCGAAATTCGGACCCATCCAAATTTTGGATCAGTAGACAATACTAAGAAAATATACAAGTATATTATGTGTATCAACCGAATTTCAGACCATCCGCAATTCGGAAGGACTCATATCATATCAATTGTATATTTTATCAAACTAAGTCTTTATCTCGGTCCATCCGAATTCGGTTCTAATCTGAATTATTCATTCATGTTTACTTTTCTAAGTGTAGCATTTTATCCACCACCAGAATCGAACCATCCGAATTCGGTCACCATCCGAATTCGGTCAGCATCCGAATTCGGTCCCCAACTGCATTTTGGTTCACCCATCTTTAGTTTCATACTTAGTTTTTCATGCATCATTTTCATCCGAATTTCTATCCTACCAGAAATTCGGATCATTTCAGCTGAATTTCCCATGAACCGAATTCGGATCAATATTCATCCGAATTTCAGCCCATCCGAAATTCTACACATAGGATTTTTTTTAATTTAATTTTTCCATTTTTGCAAATTTTTACAAAAAATCAAAAATCACAAAAATATTCCATGTCCTATGCACCATTGATTAGAGTTAGGATAAGTGTTTGAGTGAAAATGTATTTTCTAACATTGGTCTCTTAAACATTTGACTTTGGACTTTATTCAGTAGAATTTACATTCTACTGATAAAAGACCTGATGCTTTAAACAGAATAGATAGTTTCAAATTCATGCTTGTCTCAGACTTAGTATCAGTGCTTCATTCTTTTAAGTCTGATATACTAACACTGCTGCATGTTTACAAAACTCATGGATCCGCAAATCATCTTAACCCTTCCGCATTCTCCGCTAGCAAATAACAATGCCCAACTACCCTAAGAATCACTTATTCCCTCTTCCCGGTTTGTTGAGTTTGCCCCTCATAACTGGCAGTTTGACATTTCTACCCTTCTTCACGAAGCCGATGATATCACGTTTGATATTCTCAAAGGCCACCCCATTTTCTACGCCCTAACCACCGCCATTTCCGTACCATCCATCAACCTCCAACAGTTTTGGCATCACCTAACGTTCATATTAGATGTTGGACCCCAATTGACCACCACAATCGACTCTGTTCCCATCAAAGTCACCAAGAAGCCATTCACCATATTCTATGTCTACCCTCTGAAAACCACTCCGTCTCCGAATATGCCTTTGCCCCCATTCCTTCTCCAATCTAAACCCTGCAAGAAATCCAGACCTTAGGATATGATGGCCAACTCCCCAGGCCATCAGAATTCAAGACAAAGCACCTCCAATCTCACTGGAGACTCATGTTTGATATCATAAACAAGTGCTTCACAGGAAAACACTCAGGACATGACTCCGCATCTATCCAAGTACTAGCGATGTTTGCCGCCTTTGCATACGATCGTCATTATGACTATGTGGCATTCATCTTCGAAGAGTTAAAGAGAGCAGTTCTAGAGAAAGGAACCAGAAGAGGATGCAAATACATCCCATTCCAAAAGTTTCTACAACTCATCATACAATATGCCATGGAATAGGACGAGGAAATAGATGAACATCCCGAGGCTGATGTCTACTTCATAGCCTCCCTTCAACGAATCAAGATGCCAACGGCCACTGCCAATGTTGCGGTAATGGACATTCCATTATCGCTGCTTCATCAAGCAGTTCAAACAGAAAGGGTAAGGGACTACATGAGGGCTATATATCTGGATGAGGCTCAGTCAGATTCGACTGAGCCTAACCAGTCCGAAGGTGAGGAGCGGTTGAGTGAGTTTGAGGGAGTAGAGGCTGCAGTTGAAAATATTTTGGGTATTGGTGAGCGGGAGATGTCTGTTGTAAGGGTGGGAGTTGAGGGTGAGCTGGAAGAGGCGGTCGACTCCGAAAGGACCGTCTCTGTCTAATTGAGGGATGAGGGTGCTATATCTGAGGGTGTTCTAAGGCCTATCAGCCGGACTACCCGACTAAATTAGATCCACTTTCGGTAATGGTGGAGTTTGATCCAATTTTTGAATAGGTTGAAGTCGTATTAGCGTATGATACAGACTCTAATACTGACCAAGACTATCCTTCGATAATTCGCAATCCTGAACCTGAGTCTCCACAGAATTCATCATCATCCTTTGAATTCCTAAATTCCCCATCCCACGTTCCTCAACAAGAAATCATGTCTTCCATCCAATCTACCTCCCCTACTTCCAAAGAAACCCCACCAGTCCAAAGTTCTCCCACAGTCCAAGAAATCTCAACAGCCCAATCAATCCCTCCCACCCAAACTGCTGAGTCTTCAGGTCCAAGAACCATGGACTACTTTGATAACAGGCCTGAAGTGACTCCAAGGCATGATGAAAAGATCTAGAATGGGTTCGATGGTATTCAAAGGGTGGGGTGCAGTCTCTGTATGAAGAAATGAAAGAAGAGTTAAGACAAGACCGGAGGGGTCAGATTTTGAAATTGCTTGAAGCTCCTCCAGCAGAGCTAGAAGAACCTCCGGTCCAAGGCTTAAAAGATTTTTTGAGAAAATTCTCCGCTGAGGAATTTCAGAGTCCCTTTCTTGAAAACAGATTCAAGATGGTGTTCAGAAAGAAATCCGGGTCATATAGCATACGTCTGTTGATGGTTTTGTCTGACGTATCCAGAGCAGAACAAGCGGAATACAATCATATGATGCTCAAAGACAAAAGACTGAAGGAGAAATACTGGTTGTCAGGATCTAAAACTGAATTACCAAGACTAACTGATTTGAATTTATCAGAGTATAAATCAATAATCTTGCTTTGAATCAAAGTTTAATCAAGAAGTTTGCGGAATAACACTTAATTATTTTAACAAAAACTTTCAGAATCAATAATGAATAAACACACAAGAAGTAATCAAGGATGTTTGTATTGCTGAATTCAATGATTACAATCACCTCTAATCTGTTTGATTAGACGAAGAACACAGACTGTTCTTAGGGTTTTACAACCTTAGAGGCTTATGAAAACTCTATCAATAAAGCAATTACAGACTCAAAATATGCAGAAAACTCCTATACAATAGAAAGACCTATTCTATGTATTTATATTGCTTCTTGATATGTTTCCTTCACGAATAATGACTTCTTTGATAGTAGATATGCTGGAATCTTCATGTAGATATCTTTTCCTGAAAATCAGCACTTTCTGTTTATGAAACTGTTGAGCAGCTTGAATTACTTGACAGCATGAACAGAGCAGCTTGAGTTGATTTGCTCTGGCAGCTTGAACTTTTACACTGGCAGCTCGAGTTTCTTCAACTAGCAGCATGAACTTTGGATTTACATATAAAATCTACTAACAGTCTGAGAAGTCTAACTAACAGTTTGAACATACTTAAACTATTTCCCAACAATCTCCCCCTAACTTAAATTCTTTACACAAGACTTTAAGTTCTTTACAAAAAAAAAATGGAAATGAATAAGTAAACTGTTATATACAAACCAAGGCTTTCAAAAACTTATAACTGTGCAAGTTTCTGATCTACAGCCTTCAAAAATTCTCTCTTCATATCATCTCTATCACAAGATACTCTAACAGATTTTATCTGAAGTAGCATATCTTTTGGCAAATCAAAAAATTCAAGATTGAAGAATATACCAGATCCATCTGAGAATTTGATTCTGTATGTCCTTGACTTGACAAACAGATCAACTTGCTTGACCTTTGACCCTTTCTTCACAGCATCCTCTATCTCATTCCTTGCAGATTCAGGGTCAACAACTGATTTCAGATCTTTGATAATTTGCTTCACTTGTGGTAGAGCAGATCTAACTTGAGATACAGACCCTATGTTGTACATCTTTATCAGTTCATCCCTGGTCAGCTTCTGAACCATTTGCCAGAATGTATCAAACTCTTCTTCTGGTCCAGACTCTCTTCTTATTACAAACTTGACCCTTAAATCTCTTTCATCCAGTGATTTGGCATACCAGTAATTAATCACAAGCTTTGTAAAATCATGCTGATCAATCAGCTTCTCTATCTCCATTGCCTTTTGCAATTGTTGCTCAAAGAGCACCCTTTTAACAGATGAAGGAATAGAAGCAGCAGTTTGATCAGTGGGAACAGGTGCACTGGCAGCAGCTTCAGTTGGTACTGGATCTTTTGATGTTTGGACTTCTTGGGAAATTTTGGCTTTCTTTCTTTTGTCCATCTCCTTATCATGAATCTCTTGTAGCCTTTCAATTGTCATGGACTGAGCCATTTTCTTTGGAATTCCAGCTGCAAATGCAAAATTTATCAAAAATCTTCTGTGCTCAGCTTTGGTGTGCCCTGTTGGCATCATTCTCTTCTTTGCTCCTTGCTTAACCACAAACCCCTTTAGGTAATCACCTAAGGTCTCATCGTCATCCATTGGGGTTTGGGCTTGCTGATCTAATTCTTTGTCCTGTTCTTCTGCTATTCTTTTGGCAACTTCAGCATCAAAGGTAATTTGGGCTTCTTTGGAAGAAAATTTATGCTTTGGAGACTCAATGAGAATGCCCTTGCCCTTGTCTTTTGCAGCAGATGATGTAGCTTGGACTGTACTTGATGGAGCTTGAATACCTTCCCTGATCACAACTCCAGTTGCTTTTGGGGCAGCAACTTGAGTTTCTAGGCTAACAGCTTGAGAAGCTGTTGGGACTGCTAGCCTAGAAAATGGAACTGTTGATGCTGCTTGGACTGTTGTTGATGGAGCTGCTTGGACTGATTTGGGAACCTCCTGATTCTCCCCCTTTTTGGATGCATTGGTTTGGTCAGAAGGACCTACAACCTTTGCCCCGTGGGTTTGAATCATCTGCTCTAATTTCATGATTTTATTTCCACAAAGGGTGAACCCCTTGTGAAGATAATCCATTCTTTTATTCTGTGCAGCCTCTGCCTGCTTGAGTGCAAAAATTTGAGCCCCCTGTGCAGCAATGATGGACATTTGATATTCCAACATGGCTACAACAGGTTTTAGCTTGGGATCCGTCAAGAGCATTAGTTGCAGACTAGTCTCAAGATCAGAAAACACCTTAGGTGCTTGTGATCTATCACTGACATGAATACCAGAAGTAGAAACTTCTGGGCCCCTCTGTTCTTGGTTCTGGGGACTTCCAGCTTGTGTGTGTACACTGGCTGTTGCCATGGGTGTGGTCTTAGATATGTTGGCACTGTCCTGTGTCTCTTTTGCAGAAACAGCAGTAGTGCCAGCCACAGAACCCATATGAACCATCTCTGAAGAGATGTTCACCTCCTGAGTGAGGATGGGAGTTTCCTCAATTGGTTCCCTTTGGATATTCTGTGCAGAAGTATCCTCCTGCACAGGGATATATGGCTCTTGTCTAGGGGAGGAGGAGGAAGGAGCTCCTGGTCCCCTTTTCCTTTTATATAAGTATTTTAGTGGGCGTTTTGGCTGTACAAAAGGATCAGATGGAATATTTGTATCATGAGGAGTGGGTTGGGGTCCTGGGGGTGAAGCAGGAATGTTGGGCTGTGTCTGCTCAGGACCCTCTCCTCTGTTTCCTGGAATGATGTTCATCATTGCAGAGGGCAATGGAACATCTATACTTACAAAATTGGCACTTGGCTTTAGCAGCCTTTTGATTGAAGACAGTGAGTGCCTATGGGAAACATGTATCCTTTTATGTAAATGTGGAGTAGTGCAGGTGTGTGCAATAATTTCTGCCAAAAACCTAGGATACATCAAAAATTTCCCAGTCTTTAGGGAATGATGCCTTAACATTCCCTGAAAAATCATGTTAGAAAAGTTGAACTGTTGGCCAGTAGAAAAGCACACTAAGGCAGTGGCAATATTTGAAGAAAACTCAGACCAACCAGTTCTTTTGGGGCTTAAACATTGCTGAATAATATGCACAAGGTATTTCCATTTTGGAGAAAAGTGTGCCTTAAGAAAAGTAAAAGAATCAGCAGGACCCCTATAACCAATATTTTGAAGACCAAAATGTAAAGCTTGAAGGGATAGGTCGGTTATACCTGAGGCATCTTGAAGATGCAAGTGATGTCTGATGGATTCCTCAGTGATATGGATGACAGTTCCATCAATCTTGGATATGAGGGTAGGCACTCCATTGATGGTTTGAACAGATGGATGATTCCAAAGCTGTTCAATATGGGAGATGTATATAGTAGGGTTAATGAATAGGGCATAGTGGATATGGGAGTGCCTGAGGAAATCCATCATTGCATGAAACGGTTGAAGTTCAGAGTGTTTTAGGGTGTATGGGAGGCAATTGTGTTCTTTAACAAACTCCATTGATGAAGAAACGACGGTTTAGGGTTTGAAAGAAGAATTGTGTTCTCTCTCATTTTGAACCATTTTCCTTGTTTGTACAGGAGTGCTTGGATCACCCAGTATTTGATTGAGAAGATGATACTTGTGAACCCTCAGTGTAGGCTCTCTCTCAGTCTGAAAAGAGGATCCAAGATTTGTATCATCTCCATCAGGACCAGTACAAGGATCAGCTTCAGGAACAGCTTGACTTGAATCTGGGACTGTGTCCCTTTGTGTTGGAGCTGTTCTCTCAGGACTTGGGAGTGGCACTTCAGTATCTGGATTTGTATCATGTTGAGCATTCAGGACCCCTGGAGGATCACAAGACAGAAGTGGTAGAGTGGTGTAATCAGACCAACTTGGTGAATCTTCAGCAGTCTGAAACTTTGTGCCAACAGCTTGAGAGATTGTATTGGCAGCATGAGAATTTGTGTTAGCAGCTTCAACCCTGTATTCATCAGCTTCTGCAGTATACTCAACAAAGCTCAGAGAATTTGTTAGTGAATCTAAATCAAACAACCAATCAGGACCAGTGCCTTTGATATTAGCAGTATTTTCATTAAATTCAACATTGGCACTTTCTTCAATGGTTTTAGACACACTGTTATATACTCTATAGGCTTTGCTTTGATTTGAGTATCCTACAAAGAATCCTTCTTCTGCTTTACTTTCAAACTTCCCTAAGTGAGTCTTAGTGTGAAGGATAGTACATGGGCATCCAAAAGGCTTGAAGAAAGCTATTAGGGGACTTCTGTTATGGAATAACTCATAGGGAGTTTTCCCTTGTGATTGGACAACCTGAACCCTATTCAGAACATAACAGGCTGTATTTACAGCTTCTGCCCAGAAATTCATTGGCAGATTTGAATCAGCTAACATTGTTCTAGCAGCCTCAATTAATGTTCTGTTCTTTCTTTCAGCTACACCATTTTGCTGTGGTGTTCTTGGTGCACTATATTGTCTAGCAATACCTTTGGACTCACAGAAACTGTTTAGAATGTGATTTTTGAATTCAGTTCCATTGTCTGATCTTATCACCTTAACTTTGGAGTTGGATTGGTTTTCTATCTTAAGAATAAAAGACTTAACTAGCTCAGCAGTATCATCTTTGGACCTAAGAAAATAAACCCAAGTAAATCTGGTGAAATCATCAACAATAACTAAACAGTAAGCCCTTTTATTCAAACTCAAAACAGATGTTGGACCAAATAGATCCATATGAAGCAGCTGAAGAACAGATGAGATTGAATTTACTTCTTTGGCCTTATGAGAAGTTTTGTGTTACTTACCTTTAAGGCATGCCACACAATGATCATCACAAATGAACTCCTTTTGTGGTAAGCCTCTTACCAGATTCCTTTTGGCTAAAGCATTCATAGACTTGAAGTTCATGTGACACATCCTTCTATGCCAAAGAGCAGACTCATTGGATGATGCTTTGGATATCAAACAGCTTACAAAAGATCTGTGTCTAGACAGTAGACATTGTCCTTTCTTGGTGTTCTTAGTAAAACAAGATGTTCAGGAACTTTGAAATCTTTTGAAAGAACAATGCACTCAGAATCTGTGAACAGAACAATGTTTTTTTTGTCACAGATTTGAGAGACACTTAATAAATTATACTTAAGCTGTTCAACATACAAAACATCATGGAATGTCATGTTGCCTGCATTAACAGTACCTTTACCTGTAACCTTACCTCCTTTTGAGTTGCCTCCAAATGCTACAAAACCTCCATCAAAACCTTTGAAATTTGACAAGCACTCAGAATTGCCTGTCATGTGCCTAGAACATCCACTGTCCAAATGCCATCTTGTTCTATGAGGAGACCTGTGGTTGCCCTGCACAAATAACAGCTTAGTCAGTAGTGGAGTAAACCCAAACCAAATTGGTTTTGGGTTGGCCTTGTACGTTGACATAACTAAATACTGTTTTTGACTTCTTATATTTAGTGAGATCTACTGATGGAGTCTTTGGAGAGTATTTGGTGATTATATGAGGTATCCAATTATTTTGATCATCTTTTCTTCTAACAGTCTCAGATGGTTCACTAGCAGTTCTAGATTGGTGCTTAGCAGCTTGATCTGTGTTTGTAGTGCTAACAGCTTCAGTTTTTGCACTAACAGCTTCAGATTTTGACTTAGCAGTCTGATCTGTTGCATTAGCAGTTTGAGCTGAAGATTTGTCCTTGACACACCAAATTTGTTTAAAACTTGATTTAGGCTTTGCCAAAACTAGTTTTTGATGTGTGGACTGTTTTTTATTAACTTTTGAAAACCTGTGATCAACTGTTTTCTTTGGAACTGATGTGGAAGGGTTCACCTTTGAGTGCTTTGACTGAATAGGATTTGATTTTGTGTGTTTCACAGTCTATTTTGCAACAGCTGGTTTATAAAAACAATCCTTGGCTAAGTGATTCTTCCTTCCACAGTGAAAACACCTTTTGACTTTTTGAATTGGAGAACCAGACTTTTTTGTCAATTTCTGGTTCTTGTTTCTCTGATTTCCTCTTACCTGCTGTTGTTTAGGAAACTTTTGAACACCATGCTTTTGGCATGTGTAGACAGAAACAGTTTTACCTCTTTTGTTTCCTTTTGATGAAGATGCAGTGTTACAGTTAGAATGTACAGAAACTTGAGGAATATCATTGCATACACTCATCTTCTCTTTTCCTTTCTTACTGGGAGCTTGGACCTCTATGGGTGCACTCAATGTGTCACAGTCTCTGTTTTGAATTTTATCTTCCTTTGATTCAGGACTGTTATCTAGGATAGGATCTACAATAGTCATAGACTCATCTAGTGGTTCATTGACAAGTCTATCAGCAACCTCACTCATTGGGTGAATGTACTTGTTGTTGTATGGAGGTGGAGTAGCTCTGTATCCTATTCCTTCTTTGGGATTAACCTGAGATTTTACTCTATCTTTAAATTGGACTTCCATTAGGTGTTCCAGCTTTTGATTTGCTAACTTAAAATTTCCTAGATCTATGTTAACAGATTCTAGTTTCTTATTAGCCTCTAACACCTTTTGTTCAGTCTCTTCTACCTTTTTATTCAGAGATTCTATTTTCTTGTTTAGCTCCTTTTTCTCCCACTCATGATAGGTTCTATCATACCCCATTTGAATCTCATTATCCTTATAATCATTGATCTGTTTCTCCAGATCTTCTATGGCTTGCATGTATACATATCTCCTTTCTTCCATCTTAGCTAGAGGTTTGCACATGCTCTCATTATGATCTCTGTACTTTTTAACCATATTTTTGCATGATTGAGAGCAGAGTTTAGAATTTACCTCAGATGGTAGTTCAGTGGAGGAGACATTTGATGTTTCTGCCATTAGAGCTTGATTTTGAAATTCTTCCTCTATCTGATCACTCCAGTCAAACACATTGTCTTCTTGAGAGACAAGTGCTGTTGATGATGATGTTTGAATGGGCTGTGAAGTCCTTGATGACTGTTGACCTTGAGATCTACATTCTCTGGCAAAGTGACCAAGCTTATGACATTTATAGCATTCAACTTTTGATTTATCAAAAGCTGGTTTGCCTTCTGTTCTGGCTTGAAAGTTGGTCCTCCCAGTTTTTTTAAGAAATCTTTTGGCCCTCATGGTCAGCATTGCATGTTGCCACTTTAAATCCATCTCTTCAAGATCATCTGGATGAATTTGCTCCAAGTCTTCAACATTTAGAGCAAATAATCCATCATTGGCAACAAAAGCCTCATAGTGAGTTTCAGCAGAGTTGCCATCACCACCTGAAAAAGAATCACAGTTATTAGATTTTTCAGAAGACAGAAGAGCAGTATTGTGATTATAAGAAAAGGATTTCTTTTTAGCATCAATTTCAGTCTCAAACACTCTTAGACTGTTATACAGATCATCCAATTCTATCTCATCAAGAGTGTCTTTTGTTCTCCATTGTGCAGCATAGACTGTCCATCTTCTCCAAGAGATCTGAGAAACTTTCTGTTGACTTCATCTTGATCCAGATTGACTTTTGCACTTTCCAGTTCACTTATCAGTTTGTTGAACCTGTCAAAAATTTGAGTAAGGTTTTCATTCTTGCCACCAGAAAAGTTTTCATACTGCTGCTTTAAGAGATCCTTTTGGTTTCTCTTGGTACTGGCATTACCAGCAAATCTTTTCTCTAAGGCATTCCAAAGATCATGAGCAGTATAAAATTTTTTGAACTGATGTTGATAAGCATTTGGAATGGCTATTTGTAAAAGTGTAAGTGCTTTCACTTCATTCATTCTAGCCTTCCTCTCAAGTTCAGTTTTTGGAGGAGTTTTGACTGGTTTTCCCTCATCATCCAGTTCTGGATCAACTACATGAGGAAATTCAACAGCTTCCCATATGGCATAATCAATGAATTGAATATGCTGTTGAATCCTGAGTTTCCACATCTCAAACTCAGTGGGCTTGAGCATAGGCACTTTGAGTCCTTGCCCAGATCCACTGCTGCTATTTTCAAATTCCATTGCAAAACAATTAAAAATTTAAAAGAAAGTTTTCGACTTTGAAAAACAAAGAACAACCTGGCTTTGATACCACTTGTCAGGATCTAAAACTGAATTACCAAGACTAACTGATTTGAATTTATCAGAGTATAAATCAATAATCTTGCTTTGAATCAAAGTTTAATCAAGAAGTTTGCGGAATAACACTTAATTATTTTAACAAAAACTTTCAGAATCAATAATGAATAAACACACAAGAAGTAATCAAGGATGTTTGTATTGCTGAATTCAATGATTACAATCACCTGTAATCTGTTTGATTAGACGAAGAACACAGACTGTTCTTAGGGTTTTACAACCTTAGAGGCTTATGAAAACTCTATCAATAAAGCAATTACAGACTCAAAATATGCAGAAAACTCCTATACAATAGAAAGACCTATTCTATGTATTTATATTGCTTCTTGATATGTTTCCTTCACGAATAATGACTTCTCTGATAGTAGATATGCTGGAATCTTCATGTAGATATCTTTTCCTGAAAATCAGCACTTTCTGTTTATGAAACTGTTGAGCAGCTTGAATTACTTGACAGCATGAACAGAGCAGCTTGAGTTGATTTGCTCTGGTAGCTTGAACTTTTACACTGGCAGCTCGAGTTTCTTCAACTAGCAGCATGAACTTTGGATTTACATATAAAATCTACTAACAGTTTGAGAAGTCTAACTAACAGTTTGAACATACTTAAACTATTTCCCAACACTGGTCGAAATCAAAGATAGTGAAGATTAACAATATCCATATGTACAAAAGAGCTCGAGTGTACACTCCTGCTTTTGAAGTACTCCGAGAAGATGGATCAGTATAGTTCTTGCATGAAAATGACCTGGATTTCGTGAACATAGATGACATTGAGTTTCTGCACAACTAACTGATAAACATAATTAAGAAACGATTAACTCAAGTCACTGCTGTTGCCGCCCTGACTAAATGCATGAATCGCCGCTACATCATTATGTGCATAAAAGATTTCCGGATGGCGATAGAGAGCTATATGGTGAAAGTTGGTCTAAAAGCACCAGAGCAAAATATTTTTCTCCTAGACCACTATCCAGCTTGCAAAGTTTTGATGGGGGGACACCAGGGAATTATTTTTCTGAACAAGAAGGGACAGAAAAATTTCATGCGTATTGAAGATTTGCCATGCTATTCAGATGTTACAATCAGATTGGTCAGAGGCGAGTGATATGTTCATATTTATACATATTTTTGGCATCATTTACCTTGCATTTTTGTTGGTTTTTCACTCGAAATACGTGAAAAAGATATCTAATTCAATCATTTTTTGATTCATAGGACAAAAGAGGTTTTATCGATCAAGGAACGAACACCGAAGAAAAAGCGACAAAGTTTGAAGCCCCTACAAGTTCTCATGAATTTTCCAAGAAGAAAAGAGGTGAATTTGGTGATTTTTTTAGAGCCTACGACCGTGGAGGAAAAAACCCTATGACCATAGGGGATACCAGGAGCATTACCGTGGGCTAGGGCACAATGTTGACCAGGTCAAAGAGGCCTACGACCGTAGGACTTAATGCACACGGTCGTAGGCGGCGCAGAAACCTTATAAACACACAGAAATGGCCAGAACGAAGGAGGGGAAAGCAGAATTCGATTTCCATCCTAGTTTTACGAATTTTTGCAGTATTTCTTCACATATTTAAGTAGGTTTAGCATAGTTTTAGTTGATTAATCATTCGGGATTGATATTTGCATGGATTGAAGCATTCGGTTAGCGGCAATCATTGGTTTTTCGTCACTTTTTGCAAGATTTCGGTACTTTCGTTCCTTTTTCTTTCGTATTATATAATGAATGCAATTAAGTTTTATTTATTTTCTGTTTTTATTATGGATTGTGAGTAGTTTATTGTTCACCCGCTTGGGATAACGAATTCTATGTGTTAGTTGGTATATTATTGGATTGATGGATGGGTTTTAGTTTATATTTGTCGGATTGTTGATTATTTCATGTTTTCTTGTTAAGAATCAGATTTTTATTAATCTTTTAACATTGTTTTGCAATAATAAAGTGTTAAATAAATCTACATTTTTAAAAAGATTGATGCTCTGAATGAAAATTTAATAGCCAATTATCTCTTCTAGGCATTGTATTGCGATAATGATTTGATAGTTGATTGTTAAACTAGAATTTTATGTGTTAGTTAATTCTTATGCATTGTGTTGCGACAATAGGGTTGGCAAATCGTAAAGTTTGATTTTTAAAGTAACGAAGTTAATTTGTTCGATTTCGGTATTAATCGATTATCTTTAGGCATTGTGTTGCGATTATAAGATTTATTGTTTAATATTGGAGTTTCGATGAGTTGCTTTGTTTTCATCACGTGGTTATAAAGATTAAATATTTTAACTTGAAGTAATTAATTAATCGGTAAAGTAAACCAAAATCTGGGCTTAATTGAATTTATAATTGGTTATCAACCGATTTGTTTTTAGTCAGTCAATTCAATCCATCGCCAATTAATCGTAGTTTTCTAATACCAAGTGGGTGACACTTTCGTAATATAAGAGTTTCATAATTTTAATTTATTATCGTTCTTTACTTGCTTAAGTCAATTTCGCTTTGATTCTGCTTTTGTTAGTTTGGTTCGTATTATATAGTAATCATTAATTGTTGCGTCCGTTAGTTAAGTTTAATTAGTGTTTGCCGGTATTAGTTTTTATTTAATTTGAAAAATCCTAAAAAAGAGTAGTTAACTTTATTCTTGTGTTACTTAGTTTAATTTAGTTAATTAGTTAATTGTTTTTATTGACTTAGTTGTTAATTCCATCAAAAAAGTCCAAAATAGCTAAATATTGGTTTAGGTTGTAGTATTGGAGTCTCCGATCTTTATTCCGTTCCCTGAGTTCGATAAATCCTGGGTGATTCTTAAAGCTATATTGCACACGATCGGTACACTGCCAGTTGTGTAATTTATACTTTGGGTTCATTTAGACATGAAAACCTGAGGTGTGTTTTGCACGCGTCACGTTTTTGGCGCCGTTGCCGGGGAACGGTGTGAGCTTTAAGAAACAACCAACACCGGTAGTTTAGTTGATCCTTTTTAGGGGCAATCCCCCTGAAAAGTTAAAATTTCTGTCTGTTTTCGTTTTTCTTTAAAGGGTGTTCGGTGTATGAGTCGTCGTAATCCTAATATCGTCAGCCCATACTCCGAACCTGAGCGAGCATTCCGTAGCCGTCTTCGTGAACAATCGCACCCTTTAGTTGAGGGACTCTCTAGTTTATCTGATTCTACTGACCATACTGTTCCTCATCCGGTGGAGGAAGGTCACTTAGACATTTGTGTTCAGATACCTCCGATTTCTAGTCCTTCGCCTTCTTCACTGTCTTCATCTTCTGATTCTTTGTCTTCTTCTGAGTCTTCATCTTTCACAATGCGAGACCGGAGGACAATGCTTGAGCTTAACCAGCCGGTCACCGATGACTCGGAGTTTCGGCACTTTATTTTGCTCTTTGGTTTGTACGTACTATATCGTTGCTGCTTGCATTCGTAGTTTAGTTTAGTGTAGTTTGTAAGTAATCCATCTTTTACCTCATAAGTGGCTAGATATTAGCGAACGTTTTAGTACGGTATCTCGTTTCATATTGTTGTTCCGTGTGTTTGATGACTCCCGAGATCAGCTTGAATCTAAACTATATTTGCTATAACTTCAACTTTCTTTTTTTTTATTTTTTATTGCTAAATCTGTGCATATTATTTCTCCAATATTATGTATTGTCATCAAAATATTTATTATTATTCTTTTAGACGTTGCCATTTTGGAGAAGTTTCATAAATGATCTTGTTTGTCTTTTTTTTTTTGTTTTAGATCTACAAAAAGTTTGATTACATTTACTTTTATTTGCTTCCTTAAAGCGTCACCGAAACTGATTTGATATATGTATGTGTTGGTGCAATTTGATAGACTTTCACCTTTATCTCTTTGGAGAAACGATTCACATTTGGCGTCCTTCAGAGTTTCGCGTGAAATTAATGAAATAGAATGAGTTTTTTTTTCTTACAATGAGTTTTATCCTTCTTTGCTTTTGCTTAACCAGCAGGTTACCGATGACTCGGAAGGTGCGATAGTTATTCCAAGATTCGATGCTGTTAATTTTGAGTTAAAGTCGAGTCTGATCGCTTTAGTTCAGAATAACGCGCAGTTCTGCGGTCTATCCTCTGAGGATCCATATTCCCACCTGAAGAAATTCAGGAAAGCATGCGGTGGGTATAAAGCAAATCAAGTTCCACGGGAAGTAATCCGACTGATGCTTTTTCCTTACTCTCTTTCAGGACGTGCCATGATGTGGTATGAGTCCCTTCCCTCGAACTCGATTCATATTTGGGACGATATGGAATCCAAGTTTCTCCTCAAATTCTGCCCTCCTTCTCGGACTACTAAGCTTATTAGTGACATTCTCTCATTTAAGCAGAAACCTGACGAGTCTTTATATGATGCATGGGAGAGATATAAAGAGTCCATCATGAAATGCCCAAATCATAACATGACACTTAATCACCATGTCAAGGTTTTCTATGAGAATGTTCACCCCATGTATCACTCACTGATCGACTCAGCTTGTAACGGGTCAGTGTATAAGAGGACACCAGAAGAGGCTTTTGACATAATTGATGACCTGGTTTTAAGCCAAACGCAGACACCTAGTGAATATTTTGGGTGGGGAGCTTCTGATTCAAAGCAAGCTGCTGCTATAGCTGCCCTCACAGCTAAGATTGATCTCCTCATGCAGACTACTCATCCACAGTCATCCCTAGTTGCTGTACACGCAGTACAACACGGATGTGAGCACTGTGGTAGACCACATTCCGGCTATGAGTGCCAAGCTAGCTTTTCTTATCCAAATCAGGAGGAGGTATATTACTCGTCGGGAGATTATGGTGGAGGCATGGCTAGATATTTCCAACATACTCTGAATTTTTCTCGAGCTCAGAACCAACCACCTCCTGGATTTGCTCATCCTCATCCTCAGGTGATGCGGAGACCCCAAATTTAACCCTCAGCAAGGGTATAACCATGGATATCATCAAGGACAATCTTCTTCTTTCTCACAATTTAATTCTAATCCCAATCAGTTCCATAATGCCCACTTCCCTAATCAGAATCATCAGTCTCAGCCAGTGCAACCTGTAAAGTCAAACCTCGAGGAGATGATGATGAAGTTTATTGCTAATCAAGAGGCGTTGTCTAGAAATCAGCAGGCTGCTATTCAGGCCCTTGAAACACAAGTGGGACAGCTAGCACAGTCGAGGAATGTTAGGAATGCTGGTGAACTACCTAGCAACACTGAGCCCAATCCAAGAGGTAATATGAAAGACAAGGGTCCTGCTCAAGTCAATGCCATTACTGTGCATGATGATGAGCACCCCGAGGATGTTCCTTCTTCTACTTCTTCCTCTTTTCCCCCATTGAAGAAGGAAATGGAGGCTTTCATGGACGAGATGCATCTGAACGCTTCAGGATGTACCGCATATGTCCCCCCTCCTTTATATATCCAAGGTAAGGCCGACCTTAGTAGTTTCACTATCCCATGTTCTGTAGACGGGGTTGTATTCAGCAATGCTTTAGCCGATCTAGGCTCTAGCATTAATGTTGTTGCTCATGATATTTTCCAACAGCTTGATTTGGGACCCCTTAAGCCTTCTTTGGTAGCCGTGCAGCTAGCTGATAGTTCCTTGAGACGGCCTGTAGGGATTTGTGAGGGAGTTAGATTGAAGATTGATAGATTTGACTTTGTTGTTGATTTAGTGGTGTTAGACATGGATAGCTCGAGTGGCAATCCCCTCATTTTGGGTAGACCCTTTCTTACATCTGCCAGAGCATTGATAGATGTCCTATCTATGGAGTTGACCATTCGAGTGAGAGATGAGGAGATTACATTCCGTATGGCGAAAGCTAATCCATTATATCCATTTCTTCCTGAGTCACTTTTCTCCATATCTACTTATGCACCATGTGTTGAGTTAGATCCTATGCAGGGTGTTCATACCACAAACGAGTTTGATGCTGATAGACATTTGCGAGAGATTGCTTGCTTGCTTGGAGTAGATTGGCAGATGCACATTGATGAGAATGACATCCCAACCGATGAGGATATTTTTGCTTTGTTTGAAGCACCATCAGCATCTACTCCTTCTCATATTGATCATGATAAGCTTGATATTCTTGAATCTGATTCTATTGTTGTTTGTGATGGACAGATACCTTCAAGCTCGGTAAAGAGGAAAGAGAAATCGAAGAAGCCAAGAAAGCGAAAGAAGAAGGTGGAGAAGATCACAACAAAACCAACTTGTCAATTTCCGAAGTTTAATTTTGATCATGAGGATCCGGTTGGTGAGTACATTGCTTTAATAGGTATGAAAGTTTTGCGAGCTTGTTTCCCAGGTATGTTTTATCAATCTAAGGGCCATGTGGACGAGTCAAGCTAGAGACTCGTCAAAACAAGCGCTTTCGGGAGGCAACCCATAGATACTTTCATTTGTATATTAAGTTTTCATTTTTTGCTTAATTTGTTTTGCTTGATGTGTTGAGCTGTTAATTTAAATTTTGAAAGTTATATGCTTAAATAAGTAGCCCGTGCATTGAGTATGTGTCTTAGGATTGCATGATTGATGCTACTGGTCTTGTTTTGAAAGCATGTTTGCTTGTTCTAATTTCTAGTTTATTTTATTTTATCTTATTTAGTTTATTTTTTTATTGCTTTGTGTGTGGTGTGCTTATTATATTTAATTTCATAGATGGTGTGTTTTTGAGTTCTAATAGTTTGGTGTGTTTCCATGTTTTCTTTGTTTATTTTCGTAGATTTATATTTAGGTATTTATGTTCTAGTCCTTGCATGATGGTGTCACGCATTATGCTTTATTTATGTAAAAGGGGTGTCGTTGTCTTGAGAATATTTTGGTGTGCTAATGTGCCATATGATCATGTATTTTTGAAATGAGTGTGGGGTAATGTATCTGATGTCACATAGTTTGATATGAGTGTGAGTGATGTGTTTGATGCGTGTTAAGACAATTTATGTGTGTGTTAGAGTGTTATCAGATGTTGACAGATGTCTTGTCATGACGAACCGTGGTAGAGATGCTCACTAGCAGTCAGTTCAGCCTCATCATTCAGACATGGCCATGCTTAACTGTATCACGGGAGTTTTTCTGTTCCAATTTTATTATCTCCATTATTCCATGCTATCTTGAACTATTCAAGACAGTGAGGACACTGTCAGATTTAAGTGTGGGGTGGGAGTATAAAAATGTCGATTTTGAGCTTTGCATGTCCTTACGAACAATTCATGGTATTTTTGTCTAAAATTTGGCCTATTTTCAAAACTTTTCTCGCTATTTTTGCGCGTTAGACTCTTTTGCAATATTGTTCTATTTACTATGCATGCGAATCTAGATAAATGGCATTGAGACTTTTTATGGCAACGAGATGCTCGATTTTCATGTCACTCTTTCATGGCCAAAATTGCATGTTTTGAGCACAATCTAACCCTTTACATTCATTTCGTGAGGATTTGAGCCTGCATAGCATTCAATTTTAATGCTCATTATTTGTTTCTGTGTGGTATTGTCGGTGTCATTTATTCTAAGGTAGAACTTGTTTGTGAATGCACATCAAGATCACATTTTTGAGAATTTAGAACACATATAAAGGCAAAGTTAGGATAACCCGTTTCCCTCATGATACTCCCTTGCCCACGTTATCTCCCTAGATTGCCTCCATTTGAACCTTAGCCTTTCGTTTCGGTTACAACACACATCAGTAGCCAAATTTTCCCTTGTGTCTATCGATTGACCCGAATGTGGACTGAGACTTAGTAGCAGGATTTAAGGACTTGTAGCAGCCACAGTTTTTCCTGTTAGGCCAAATTTAGAGCTTTATTGATTATTCTTTGTATTTAGAACACATTCGAGCCTTGTGGAATCCATTTGCTTTCGTGTTCTTTCCGGTTTTTCTAGTATTGTACCCGGGCGATGCTAATTAGTCGAGATGGTTCTTTTTGAGCAGGGTGTCATAAACGCTTGATGTTTGAAGGAATCAAAGAGAGTTCAGTGTTGTTGAAAAAAAAAAGAGAAAAGATAAAAATAAATAAAAAGAGTGAAAAAAGGGGGGTAAATACAAGGATGAAAGAGAAAATGAGCGAAAAAGAAATAATATAGTAGTTTTCTTCCCTTTGCATCGCCCTTGAGAGCTATAGTATAAGCCAATATGCTGAGTCTTTAGGGATAATTATTTTCAGTGTTTCTTATCATGGTTGTCGCTTTAGTTCTAAGGATTGCTGCTACTTCTTTGGTCTCATTCTTTTACGCCTCACTCAGACCAAACATACCCATCACCCGAGCCTAGCCCCATTACAACCCTTGAAGTCCTTTATGTGCTTTATTTTCAAATATAAGTGATGGAGATGTGATTCTATCTCAAGCTTTGTTTTCATCACGTGGTTATAAAGATTAAATATTTTAACTTGAAGTAATTAATTAATCGGTAAAGTAAACCAAAATCTGGGCTTAATTGAATTTATAATTGGTTATCAACCGATTTGTTTTTAGTCAGTCAATTCAATCCATGGCCAATTAATCGTAGTTTTCTAATACCAAGTGGGTGACACTTTCGTAATATAAGAGTTTCGTAATTTTAATTTATTATCGTTCTTTACTTGCTTAAGTCAATTCTGCTTTGATTCTGCTTTTGTTAGTTTGGTTCGTATTATATAGTAATCATTACTTGTTGCGTCTGTTAGTTAAGTTTAATTAGTGTTTGCCGGTATTAGTTTTTATTTAATTTGAAAAATCCGAAAAAAGAGTAGATTAACATTATTCTTGTGTTACTTAGTTTAATTTAGTTAATTAGTTAATTGTTTTTATTGTCTTAGTTGTTAATTCCATCAAAAAAGTCCGAAATAGCTAAATATTGGTTTAGGTTGTAGTATTGGAGTCTCCGATCTTTATTCCGTTCCCTGAGTTCGATAAATCCTGGGTGATTCTTAAAGCTATATTGCACACGATTGGTACACTGCCAGTTGTGTAATTTATACTTTGGGTTCATTTAGACATTAAAACCTGAGGTGTGTTTTGCACGCGTCACGTTTTTGGCGCCGTTGCTGGGGAACGGTGTGAGCTTTAAGAAACAACCAACACCGGTAGTTTAGTTGATCCTTTTTAGGGGCAATCCCCCTGAAAAGTTAAAATTTCTGTCTGTTTTCGTTTTTCTTTAAAGGGTGTTCGGTGTATGAGTCGTCGTAATCCTAATATCGTCAGCCCATACTCCGAACCTGAGCGAGCATTCCGTAGCCGTTTTCGTGAACAATCGCACCCTTTAGTTGAGGGACTCTCTAGTTTATCTGATTCTACTGACCATACTGTTCCTAATCCGGTGGAGGAAGGTCACTTAGACATTTGTGTTCAGTTACCTCCGATTTCTAGTCCTTCGCCTTCTTCACTGTCTTCATCTTCTGATTCTTTGTCTTCTTCTGAGTCTTCATCTTTCACAATGGGAGACCGGAGGACAATGCTTGAGCTTAACCAGCCGGTCACCGTTGACTCGGAGTTTCGGCACTTTATTTTTCTCTTTGGTTTGTACGTAATATATCGTTGCTGCTTGCATTCGTAGTTTAGTTTAGTGTAGTTTGTAAGTAATCCATCTTTTACCTCATAAGTGGCTAGATATTAGCGAACGTTTTAGTACGGTATCTCGTTTCATATTGTTGTTCCGTGTGTTTGATGACTCCCGAGATCAGCTTGAATCTATACTATATTTGGTATAACTTCAACTTTCTTTCTTTTTTTTTATTGCTAAATCTGTGCATATTGTTTCTCCAATATTATGTATTGTCATCAAAATATTTATTATTATTCTTTTAGACGGTGCCATTTTGGAGAAGTTTCATAAATGAGCTGGTTTGTCTTTTTTTGTTTTAGATCTACAAAAAGTTTGATTACATTTACTTTTATTTGCTTCCTTAAAGCGTCACCGAAACTGATTTGATATATGTATGTGTTGGTGCAATTTGATAGACTTTCACCTTTATCTTTTTGGAGAAACAATTCAAATTTGGCGTCCTTCAGAGTTTCGCGTGAAATTAATGAAACAGAATGAGTTTTTTTTTCTTACAATGAGTTTTATCCTTCTTTGCTTTTGCTTGTGACAATTCTTACGATAGAAAATTGTCATGAGAAATTTATATTCCATTTGTGCGTTGATCAAAATAGTAAGATGAGTGGTAAGATAAACGAAACGAAAATTGTCGTGAGTTGAGTGGTGACGAAACTTTAAGCAAGAAAGTTTAAGCAGGAAAATTTCCTTGAGTGGTAAGATGGATGAAACTTTAAGTTAGAAAATTGTCATGAGAATAAATATAACGAAACTATAAATAAGAACATTGTCATGAATGGTTAATTAAGATGTTTCCATGAGAATAAATATAATGAAACTTTAAATAAAAAAAATTTCCATGAATGGTTAATTAAGATGTATGTACACAACATTAGAATACTAGGAATTCGAATACTAGAATATTAAAGTTTTCGATAAACAAGTCATTCTTACAATTTGCTAACAAAAATTGGCATGAATGGTTAATTAAGATGTATATACACAACATTAGAATACTAGATCGTTAAACAAGTCATTATGACAATTTGCTAACAAAATTGCCATGAATGGTTATTTAAGATGTATATGCACAACATTAAAATACTACAATACTAGAATATTAAAGTTTTCGTAAGGAATTCGAATACTAGAATATTAAGATGTATATATACACAACGTTAGAATACCTGAATATTAAAGTTTTTGTAAGGCTCATCTTTAGGTGTTTGATTCATAAAACTCCATTTGCATTGAGTATTCAAGAGAGATTTAAAGACGAGAATGGAGATACTTCTTTACAAAGCATCCCTAGGAGGCAATGTAACCGTCTTGAGCATTTTGCTTCTGGAAAATCATCTCATTCCCTTGACAGACTTTCATATAGTTGTTTTGATGACATGCCGCTACATATTGCAACGATGCTTGGAAAATGGTTTTGCAAGTATTGGAACTGTTTTGGTGCAATCTACAAATGTTTTGGTTGATTTTGTTGCTGTATGCGGTAGTTTTAAACCGAGAAACAAAATTTGTGAAACATATTTTAATCCTCACTACAAAACATATTAATAACCAAAATTTAAATTCTAATTTTCTTTTAATTCAATTCAATGACACAAAGTCAAGCAAATGTACCTCGACTTGACCCTCTCACCTAAACATTTTGACATTTTATTTTAGTGATATTTTAGTTATGTGCTTAAACATTTATATTTCGGCATTTTATTTTGCTCTTTGGTTTGTACGTACTATATTGTTGCTGCTTATATTCGTAGTTTAGTTTAGCGTAGTTTGTAAATAATCCACCCTTTTACCTTATAAGTGGCTAGATATTAGCGAACGTTTTAGTACGATGTCTCGTTTCCTATTGTTGTTTTGTGTGTTTGATGATTCTCGAGATCAGCTTGAATTTGTGCTATCTATAACCGGTATACCAGTGGTATTTGGTATAAATTCAACTTTCTTTTTTTAATTTTTTATTGCCAAATCCGTGCGGATTGTTTCTCCAATATTATGTATTCTCATCAAAATATTTATTATTATTCTTTTAGACGGTGCCATTTTGGAGAAGTTTCATAAATGATTTGGTTTTTCTTTTTTTGTTTTAGATCTACAAAAAGTTTGATTACATTTACTTCTATTTGCTTCCTTTAAGCGTCACCGAAACTCTTTGGATATATGTATGTGTTGGTGCAATTTGATTGACTTTCACTTTTATCTCTTTGGAGAAACGATTCAGATTTGGCCTCCTTCAGAGTTTTGCGTGAATTTAATGAAATAGAATGAGTTTTTTTTTTCTTACAATGAGTTTTTATTCTTCTTTGCTTTTGCTTGTGACAATTCTTAAGCAAGAAAATTGTCATGAGAAATAAACATTCCATTTGTGCGTTGATCAAAATCATTATCCTTGAAAATTTTCCCAGCAATAGTAAGATGAGTGGTAAGATAAACTAAACGAACATTGTTGTCATAATCAATTCCCTCTTGCTGGCTGTATCCTTTGGCTACGAGTCGTGCTTTATTTTGAATGATCACGTCGTGTTCATCTTACTTATTCTTTAAGATCCACTTCGTGCCAATAATAGACTTGTGCTTTGGTCATTCTACCAATCTCCATACCTTCAACCTTTCAAACTGATTGAGCTCCTCTTGCATAGCTACAATCCAGTCTGCATCCAGAAGAGCTTCTTTCACCGTTTTTGGCTCGATCTTGCTCAAAAAATTTGAGAAGAGACACTCGTTCATGGTAGCTCTCCGGGTTTTTACTGAGGCAGAGGGATCACCAATTATGTTTTCTGCTGGATGATTCCTTGTCCATTTGAATGTATAAGGGTAAGTTTGAAGTTGGTCTTGATTGGGATTCAAGTCTGTAAAATGCTATTCCCGTATATATTTCAGCACCTTGATGATTCTTTCTCAAAACCCAAGAAGAAACAAGCTCAATAATTAGGTTATGATGAAGAAGACAATGAGAATAATGAGAGAATGTGAAGATGGCGGCTGCAGTAATTTGTATTCAATATGTGAACCGTGTGTTACAAAAAGTAACCCTAGGAGCTTTATAGCTCCATTTATTTAACTATGGGGCATTGACACAATTGCCCCCTAGACTTTTACATAGAAATAGATTACAAGGAAATAAATACAAAGCTAAATGCAAAGTAAATAATTATTACAAAATAACTCCATATGATCGAAATTAAATGTCTAACAATCTCCCCTTTTTCGATCATTTAGGAGGTCCTGGAACTCTGGCATGATCAGTCGTTTCTCGGAGTCGAAGGATGACGTCAAAGCGTCTGGTCACTTGTCTCAAATGTAGCCTTTCGTTCAGGTATTCAATGCCGCTGAGGATATCCTGAATCTCCTTCGGTGAGCATCTGAGTTCTGGATTTGGTTGAGCGTCAAAGTCTTGAACTTTCTGAGTAAGCGCTGCTCGAACCAATCTGATAGTGCCGTCGGAGTAACATGGAAGATCCTCAAAGCGCATGAATCTTTTGTGACCTTTCTGGTTCAAAAATATAACCCCTGGCTGTCCTCGAAGCAGAACTTTATACGCCGGATGGTGGTCTAGCAAAAATATATCTTGATTGGGAGCTTTCAGACCCACTTTTACTAAGGCACTCTCAATTGCCATCTGAAAATCTCTGAGGCACATTATGATTGATCGGCGATTCATGCATCGAACCAGGGCTGCAAGTGCAGTCATGTGAGTCAGACGACCCTTGACTTTATTTCTCATCTTGTTGTGCAGAAGCTCTATGTCGTCTATGTTTACAAAGTCAAGGTCGCTTTCATACAATTCTTGAACTGTGTCGTCTTCTCTGAGTACCTCGAAGGCCGGAGTGAACACTCTGGCTCTCTTGTACATGTGGATGTTATTGATCTTTACTATTTTGGATTTCGACCAATATTTGCCTTTGTCTCTCGTTTCCCTTAGCATCATCTGATTATATTCAGCTTGAACACATCGAGATGCATCGGTCATCACCATCAGAAGACGTCTACTGTAAGACCCCAGCTTCTTTCTAAATACCATTTTGAACCTTTCTTCTAAGAAAGGATTCTGAAATTGATCAGCCGGGAACTTCTTCAAGAATTCTTTTAACCCCTGGACCGAAGGTTCTTCTAATTCTTCAGGAGGAGCCTCAAGAAGTTTCAAGACTCGATCTCTCCGGTCCTGACTCAATTCTTCTTTTGTTTCAGCATCCAGATTGTGAACTTTTCCCCTTGAGTACCAATTGATCCATGCCACGTCTGTCATGTCGTATATTGGGGTGACATCTCTTGTTTCAAAACAGTCGACAGTTCGGGATCCGGATGATTCAGCAATGTGGGCAGGCAGATCTGATTGAGATGGAAGGGTTGATTGGACTGTTGGGGTAGGTATAACTGGTGGAATTTCTTTTGGTGTGGGAGTGGGTTGGATTGATGGAATTTCTATGGGAGTAGGTGAAGGTGATTGGATGGAAGAAGTTATTTGTTCTTGAGGTTCATGGTTTGGGGATTCCAAAACTTCAATTGGAGAAGGTGATTGCTGTGGTGATTGGGGTTTAGGCTTTGGTGTGAGAAAGATATAGTCGTTGTCAGTATCAGAGTCTGAGTCAGACACTAATATGATTTCGACTTTTTCATATTGAGGTTCATATCTCACCATTACTGACATAGGGTCTAACGGAGCTGGACCTTCAATCTGTAAAGGTTCATATTCTATCATCAATGCTTCCCTAGCCTCATAAGTCTGATCCCCAGACCCCTGAATTTCTGTACCTTCAGTCTCTGCTCCCCCTACAATGATCATTGGGTCCTCAGACTGAGTTTTCTGTCTTTTCTCCCCCTCATGATGATTTGGGTCATCTTGATCGTCATGCTTTCTTTTCGGCGCCTCAGCCTGAGGACGGCACTGAAGTTCGATAACCGCAGACTCGAGGCGGTCCATTCTGGAATTTATTTGCTCCTGGACTTGCAGAATTAAACGTGTAAGTGCATCAATCTTGTTTGAGAGCTCTGCTAATCTGGTTTTGGACTGAATGGGATCCTGGTGGAGGCCCAGCTTCGGAAGCGACACCCTTACCCTTTATAAGTGAGAGCAGGGCGGTGTGACGTTCCTGGGCAGCTTCCTTTTGGGCGTCCAGGTCAGCCCGGGTAATCACTCCGTCAACATGTAGAGCTGCCGTTAACATCTCCAAGTTGATAAGGAGATGGCCTGAAGTGGATGGCGTTGATTGAGCCACTCCAGGTCTTCCTTCCGTCATTTCTGGCTCCGGTATTGGACGCTCAGATCCGAAATTTTGTGGAGCTGCCACAGAGGCAGCTCTTGGGGATGCCACGGAGGCATCGTGCGTTGTGTGTATATGGGGGGATGGAATTGTGAATGAAGGAAGTTCGGTCACGTGGGGAGGAGTCTGACCTCTTTCAACACCGGCACTCTCTGAATGAGAGGGCGATGGTGTATGTGCAATAACCCAGTGGAATGAAGTGGTCTCCCTTTGAGGGGAAACCAAGTGGATGGTGGGGGTGATTTCGACCGTTGGACTGACGGTCTTATGGAGGGGAGTCCGGCTGATTGGGCTTCGGTCACCCTCAGATGGGATATCTATCGCTCGCACGACAGAGACGGTTCGTTCTGAATCCGCCGTCTCTGCCGCCTCACCACCTGCTCCCTCACTCTCTAACACATGCTCCCTCTCACCTATTCCCACAGATTGTTGTACCTCCGCCACTTCTCCCTCGTCCTCACTCATTCTGGCCTCACCGACGGACTGGCTAGTCTCAGTTAGTTCTGACTGAGACTCATCCGGACAAAACTCTTGAATGTAAGCCCTAACCCGTTCCAACCCCCTTGCCTGTAGCAGTAGTGATAAAGGAATTGTCATTATAGGCACTGTAGGGGCCCCCTTTGGCAAAGTTAGCTTTCGAATGGCCATAGTGGGGTAGACGTCTGCTTCAGGACGTTCGTGGATGTCCTCATCATTATCCATTGCATACTGGATGATGAGCTGCAGAAACCGTTGGAGAGGTATGTACTTTCTTCCCTTCTTGGTTCCCCTCTCCACATGTACTCGTCTTAATTCCTCGAAGAGGAACGCCGCATAGTCAACATGTCGGTCAAAGGCAAAGCCGGTGAACATGGCTAATACCTGAGCCAATCCGGAGTCGTGGCCGGAGTGCTTTGCGGTGAAGCACTTGTTGATAACATCGAAAAGGATCCGCCAGTGAGATTGTAGATTTTTTGTGCGGAAATCGGAGGGTTTGGAGAGAGGGCCATCATAACGCAGGGTTTGGATTTCGGCTAGGGTTTCGGGGATGGATGGGATGGGATCAAACTGGAAGCGGGTTGGTAAGTAGGTTTCGGCGGGTAGGCGAAGGATATGGCGTATGGCGGCTATGGTGATTTTGACTGGGACGCAGTTGATGGTGGTTTGGAAGAAAGGTTTGGCGTCGGGAATATATTGCAATCTGTTCCAGAATTGTTGAAGGTATATCTGGGGAACAGCGATTGCGGTGGATAAGGCGTAATAGATGGGGTGGTGAATGAGGATGTCGAATGCGAGGGTTTGGGGTTCTTTTGTTAGAATGGAAGCGTCGAGCTGCCAGTTGTGTGGAATAAACTCGACAAACTCGGCGTTGGGAAGGATGGATTGTTCGGGTAGTTGTGCGTTATTATTTGGGATGGGTGGATGGGGTAGGGTGAGGTTAACAGCCGGTTCCATCATCCTGCAAAGGTGCATCAAAGTTAGAAAAAAAGACTTCAAAAAGATAAGGCATTGATGTGAAGTCTAGATAAGTGTGAAATAGAAACTGCCTGATCTGTTTAGCATCGGGTCTTTATTAGTAGAATAAAATTCTACTAATAAAGTCCAAAGTCAATCGTTAAGAGACCGATGTTAGATCAGACTTTTTCACTCAAACACTAATCCTAACTCTAATCAATGGTGCACCGTAATGAAAATATTTTTGGATTTTAAATTATAGGGAAAATGCAAAAATGAGAAAATTAAAAAATATGCTAAGTGTTGGATTTCGGATGGTCCGAATTCGGATGAACAGTGTCATCGAATTCGGATTAGGCTGAAATCCGGATGATGCATGAGATGGTATGTTAGGGGTCCGAATTCGGATGATGTGAGATGATGGGCCGAATTCGGATAGGGTCCGAAATGGATGTAAGTGATGATGTGGATGTGAAGAGGTCCGAATTCGGATGGTTCATGTGTATGGTCCGAATTCGGATGTGGTGCGGATGGAATGTTATGTATGAAATAAGGACAAAGGACCTAACTCGGATGGGAACCGAATTCGGATCCAATCCGAGTTCGGATGAACAGTGATTTTGCAAACTTAGACTTATGAATTTTTCAAACTTTTGACGTTTCATGAAAGACCGAATTCGGATCACTGTAGATCGAATTCGGATCAACAGTGACCGAATTCGGATCTACAGTGACCGAATTCGGATCAACAGTGACCGAATTTGGATCAATGTAGACCGAATTCGGTTTTTGTAAGTTTGAAAAACTTGAAAAATATTCTAAGTGGGACATCCGAAGTCGGGTGATGGTCCGAATTCGGACATCCGAAATGCATGATGACAGTTAATGAGTTCATGCAGAATTTAAACGTGAACAGTTAAAAGTGACGAAAATGCATGAAATTAAAGATCCTATACTAAAATCACATCATGAACATTTTATCTAACTACAACTAAGTAAAAAACACACAGTAAACAACCTAAAAATAAGAAAAACCGAAAAGAAAAAAGAAGAAAAAAAATGGAGAATCAAACACACAATATAAAACATTAAAAGCTAAAATAAAGTGAAAAAGAAGTTACCTGATGATGCCGAAGTAGGAAAATGCAAGAAAAACGAAGAAAACCAAGGTTCCAAAAGCTTGGATGTGTGGTTATGGTGGTCGGCGGTGGGTGTCGACGAAAAGAGAGAAGATAGGAGAAATCTTGAAGATGAAGTAAAGAGGGTGTTGACCGTTGACCCGCCCATGTATAGGCGGGTCGGGTCGGGTCAAGGAGATCCGCGCCCAAAGTGATAGGGGCCCGGTTTTTCACAAAAACATACAAAAAATAGAAGAATGGGCCTTAAAAAAAATTTAAAACAAACATTTAGCCCAATTTATAACATCTTTTTGTATTTTTCTTTGAAACAAACAAAAATCTTTTTGGTATTTTCTTTTAGAGTTTGAACATAAATAAATATTTGAAACAAAACAAAAATAAAATATTTTTGGCTTTTTGAAAAATTTGAACTATTTTTGGAATTTTTCTGAACTATTAAGATAAACTTAAAGTTACACTAAAATACAACCAACCTAAAATTTAGAAATTTAAATACTAAAATTAATTAAAAAAAATAAAGATTTATAAAAATTAATATCCTAACTATTCTCCCCCTCAAATAGATACCGGTTCCTTTCCTTTTGTTTTTTCAGATAAAGTTCTTGAACCTTTTCAGCCTTTAAGATACATACAAACCTGGATAATGTTTGCATCCCACTCCGTGATGAACAATTCACACAACAATTTGGCAGGATCATAATTATTAAAAATGTACACATATTAGAAAATATTGAGTTTCAATTTTGTGACACAATCCTTAAATTTAAATAGCAGATATTTTCTAAAATAAAGGAATTTCAATCATGATAGATTGAAATAGAATTATTTAAGACAATATCTGTATTTGTCAGGATCTAAAACTGAATTACCAAGACTAACTGATTTCAATTTATCAGAGTATAAATCAATAATCTTGCTTTGAATCAAAGTTTAATCAAGAAGTTTGCGGAATAACACTCAATTATTTTAGCAAAAACTTTCAGAATCAATAATGAATAAACACACAAGAAGTAATCAAGGATGTTTGTATTGCTGAATTCAATGATTACAATCACCTCTAATCTGTTTGATTAGACGAAGAACACAGACTGTTCTTAGGGTTTTACAACCTTAGAGGCTTATGAAAACTCTATCAATAAAGCAATTACATACTCAAAATATGCAGAAAACTCCTATACAATAGAAAGACCTATTCTATGTATTTATATTGCTTCTTGATATGTTTCCTTCACGAATAATGACTTCTCTGATAGTAGATATGCTGGAATCTTCATGTAGATATCTTTTCCTGAAAATCAGCACTTTCTGTTTATGAAACTGTTGAGCAGCTTGAATTACTTGACAGCATGAACAGAGCAACTTGAGTTGATTTGCTCTGGCAGCTTGAACTTTTACACTGGCAGCTCGAGTTTCTTCAACTAGCAGCATGAACTTTGGATTTACATATAAAATCTACTAACAGTCTGAGAAGTCTAACTAACAGTTTGAACATACTTAAACTATTTCCCAACAATCTCCCCCTAACTTCAATTCTTTACACAAGACTTTAAGTTCTTTACAAAAAAAAAAATGGAAATGAATAAGTAAACTGTTATATACAAACCAAGGCTTTCAAAAACTTATAACTGTGCAAGTTTCTGATCTACAACCTTCAAAAATTCTCTCTTCATATCATCTCTATCACAAGATACTCTAACAGATTTTATCTGAAGTAGCATATCTTTTGGCAAATCAAAAAAATTCAAGATTGAAGAATATACCAGATCCATCTGAGAATTTGATTCTGTATGTCCTTGACTTGACAAACAGATCAACTTGCTTGACCTTTGACCCTTTCTTCACAGCATCCTCTATCTCATTCCTTGCAGATTCAGAGTCAACAACTGATTTCAGATCTTTGATAATTTGCTTCACTTGTGGTAGAGTAGATCTAACTTGAGATACAGACCCTATGTTGTACATCTTTATCAGTTCATCCCTGGTCAGCTTCTGAACCATTTGCCAGAATGTATCAAACTCTTCTTCTGGTCCAGACTCTCTTCTTATTACAAACTTGACCCTTAAATCTCTTTCATCCAGTGATTTGGCATACCAGTAATTAATCACAGGCTTTGTAAAATCATGCTGATCAATCAGCTTCTCTATCTCCATTGCCTTTTGCAATTGTTGCTCAAAGAGCACCCTTTTAACAGATGAAGGAATAGAAGCAGCAGTTTGATCAGTGTGAACAGGTGCACTGGCAGCAGCTTCAGTTGGTACTGGATCTTTTGATGTTTGGACTTCTTGGGAAATTTTGGCTTTCTTTCTTTTGTCCATCTCCTTGTCATGAATCTCTTGTAGCCTTTCAATTGTCATGGACTGAGCCATTTTCTTTGGAATTCCAGCTGCAAATGCAAAATTTATCAAAAATCTTCTGTGCTCAGCTTTGGTGTGCCCTGTTGGCATCATTCTCTTCTTTGCTCCTTGCTTAACCACAAACCCCTTTAGGTAATCACCTAAGGTCTCATCGTCATCCATTGGGGTTTGGGCTTGCTGATCTAATTCTTTGTCCTGTTCTTCTGCTATTCTTTTGGCAACTTCAGCATCAAAGGCAATTTGGGCTTCTTTGGAAGAAAATTTATGCTTTGGAGACTCAATGAGAATGCCCTTGCCCTTGTCTTTTGCAGCAGATGATGTAGCTTGGACTGTACTTGATGGAGCTTGAATGCCTTCCCTGATCACAACTCCAGTTGCTTTTGGGGCAGCAGCTTGAGTTTCTAGGCTAACAGCTTGAGAAGCTGTTGGGACTGCTAGCCTAGAAAATGGAACTGTTGATGCTGCTTGGACTGTTGTTGATGGAGCTGCTTGGACTGATTTGGGAACCTCCTGATTCTCCTCCTTTTTGGAAGCATTGGTTTGGTCAGAAGGACCTACAACCTTTGCCCCGTGGGTTTAAATCATCTGCTCTAATTTCATGATTTTATTTCCACAAAGGGTGAACCCCTTGTGAAGATAATCCATTCTTTTATTCTGTGCAGCCTCTGCCTGCTTGAGTGCAAAAATTTGAGCCCCCTGTACAGCAATGATGGACATTTGATATTCCAACATGGCTACAACAGGTTTTAGCTTGGGATCCGTCAAGAGCATTAGTTGCAGACTAGTCTCAAGATCAGAAAACACCTGAGGTGCTTGTGATCTATCACTGACATGAATACCAGAAGTAGAAACTTCTGGGACCCTCTGTTCTTGGTTCTGGGGACTTCCAGCTTGTGTGTGTACACTGGCTGTTGCCATGGGAGTGGTCTTAGATATGTTGGCACTGTCCTGTGTCTCTTTTGCAGAAACAGCAGTAGTGCCAGCCACAGAACCCATATGAACCATCTCTGAAGAGATGTTCACCTCCTGAGTGAGGATGGGAGTTTCCTCAATTGGTTCCCTTTGGATATTCTGTGCAGAAGTATCCTCCTGCACAGGGATATATGGCTCTTGTCTAGGGGAGGAGGAGGAAGGAGCTCCTGGTCCCCTTTTCCTTTTATATAAGTATTTTAGTGGGCGTTTTGGCTGTACAAAAGGATCAGATGGAATATTTGTATCATGAGGAGTGGGTTGGGGTCCTGGCGGTGAAGCAGGAATGTTGGGCTGTGTCTGCTCAGGACCCTCTCCTCTGTTTCCTCGAATGATGTTCATCATTGCAGAGGGCAATGGAACATCTATACTTACAAAATTGGCACTTGGCTTTAACAGCCTTTTGATTGAAGACAGTGAGTGCCTATGGGAAACATGTATCCTTTTATGTAAATGTGGAGTAGTGCAGGTGTGTGCAATAATTTCTGCCAAAAACCTAGGATACATCAAAAATTTCCCAGTCTTTAGGGAATGATGCCTTAACATTCCCTGAAAAATCATGTTAGAAAAGTTGAACTGTTGGCCAGTAGAAAAGCACACTAAGGCAGTGGCAATATTTGAAGAAAACTCAGACCAACCAGTTCTTTTGGGGCTTAAACATTGCTGAATAATATGCACAAGGTATTTCCATTTTGGAGAAAAGTGTGCCTTAAGAAAAGTAAAAGAATCAGCAGGACCCCTATAACCAATATTTTGAAGACCAAAATGTAAAGCTTGAAGGGATAGGTCGGTTATACCTGAGGCATCTTGAAGATGCAAGTGATGTCTGATGGATTCCTCAGTGATATGGATGACAGTTCCATCAATCTTGGATATGAGGGTAGGCACTCCATTGATGGTTTGAATAGATGCATGATTCCAAAACTGTTCAATATGGGAGATGTATATAGTAGGATTAATGGATAGGGCATAGTGGATATGGGAGTGCCTGAGGAAATCCATCATTGCATGAAACGGTTGAAGTTCAGAGTGTTTTAGGGTGTATGGGAGGCAATTGTGTTCTTTAACAAACTCCATTGATGAAGAAACGACGGTTTAGGGTTTGAAAGAAGAATGTGTGATTCGTTCAGAGAGAAAGCAAGAGGCCGTGGAAGAAAAATATGTAACTGGTAGTTACAACTGAACGAAACCGGGACCTTTAAAGGTTTCAAAAGGTTGGGTCCCGCGCACACATTTGACAAATTACCCAAATACCCTGCACACTTTGACAGATCAAGTGAAAATAACTAGCAGCCCGAGAAAATGAACTAGCAGCATGAGAAAATACTCATGCTGTTAGTTTAAATATTATGCATCTTTTCAATGAAACAGTGTCTCCCCCTTAAATAAGCATACTGAGTAGATAATAATGAAAAACCAATTAATCCATGTTTACCATACCAATATTTGATTCTAGGAAAGTGAACCTTCCTACATCAAAAGGTTTTGTAAATAGATCAGCTAACTGATCATCTGTATGTATTTTGGTAACTTGGATTAACTTCTTTTCATTGAAATCTCTGATGAAGTGAAATCTGATTTCTATATGCTTGGTTTTTGTGAATTTCACTGGGTTTTGCACAATGCTAATTGTACTTGAATTGTCAATATAAATAGGAGTGGATAAGAAATTCATACCGTAGTCTCTTAACTGATTTTGAATCCACATTACCTGGGAGCAGCAGCTTGCAGCTGCTACATATTCTGCTTCAGTGGATGATGTGGACACAGTTGTTTGCTTTCTGCATTGCCAAGAGACCAATCTTGCTCCTAAATATTGACATCCACCAGTTGTGGATTTCCTGTCAATGTTGCATCCACCATAGTCACTGTCAGAATAAGCAGTTAGTACAAAAGGAGAGTCTTTAGGATACCATAGGCCTAAATGTGGTTGGCCTTTAAGATATCTAAAAATTCTCTTAACAGCAACCAAGTGAGAATCCTTTGGAGAGCATTGAAACCTAGCACACACACAGACAGCAAACATTATATCAGGTCTAGAAGATGTTAGATACATGAGAGATCCTATAAGGGATCTGTATAGATGAATGTCCACATCTATGCCATCTTTGTCTGTATGGAGCTGTTTATGAGGATCCATTGGAGTGCTTGCAACCTTTGTGTCTTGATAGCCAAACTTTTCCAGTATGTCTTTGACATACTTTGATTGACTTATGAATAGACCAGTAGGCTTCTGTTTAACCTGCAGCCCTAGAAAGAATGTGAGTTCTCCCATTGAACTCATTTGAAACTTTTTGTGCATTAGGGTCTCAAATTCTTTGCACAAACAATCATTTGTTGAGCCAAAGATGATGTCATCAACATATATTTGGACAAGTAGAATCTCAGCTTTGATGGACTTAGTGAAAAGTGTTTTGTCCAGAGTGCCTCTCTTGAATCCATTCTGTAGAAGATATGATGACAGAGTGTCATACCATGCTCTGGGGGCTTGATGGAGACCATAGAGAGCCTTGTCTAGCTTGTACACCCTGTCTGGATACTTGTAGTCTTCAAAACCAGGAGGTTGACACACATATACCTCTTATTCAATTGTCCCATACAGAAAAGCAGACTTAACATCCATTTGATACACTTTAAATCCTTTGAAGCTTGCATATGCTAGAAATAGTCTGATGGCTTCAATTTTTGCTACTGGAGCAAATACATCATCATAATCTATGCCTTCTTCTTGAGTGTACCCTTGTGCTACTAGCCTTGCTTTGTTCTTGATGACTATCCCTCTCTCATCTTTCTTGTTTCTGAACACCCATCTTGTACCTATTGCTCTCTTACCTTTAGGAAGATCCACCAGAGTCCATACATTCTGAATTTTGAACTGTAGAAGCTCTTCTTGCATAGCTTCAATCCAGGATGAATCTTTTAATGCTTCTGATGCCTTTTTGGGTTCTAGTTGAGACATGAAACAGGCATTCTCAAAGGCAGCTAGGCTGAATTCAGGAACTATTTGTTCAGCAGCAGCAGTCTCATTTTGAACCATTTTCCTTGTTTGTACAGGAGTGCTTGGATCACCCAGTATTTGATTGAGAGGATGATACTTGTGAACCCTCAGTGTAGGCTCTCTCTCAGTCTGAAAAGAGGATCCAAGATTTGTATCATCTCCATCAGGACCAGTACAAGGATCAGCTTCAGGAACAGCTTGACTTGAATCTGGGACTGTGTCCCTTTGTGTTGGAGCTGTTCTCTCAGGACTTGGGAGTGGCACTTCAGTATCTGGATTTGTATCATGTTGAGCATTCAGGACCCCTGGAGGATCATAAGACAGAAGTGGTAGAGTGGTGTAATCAGACCGACTTGGTGAATCTGCAGCAGTCTGAAACTTTGTGCCAACAGCTTGAGAGATTGTATTGGCAGCATGAGAATTTGTGTTAGCAGCTTCAACCCTGTATTCATCAGCTTCTGCAGTATACTCAACAAAGCTCAGAGAATTTGTTAGTGAATCTAAACCAAACAACCAAACAGGACCAGTGCCTTTGATATTAGCAGTATTTTCATTAAATTCAACATTGGCACTTTCTTCAATGGTTTTAGACACACTGTTATATAGAGTGGTGTAATCAGACCAACTTGGTGAATCTGCAGCAATCTGAAACTTTGTGCCAACAGCTTGAGAGATTGTATTGGCAGCATGAGAATTTGTGTTAGCAGCTTCAACCCTGTATTCATCAGCTTCTGCAGTATACTCAACAAAGCTCAGAGAATTTGTTAGTGAATCTGAATCAAACAACCAATCAGGACCAGTGCCTTTGATATTAGCAGTATTTTCATTAAATTCAACATTGGCACTTTCTTCAATGGTTTTAGACACACTGTTATATACTCTATAGGCTTTGCTTTGAGTTGAGTATCCTACAAAGAATCCTTCTTCAGCTTTACTTTCAAACTTCCCTAAGTGAGTCTTAGTGTGAAGGATAGTACATGGGCATCCAAAAGGCTTGAAGAAAGCTATTAGGGGACTTCTGTTATGGAATAACTCATTGGGAGTTTTCCCTTGTGATTGGACAACCTGAACCCTATTCAGAACATAACAGGCTGTATTTACAGCTTCTGCCCAGAAAGTCATTGGCAGATTTGAATCAGCTAACATTGTTCTAGCAGCCTCAATTAATGTTCTGTTCTTTCTTTCAGCTACACCATTTTGCTGTGGTGTTCTTGGTGCACTATATTGTCTAGCAATACCTTTGGACTCACAGAAACTGTTTAGAATGTGATTTTTGAATTCAGTTCCATTGTCTGATCTTATCACCTTAACTTTGGAGTTGGATTGGTTTTCTATCTTAAGAATAAAAGACTTAACTAGCTCAGCAGTCTCATCTTTGGACCTAAGAAAATAAACCCAAGTAAATCTGGTGAAATCATCAACAATAACTAAACAGTAAGCCCTTTTATTCAAACTCAAAACAGATGTTGGACCAAATAGATCCATATGAAGCAGCTGAAGAACAGATGAGATTGAATTTACTTCTTTGGCCTTATGAGAAGTTTTGTGTTGCTTACCTTTAAGGCATGCCACACAATGATCATCACAAATGAACTCCTTTTGTGGTAAGCCTCTTACCAGATTCCTTTTGGCTAAAGCATTCATAGACTTGAAGTTCATGTGACACATCCTTCTATGCCAAAGAGCAGACTCATTGGATGATGCTTTGGATATCAAACAGCTTAAAGTATTAGATTTAGTCAAAAGATCTGTGTCTAGACAGTAGACATTGTCCTTTCTTGGTGTTCTTAGTAAAACAAGATGTTCAGGAACTTTGAAATTTTTTGAAAGAACAATGCACTCAGAATCTGTGAACAGAACAATGTTTTGTTTGTCACAGATTTGAGAGACACTTAATAAATTGTACTTAAGCTGTTCAACATACAAAACATCATGGAATGTCATGTTGCCTGCATTAACAGTACCTTTACCTGTAACCTTACCTCCTTTTGAGTTGCCTCCAAATGCAACAAAACCTCCATCAAAACCTTTGAAATTTGACAAGCACTCAGAATTGCCTGTCATGTGCCTAGAGCATCCACTGTCCAAATGCCATCTTGTTCTATGAGGAGACCTGTGGTTGCCCTGCACAAATAACAGCTTAGTCAGTAGTGGAGTAAACCCAAACCAAATTGGTTTTGGGTTGGCCTTGTACGTTGACATAACTAAATACTGTTTTTGACTTCTTATATTTAGTGAGATCTACTGATGGAGTCTTTGGAGAGTATTTGGTGATTATATGAGGTATCCAATTATTTTGATCATCTTTTCTTCTAACAGTCTCAGATGGTTCACTAGCAGTTCCAGATTGGTGCTTAGCAGCTTGATCTGTGTTTGTAGTGCTAACAGCTTAAGTTTTTGCACTAACAGCTTCAGATTTTGACTTAGCAGTCTGATCTGTTGCATTAGCAGTTTGAGCTGAAGATTTGTCCTTGACACACCAAATTTGTTTAAAACTTGATTTAGGCTTTGCCAAAACTTGTTTTTGATGTGTGGACTGTTTTTTATTAACTTTCGAAAACCTGTGATCAACTGTTTTCTTTGGAACTGATGTGGAAGGGTTCTCCTTTGAGTGCTTTGACTGAATAGGATTTGATTTTGTGTGTTTCACAGTCTGTTTTGCAACAGCTGGTTTATAAAAAGAATCCTTGGCTAAGTGATTCTTCCTTCCACAGTGAAAACACCTTTTGACTGTTTGAATTGGAGAACCAGACTTTTCTGTCAATTTCTGGTTCTTGTTTCTCTGATTTCCTCTTACCTGCTGTTGTTTAGGAAACTTTTGAACACCATGCTTTTGGCATGTGCAGACAGAAACAGTTTTACCTCTTTTGTTTCCTTTTGATGAAGATGCAGTGTTACAGTTAGAATGTACAGAAACTTGTGGAATATCATTGCATACAATTTTCTTTTTTCCTTTCTTACTGGGAGCTTGGACCTCTATGGGTGCACTCAATGTGTCACAGTCTCTATTTTGAATTTTATCTTCCTTTGATTCAGGACTGTTATCTAGGATAGGATCTACAATAGTCATAGACTCATCTAGTGGTTCATTGACAAGTCTATCAGCTACCTCACTCATTGGGTGAATGTACTTGTTGTTGTATGGAGGTGGAGTAGCTCTGTATCCTATTCCTTCTTTGGGATTAACCTGAGATTTTACTCTATCTTTAAATTGGACTTCCATTAGGTGTTCCAGCTTTTGATTTGCTAACTTAAAATTTCCTAGATCTATGTTAACAGATTCTAGTTTCTTATTAGCCTCTAACACCTTTTGTTCAGTCTCTTCTACCTTTTTATTCAGAGATTCTATTTTCTTGTTTAGCTCCTTTTTCTCCCACTCATGATAGGTTCTATCATACCCCATTTGAATCTCATTATCCTTATAATCATTGATCTGTTTCTCCAGATCTTCTATGGCTTGCATGTATTCATATCTCCTTTCTTCCATCTTAGCTAGAGTTTTGCACATGCTCTCATTATGATCTCTGTACTTTTTAACCATATTTTTGCATGATTGAGAGCAGAGTTTAGAATTTACCTCAGATGGTAGTTCAGTGGAGGAGACATTTGATGTTTCTGCCATTAAAGCTTGATTTTGAAATTCTTCCTCTGTCTGATCACTCCAGTCAAACACATTGTCTTCTTGAGAGACAAGTGCTGTTGATGATGATGTTTGAATGGGCTGTGAAGTCCTTGATGACTGTTGACCTTGAGATCTACATTCTCTGGCAAAGTGACCAAGCTTATGACATTTATAGCATTCAACTTTTGATTTATCAAAAGCTGGTTTGCCTTCTGTTCTGGCTTGAAAGTTGGTCCTCCTAGTTTTTTTAAGAAATCTTTTGGCCCTCATGGTCAGCATTGCATGTTGCCACTTTAAATCCATCTCTTCAAGATCATCTGGATGAATTTGCTCCAAGTCTTCAACGTTTAGAGCAAATAATCCATCATTGGCAACAAAAGCCTCATAGTGAGTTTCAGCAGAGTTGCCATCACCACCTGAAAAAGAATCACAGTTATTAGATTTTTCAGAAGACAGAAGAGCAGTATTGTGATTATAAGAAAAGGATTTCTTTTTAGCATCAATCTCAGTCTCAAAACTCTTAAACTGTTAAACAGATCATCCAATTCTATCTCATCAAGAGTGTCTTTTGTTCTCCATTGTGCAGCATAGACTGACCATTCTTCTCCAAGAGATCTGAGAAACTTTCTGTTGACTTCATCTTGATCCAGATTGACTTTTGCACTTTCCAGTTCACTTATCAGTTTGTTGAACCTGTCAAAAAGTTGAGTAAGGTTTTCATTCTTGCCACCAGAAAAGTTTTCATACTGCTGCTTTAAGAGATCCTTTTGGTTTCTCTTTGTACTGGCATTACCAACAAATCTTTTCTCTAAGGCATTCCAAAGATCATGAGCAGTATAAATTTTTTTGAACTGATGTTGATAAGCATTTGGAATGGCTATTTGTAAAAGTGTAAGTGCTTTCACTTCATTCATTCTAGCCTTCCTCTCAAGTTCAGTTTTTGGAGGAGTTTTGACTGGTTTTCCCTCATCATCCAGTTCTGGATCAACTACAGGAGGAAATTCAACAGCTTCCCATATGGCATAATCAATGAATTGAATATGCTGTTGAATCCTGAGTTTCCACATCTCAAACTCAGTGGGCTTGAGCATAGGCACTTTGAGTCCTTGCCCAGATCCACTGCTGCTATCTTCAAATTCCATTGCAAAACAATTAAAAATTAAAAAAAAAAGTTTTCGACTTTGAAAAACAAAGAACGACCTGTGGCTCTGATACCACTTGTCAGGATCTAAAACTGAATTACCAAGACTAACTGATTTGAATTTATCAGACTATAAATCAATAATCTTGCTTTGAATCAAAGTTTAATCAAGAAGTTTGCGGAATAACACTCAATTATTTTAGCAAAAACTTTCAGAATCAATAATGAATAAACACACAAGAAGTAATCAAGGATGTTTGTATTGCTGAATTCAATGATTACAATCACCTCTAATCTGTTTGATTAGACGAAGAACACAGACTGTTCTTAGGGTTTTACAACCTTAGAGGCTTATGAAAACTCTATCAATAAAGCAATCACAGACTCAAAATATGCAGAAAACTCCTATACAATAGAAAGACCTATTCTATGTATTTATATTGCTTCTTGATATGTTTCCTTCACGAATAATGACTTCTCTGATAGTAGATATGCTGGAATCTTCATGTAGATATCTTTTCCTGAAAATTAGCACTTTCTGTTTATGAAACTGTTGAGCAGCTTGAACTACTTGACAGCATGAACAGAGCAGCTTGAGTTGATTTGCTCTGGCAGCTTGAACTTTTACACTGGCAGCTCGAGTTTCTTCAACTAGCAGCATGATCTTTGGATTTACATATAAAATCTACTAACAGTCTGAGAAGTCTAACTAACAGTTTGAACATACTTAAACTATTTCCCAACAGTATTTAATTGGAAGGCGGATTCAACATGCCAATATGGGATACTAAAAACTGAAAACGAGGTTCGTCTAAAGCTTTAGTAAATATATCCGCAAGTTGATATTCCGTGCCAACAAAATACAACTCAACGGTTCCCTTTTCTACGTGATCTTTAATAAAATGATACCTGATATCTATGTGTTTCGTTCGAGAGTGCTGCACGGGATTGCAAGAGATGGCAATTGTATTTCGAGAATCACAGTAAATAGGGATATTGGTGAGTGAGAATCCATACTCGCGTAATTGTGTTCTCATCCACAGCACTTGAGAGCAACAGCTTGCAGCTGCTACATACTCAGCCTCAGCTGTGGATGTGGAAACACAATTCTGCTTTTTGGAAGACCAACTCACCGGTCTATCTCCCAAGAACTGTATTCCTCCCGACGTGCTTTTTCTGTCAACTCTACAACCTGCAAAATCAGCATCTGAAAAAGCGGTAAGATCGAAATCGGTTCCCTTTGGATACCATAGACCAAGATCGGGTGTACCCTTAAGATAACGAAAAATGCGTTTTACCGCAATTAGGTGTGATTCTTTTGGGTCGGCCTGAAATCTAGCACAAAGACATGTTGAAAACATTATATCCAGCCTACTAGCAGTCAAATACAGTAAGGATCCTATCATCCCTCTGTAAGTTGTATTATCGACACTTTTCCCAGAAGGATCGGTGTCTAACTTACAGTTGGAGGCCATGGGAGTTGCGATACTCGTGCAAGAGTCTAACTTATACTTCTTGAGAATGTCAAGAGTATATTTCGACTGGTTCACAAAAATCCCATCCTCAAGTTGTTTGACATGTAATCCAAGGAAAAGGTTCATTTCACCCATCATACTCATCTCGAACCTGGACTCCATTAGGGCTGAAAAATCCTTACAAAAATTACTGTCAGTAGATCCAAATATAATATCGTCGACATATATCTGTACTAGCATTATATGTGGGCCTTCCCTTTTAGTGAACAGAGTTGTGTCCACCACACCGTTACAGAACCCGGCAGAAATAAGGATATTAGAAAGACTATCATACCATGCTCGAGGTGCTTGTTTTAAACCATAGAGGGCTTTATCTAGCACATAAACATGGTCAGGTTTATGTGCGTCAACAAAGCCTTGTGGTTGTTCAACATACACCTCCTCGTTAAGTTCACCGTTTAGAAAGGCAGTCTTGACGTCCATCTGGTACACTTTGAAATCCTTGTGTGCCGCGTACGCCAAGAAGATTCTGATTGCTTCGATCCGTGCAACTGGAGCGAAGGTCTCGTCATAAAATATCCCTTCTTGTTGTCGGTAGCCTTTGGCAACAAGTCTTGCTTTATTCCTTATCACAATGCCGTTCTCATCTCGTTTGTTCTTAAAAATCCACTTTGTTCCGATCACTGTACGGTCTTTTGGTTTGGGAACTAACCGCCATACTCTTAGCTGTTATAACTGGTTGAGTTCCTCTTGCATTGCAACTATCCAATCTGTATCTGTTAGGGCTTCATCCACACGAGCGGGCTCTATCATACTAAGGAATGATGCGAAGAGGCATTCATTAGCAGACGCCCTACGAGTTTGGACTCCTGTTGAAACATCACCAATGATTTGATCTGTTGGGTGACTTTGGGTCCATTTAATCTCGTGTGGAAGGGGTGCTCGGGATGGAACCTCAGTGGTTAACGTGGGGATGGATGAAGATTCATGGTCAATGGTTTCAAATGATGGTACCACTGGTTCCGGTTCGATTTCCGAGTGTTCAGGTGAAGGAAGGATTGTTGGTATTATATGTGAGGGTATTATAGGAGTAGATTCAACTGCGGATGTATCGGTGGATGATGTAGATGGATGAGGGTATGATTTGGAAGAAGATGGAGCGGAGAAACTTTGTGGCGCAGTTGAACTGGAAGGATTACCTACATTATTGACAACATTAGACACATTAGCGTTAGGACCGAAAAATTCAACATAAAAGGATCAAACAAATTAACCAAATCAGAAGAAGAAAAAGAAATGGGGTTATTAGAAGAGTCTCCAGGCATTTGAGTAATGCGAGGTCCTGATTGATCAACTTCGGGTGCCAGTTCAGCCAACTCATCAAATGTGACATGCACACTTTCATTGACTGTTCTGGTTCGGGTATTGAATGCGCGATAGGCCTTCGAGTTGGATGAGTATCCAATGAAGATCGCTTCATCCGCCTTTTCGTTAAACTTCCCGAGGTTGTGTTTGTCATTTAGCACATAGCACCTGCAACCAAATACACGTAAGTACTTAATAAATGGTACTTTATTCAAGAAGAGTTGGTAAGGAGTTTTGTTAAAGCGCTTATGGATAATGGAGCGATTTTGTGTATAGCAGGCTGTTGATACGGCTTCGGCCCACAAGAACGGAGGTAGCTTCGAGTATGTGAGCATTGTACGAGCGGCTTCCACAAGCGTACGGTTACGCCTTTCCACGACCCCATTTTGTTGAGGCGTTCGAGCAGCAGAATATTGATGCTGAATACCTTTGGATCGAAGGAAGCCCTCAACTACCGAGTTTTTGAACTCCGTGCCGTAATCAGATCTGATTGATTGCACTGACAGCTGCTGTTGGGTCTCGACACTCTTGATAAAATCTATGATTTCTTGAGCTGTCTCGTCCTTGGAACGCAAGAACCTAACCCAGGTATATCGTGAATAGTCATCAACGATAACCAACACATATCATTTCCGGTTTATGCTTTGAGTCCGCATCGGTCCGCATAAATCCATGTGAAGTAACTCCAATACTCTTTTAGTTGATGGTTCGGGCTTTGGTTTGTGAGATGATCGTTTCATTTTTCCTTTCTCACAAGCTCCACAAAGATGGTCCTTTTCATAACGCAATTCAGGGAGACCTTTAACCAATTGTTTCGCAGCCAGCTTGTTGATATTGTCAAAGTTCAAATGGGATAATCTTCGATGCCATAACCAAGAGTCTTTTGAAGAGGCTTTTGATAATAAGCAAATGTTATCCTTCACTATTAGCTTGGCTACGTCAATGGTGTAGAGGTTAGATTTTTGGGAACCTGATAGGATTTCTTTTCCATCCATACTCTTTATACTGCAGTTCTTAGCTCTAAAAGTTACCTCTAGTCCTTTGTCACAGAGCTGTCCTATGCTAAAAAGATTATGTGATAATCCCTCAACATAGTCAACGTCCTTAATGACCAGATTATTTAGAACTAAGTCCCCGTATCCTTTGATATGAGCCTGATAGTTGTTCCCGAATTTTACCGTTCCGCAAGACTGTTCAACTACATTGGACAACAATTCTCTTCTTCCCGTCATATGCTTGGAGCAACCCGAATCCAAATACCAAATGGACTTAGCCTGAAAAGCAAATAAATTCATATAATGAAAAACTATATGCATTCAAACACATCCATCTTTTAAATCACAATCAAACCGTGTTCTGAACCGAGATGTTCAGAAAACATGATGAGTTAAGACCGGGTCCTGAGCTGTGTGCACAGAAGCCAAACGTGTCGGTTTAAGCACAACCGACAAGCAAAAGAACGGGTCCTAGTCTATGGTAACTAGAAGCCATATCATTGAAGAACGAGTCTTGATCAGAAGTAACCAAGAACCATCTGCAGAAAGATCACACAACTTTGGGTACCCACCTTAATATGGGTCCCTTTTTGTTAGGAGTTCCAGATTTATATGGCACGTGTACAGTGTTAGGAACCCATTTAGCATTTGTGTGTGGTCCGGATGCATAACCCTTTGGAATCCATTAAAGATTGGATCTATTGGGCTTTGGAACCTTAGGCGCTGAAATTGCCTTTGGTTTTTGTCTTTTTGAGACCTTTTTGACCGTTGCTTTGGTTTTGGGCCTTGGCAATGGACAAGTCTCATTTTTATTTGAGGCTAATGATGCAACATTTTTTGTTTTCTTTTTCCGAATTCGTTTAACAGGATATGGCACGAAAGCATTCATTTCATGAACCTGTCGTCTAAAGCGAGTTGGACATAGATTAAATAATTCACTGAAAGAGTACTTTAAAGAAACAACAGAATTTGGTACATCATTACACACATTGTCACACACATTGTTACACAAATTGTCTTTAGAGATTACAGACATCCTATCTCTAGTAACAAATTCATTTTGCATTATAGCCTTCTTCACAAAAAAACTCGAAAAATCCAGCATGGTGGTTTTTGGAACTCTTCTTATATGATCTGTAAGAACAAAACGATTAGAGTCAGTAAGCATGGAAGATTTAGACTTGACAAAATTTTCTTTTTGTTGGTGAGTGGGTTTCTTAAAAGACTTGGATTGCATCTGAGTCTTTTTAGAAACCTCATTTTTAAACGGCTTTGAACACTCACCTTTAAAAATGAAAGAAGAAGTCTCAGCTTTGGCCTTACCTTTAGTTGATGACACATATGGAATTTTGGTGGAATGAGAAACTGTTTGTTCTTTTGAAAAATCTTTCAACTTTTGTGAAACCATTTCAAAATTTTCTCTGTAGACAGTTACTTCCACAGATTGTTGAAAAGTTTGATTTACCAATTCTTCTTCACTCTTAAGAAGAGCATCTTGAAGATCAAGAGCTTTCTTTTGAGACGACTTCAATTCCTTTTCTAAAACAGTGACTTGTTGAAGAACTTTTACAGGAATATAAAGTTGAGGCGTTGATTTTACGGTTTCTGTTTTCAATTCAGCTTCTGAATAAGTTGACAAGAAGTCTTCCTCTAAAGTAGGTACTCTAGAGGGATAACTCTCGTTAAGTTCTTCATATTGAAAAGAAATTTCTTTTTCTTTATGAGCAACACGTTTATCATTTTCTTGGTTTAACACTTCTTTTGATGACTCAAAAAGGAAAGATTTAAGACCGGCTCCCATATAATTCATGTCATAAAATAAAGGTAAAACTTTTTGTCTGTTTGACCCCTTTTTAAAAATGCATCGTCAAGGGTCTTTATTCGTGAGTACAAACTTATCCTTTCTTCTTCAATCATTTTATATTTTTCTAAGCTGTCTATATTTTCCATATTTACCGTATCTAACTGTTTTGTAAGTATAGAAATTTCTTCTTTTAACGAGAGTTTTTCTTTTGATAACCTGTCCATGCAAGATTCAAGATATATATTCCTGTTCTCAACATCTACTTTTTCGATTAACATATGTTTAATAGCATTGTGATTAGTTAACCACTTTGAATGATATGATTCAGACGACTCTTTTTAAAGTTTGAGCTTGATGTTCAGCCTGTACACACTTTGCAGTTTCAGCATTTAATCTAGTTTGTAGATCAAGAATATGTGTGTGCACTGTACATTCATTATTTACAAATAAATTATTTACATGTTCAAGAATGTAACAGGAATATACCTCATTTGTCTCAGAACCGGATGTAGAGCATTCGGGATCGTTGGTTGTGGTCATCAGACATGCTGGTGGATGTTTCAATGTCTCCCCCTCAGCAGCATGATCTGAAGTCTCAGCAGTGGAAACGGCACAATGCTCCAACCCTAGACGATCAACCATATAGCAGTTGTTGCCCTTATCATCCTCCTCATCGGTGTCTTCAGCATCCCAGTAATCTTCCTGGGCAACGAGGGCTAGCGCATCGGTTCTTTTCTTCGCGGCCTCCAGCTTTCTCTCATAATAGCCGACGTCTCTGTCAAAATTATTTTTGCACTCCCGAGCAAAGTGGCCCGGTTTTCCACACTTGTAACAGAGACGCTCGTCTGCGGCTTTCGGTTCGTCTGCTCTCGGCCGTTCACCTCTCCTCTCCGCCGGCCTCTTGGCGGCGCGGCGATGCTCTCTGCTTTCATCTCTCCTTCTTTCCCTTCTCTCAGGCTCTCTCCTCTCATCTCTGCGGTCGTCCCTACGATCATCCCGTCGATCGTCCCGTCTATCATAGTCCCGCCTGTCGTCCCTTCAATCGTCGTGCCTATCGTCTCGCCTTTCATAAAGGCGATCATCTCGATAGTCGTGTCTATCGTCATACCTCCTCTCATCCCGATCATCCCTCCGGTAATCGTCCCTGCGATAATCATCGCGTCGTTCATCCTTTCGATCATCTGAGTACCTCCGTGGACCGGTGTCATAACGGAGTTGATTGTTAGTCTTGTTGGAAAACCGTCGTTGTTGGAGACGATTGGTCCACAAGGCTATTTATTCTTGTATTGTGGCCTCTTCCTCATCAAATACCTGACGTGGAGGAGAGGCATACCTGCACTGCGATGATGATGAACCTGGAGCAAAGGATGGTGTTGGAACATTCGTGTTGGTAATCAAGGCTAGTGAATCATTTGGTTTCATCCCAGTATTGGCTGATAACAGCAAAGATGCCAATTGATTCACCATCAGTTTTTGTTGATCCACATCCCCTTGATACTTCTTTAGCTCCTTAAAGACGACGTTGATGGATACCTCAGGAATGTTAAGGACTTGTTTCATGGCCCGACATGCGATTTGCCACTCGGGGGCTAGGGCTGCAAAGAACTGGATGTTGATGTCATCCCTGTCCTTCTTGATGTGCTGTTTGTTTAATTCATTCAGGACCGCACAAAACCTTGTAAACGTAGCTTGCAGAGATTCCCTGTCTTTGGCTCGGAATTCTGTAAACTTAGCCTTCGCCTCCTCAATCTTGGCACGATCATCAAGATCTGCCCCCAGCATTTGGACTTCCAATTCATCCCACATTTCTTTGGCAGACATTTTGCTGTCTACGCCAACGAGAATATCAGTGGGGAGGGCCTGATAGATCAAATATTCCGCCCTCTTATTTGCATGCTGCCTGTCTCTCTCGGCATCATTAGCCGGTTCTCGTTCAACTTTGGAGGCTAAGACAGGGGGGTCAGCCTCGGGTCTGGCTGCTAATTCCCGATAATAGATGACGGGACCCTCGGATATGGACTGAAGCATTAAATTCCCAAGCGGTTGCATCCCAACGAATTTGAGGAACCGGGATTTCCATTGTTCATACGCATCGGGATAGAGAACAGGTGGTCTGTTCTCAGATCCGAGTACGAGAGCTTCGCGAGACATGATTTTGGTGCTGATGAAAAAGTTAAGATCTTAAAGGTGGAAACTTGACACGGATGGGCTGGACTTTGGAAGAATAGCACTGTGGATGGTGCTAATTCGGATAACAGACTGATTTCGGATGAAATAGTAATTCGGATGGCTGGAGTTCGGGTGAACAGTAATTCGGATGGGCAGGATTTCAGATGGCAAAGACCAAATTCGGATGAAGTGTGAGTTTGGATGAGAGACCTAATTCGGATGGGGTCTAATTCGGATGGGGTCTAATTCAGATGGTACGAAGTCTGATGAACCGAAGTCGAATGAACCGGATTCGGATGAACAGTGATGACTTCAGATAGGGTACTTCGGATGAACAGTATGTGGTTCGGATCAAGTGATGGAACCGAATTCGGATGGTCCGAATTCGGGTGAACAGTGGACAGGGACTTAGGAAAATGTCCAGGTAGGGGACCGAACTCGGATAGTCCGAGTTCGGGTGGTCCGAAATGGATATGGTCCGAAGTGAAAATTTAAAAATTTAAGCACAAGTCCAAAATGGTAAGATGAGGATGCCTGATTTCGGATGGGATCGAAGTATGGTCCGAAATGGGTACTAGGTTGGTCCGAAATTCACCTAAGGTTGGTCCGAATTGGACCGAAATGAGGTCCGAACTAGAATTATATATGGTCCGAATTGGGATCTAAATTGGTCCGAAATACTACAGTGAATGGTCCGAAATACAGCAGGTTTTAGCAGATTTTCTAAGGCAGAACAGTTCAGAAGACTATTTTATCAGATTTAAAGCCTAAAAAAGTTTCTAAATGATTGGGTGACTATTTTAAACACTTTTGATGATTTAAAATAAACCAAAACACTTAAAAATCAGTAAAGAACAAGCTAAACCCACTAAAAACCCATATTTTTAAACTTTTTCAAATATCCGATTCTTGATGATTTTAATGGAAATATGGAACAGAATGAGCTCGAAATCAGAATATGTTTATATTGTGATGATTATAAGATGATAATAACACAATAAACACAGAAAACTAAGGGTGAAATGGATCTAACCGAATGAAACAGTGAAGAACACGATGAACTTGAAGAAACCCAGCAGAATCCGAGAAGAAACAAGTTGAAATCCACCTTTTGGGCTCTGATACCAATTGTAAAATGTTATTCCCGTATATATTTCAGCACCTTGATGATTCTTTCTCACAACCCAAGAAGAAACAAGCTCAATAATTAGGTTATGATGAAGAAGACAATGAGAATAATGAGAGAATGTGAAGATGGCGGCTGCAGTAATTTGTATTCAATATGTGAACCGTGTGTTACAAAAAGTAACCCTAGGAGCTTTATAGCTCCATTTAATTAACTATGGGGCATTGACACAATTGCCCCCTAGACTTTTCATAGAAATAGATTACAAGGAAATAAATACAAAGCTAAATGCAAAGTAAATAATTATTACAAAATAACTCCATATGATCGAAATTTAATGTCTAACAAAGTCCAGGTAGGGAATTCGGGGATTTGTTTCAAAAGTTGATGGGATATCAACTGAGGTGGGGGTTTTTGTATTTTTAAAAGATTCTGGAGCATGAATTGGTTGTACACTATCAACATGTATGTGTACATCGGTCGTTGAAACGTCTCCAGTATCTTTAGAAATCGGTTGATGCGAATGATCAGAGACTAAGACCGGATCTTTAGTAATCCTGTCAGTGTAAGGTCACCCGTAGCACACATCTGATCTTGACGCGACACCTTCCAACGAGCGCGGAATCCTCATTAGCGGTTTAACGGATCGATCACACATGGATTCCGTAGACGAACACAATGATAGTCCTTACGACAAAGGACCCAACACATGTATTTCTCCGAAACGACTCTCTGAAATCTCACAAGTTCGTACGTGCACTGATACGAGCTCTGAATGCTAATTTCTGCAAAAGTCCTCTAATCAAAAGGATTAACACTTAATTATAAGGATTAAGTTCGAACTTGACTTAAACAAGTTCGTTTAGGCCCAAGCCCACGAACTTGTCCACTACTATTCGAACTTAGCTTCACTAAGTTCGAACCCTAGCCTTTGAACTTGTTCTAGAACTTATCCTTGAACTTATCTTTGAACTTTTCTTGCAAATGTAAACATCATACACAAACAAGATCAAACATATATATATATATATATATATATATATATATATATATATATATATATATATATATATATATATATATATATATATATAGATTGTATTTGCAAAGCCTGATCTATTACAAAAGACTATCTAGACCTAGACTGCTATCGTCACACAGGGTGCACTAACAGTCAGGAACCAAAATTGGAACATTAGATTTGGTCTTTTGAAAGTAATCTTCATAAAAATTTTCAAAAAGTTTACTTAGCTCATTCTTTTCATCATTAAGCTCTATTGACTTCATTGAAGTCGACTGTTTAACCTCAAGTCCTGAACTGGTGTGTTCAGAAGCCATTACAACTCCTTCGTCGAATTTTACGTTTACGCTCTCGTTGACGGTCTCCGTTCTTTTGTTGTAGACTCGGAAAGCCACAGATTCTTTGGAGTATCCAATGAAGATGCCTTCATCCTCTTTCTGATTAAACCTTCCCAAGTTGTCTTTGTCATTTAGGATAAAGCATGTGTATCCAAAGACATGAAAATTTTAAAATTAGGAACGCGTTTATTAATCAGTTCATATGGAGTCTTTCTGAATCTTTTGATAATGATTGATCTGTTCAGAGTGAAACACGCAGTTGTTACAGCTTCAGCCCATAGGAATAATGGTAGATTAGAGTAAGCAAGCATCATCCTAGCAGATTCCACAAGCGTGTGGTTTCGTTGTTCAACTACGCCATTCTGTTGTGGGGTACGAGCTGCTGAATATTGATGAGTTATCCCAACAGAACTCAGAAATGTCTCGAGTGACTTATTCTTGAATTATGTACCATTATTAGATCTAATGGTTTGAACTGATAGTTACAGCTTGACTTGTATTTTGCGAATGAAGTCAATAATGATCTCGGTAGCGTTAGACTTGGATCTCAGGAAGAATACCCATTTGTACCTTGAATAGTCATCCACCATGACCAACACATATGTTTTCTTATTGATACTCTGTACCCACATAGGTCCGCAAAAGTCCAATGGAGTAGCTCTAAAGCCCTAGTTGAAGAATGTTTAACCTTTAACTTGTGAGAAGCTCTCACGATCTTCCCCTTTTCACAAACGACACACAGCTGCTCCTTCTGAAATCGGAGAGTTGGTAACCCTTTGACTAAACCACCTTTTGCAAGATTGGTTAATTCTTTGAAGTTCAGATGGGATAGACGGCGATGCCACAACCATGATACTTTAGATGTTGCCTTTGACAGTAAGCAAACATCTTTCTTAACATTAATATTGGCTAAATCTATGGAGCACAAGTTGGTTTTCCTATTCCCAGCAATGATTTCCTTCCCTTCCCCAAATGTAATACTACACCGATTAGCCTTAAAGTTGACTTCCAATCCTTTATCGCACAGTTGGCCGATACTGAACAAATTATGACCAAGACCATCAACGTAGAAGACCTTTTGAATTGTTATCTTGTCGTACTCCAGACTCCCATAACCTTTGATCGGTCAGAATTGATCGTTGCCAAATCTCACCGTCCCACAAAATTTGTCTACAAAATTCGTGAGAGTTTCTCTCTGTCCGGTCATATGCTTGGAGCACCGGGAGTCAAGGTACCACACATGATTTACCTATAAAACGAAGAAAGACGTGAGGTACCCACTTATAGTTGAGTACTTAGGAATTTGGTAAATCATGTGGTTAGTCTTTAGACTGTTCAACAGATAACGTCTTTGACTTAGGAACCCCCTTTTAACAGTGTTTTTAGGTATCCATTTTTGTACAGTTCGTTGTGGAACTGATTTTGAAATTCCCTTCTTTGGAACCTTTTGTTGTTTAAAAGTAGAAACCTTGTTCTTTGGCAACCATACAAGCTTATCATATTTATATACTGGTTTGGCATTCAACACATAGCAATTAGCAGAATTTAAAGAAAGCAATTCAGCACGAGAGTATTTAGCACAGATTTATCAGAATTTTTATCATAGACAGAATTATCTATGGATCTAATCCTATCTGAAAAATAATTTTCTTTCACTCTCCACTCTTGTTTAAAACTCTTGTTTTTCTTTGCTTGTTGCTTCTTTGTCCAAACTTTCTTCAGTGTACTTTTCACAGTATGATCTGACATAACAGAATAACGAGAATTAGTCACTTTAGAATTACCCTTATTCTACAAAATCTTCTTACATGTGCTTTCTTTGCTGTTGAATCTTTGATGAAGAGGATTCACCTTTTTCAAATTTTGGAGACACAAAATTAACTTTTGTTTTCTCCTTTTCCTTATGCGAAACAGGTGAAGGTACTGATTTAACCTTAGAAGCTGTAGGTATTCTTTTCAAAATACTTACATGTTCTTTTGGTTTATCAGTTTGTTTGTCATGGAGTGGTTTAACGAATTCATCAATCTTGACAAACATTTCTTTTAATGAGTTAAAATCAGAGTTCATGTACAGATCAACTTCCTTCTCAAAATTTATAGAATCAGGTTGGATTGAAGGTTTCTGATCTGGTTGAGTTTTGCTATCAGGCTGATTTTCAGTTGTAATTCCAAATCTTTAATTTCAGCCTGAAGCTTTTCATTTTTAGACTCAAAAGTTTTACTTTTCAATTCAAGATCAGAATTGATCTTTTCAAGAATTGAATTTGGAATATATGGCTTTTGAGTATAAGTAGTATTTTCAGACAAATCTTTTTCAGAATAAGTCTGAATATACTCTTCTAAAATGCAAGAATTTTGATAACTATCATTTAATTTGTTATAATCCAAAGAATTTTGCATTTTGTCTGTTCTCAACCTTTTCAAATCTTCACCTGATTCTACTTCATCTGAAGCTTTCATAAAAACCATTTGTAATCCTAAATTCATATATCTAACATCATATATAGTTGGTGAAAACGAAATAGCTTTTGCTAGATATTTAGGATTTGTCCAACCTATACTTGATTTTGAATTATAAAATTCGGTATCTTTTGGTTGATTCAAATATATTATTTGATCTGTTTGACCTCTTTTAATGAACTCATCTTCCAAAGATTTGATTTTCTCATATAACTTTTTTCTTTCATCAAATATGAAATGATATTATACAGAATAACTTGAAGATTCTAACTCGACTAATTTCAGTTTTATTTTTAAGTCAGATTTATTGTTAGTCAATTTTTGAATTTAACTTTGAAGTTCATTGGATTTATCTTGCAAATCTGAAACTGCTCTTAATGCTAATGCCTTATCCTTGGAAAATTCTAACACTAATGCATGTTCTTGACTCAATTTATTTTCCAAGGAATGAACATTTTTCTTCTCGACTTTCAATGATTTTTCAAATCTTTTTAGCATGTAAGCCATTTGAGTAAGCTTCTGTTCTAGCACACAGGAGTTATCATCATCTGAATCAGAATTAGATTGTACCTCGGGTGTCTCTGAATTTTCTGAGGCATCTGTATCTGATCTGTCATCTTCCTGATCTTTACTGCAGCCCGCTTCTCCTGTTGCCATCAACGTCGTATCCTCTCTCAGTTCATTGTCAGGATCAGACTCCTTTGGCTCTTCCGTTTCATCATCAGTCATTCCTACCCAAACCTCATCCTCAGCTAACATAGAAGACTCACTCAGTTCAGACTCATTGAACACTTCTGATTTTAGGCAATTATGAGCGTCTTCGTCCAGAATTTCTTCATCTTCGGACAATTGCAGCCAGTGGTCGTCTTCAGCTATTAATGCCTTACCAGCCTCTTTTTCTTTCGCCAGCAGTGCCTTCCGAGTGTAATAATCAGAATTCTTTACAACTGACAATCTGCATTCTCTGGCAAAGTGGCCTAATTTGCCACAATTGTATCATTTCTGATCAACATCTTTCTTGGCCGGCTTATCAGTCTTCTCGTATTTCTTAGCCTTTTTACCACTGCTCTCTCCAGTTTTTTCATATCTGTCTTTCTTTTCATATTTCCTTGAGCCTGTCTTGTATCTCATCTTGTTATCTGTCGGCTTGCAGTAGAACTTTTTCTGGAATGCCTTTGTCAGCAAGGCCATCTGCTTTTTCATCTCTTCTATCTCAGAGTCAGCTGAAGAATCAGTCGATTCTGAATCTGATGAACTACTGCTCAAAACAACCTGCTTTTCCTTATTTATATTGTATTTGTATTCCTTATCAGCCAGGAGAGCCAGAGGATCAATGGTTGCCTTTTCTGCTTGTTTCTTTCCAAACATTTCCCTTATAACAACTTCTTGATAGTTGTTAAGGTTCTCAAATACCATATGGAAATCCATATCGTCAATCTCTTTAGTCTGCTGAATGATCATGGTGTATTTATCCCATTTCGAGGATTCAGCACATTCAGGAATTTGACATTTATATCCAGATTGGATTTTGTCACTCCATTCCTTTTCATCTAACTCACCAGATTGACAAACCTCAGATAGGTACTTTCCAGCAACTCTCCTTCTATTGCTCTAGAATTTTCAAAAGTCATCAAACTATTTCTCGCTCTATTCGTAGCTGCTTTCTCTGAACCGCGCATAAGTTTACACACCTCATCCAAGATGGATTTGGTGTTGCTTGTATTTGTCAGACTAATATAGATATCATTCGGAATAGAATTCAACAAGAGCTTTCTGGCAGTTTTGTCTCCCAGCTTTCTTCGTTTCTGTGCATCGTTCAGATTGGTAACCTCTACTGTTCTCTTTGGTATTGGAGGTTAACCAGTTGGAACAGCCGAAATTGTTTCAAGAAATACTGTTGATCCCTCTGTCAGGAATTTTAACATTTCATCGAATAGGTCATGAAAGCTAATAAATTCCAGAAACCGTTCCCTCCACTGAACGTACTCACCTCTATATAGAATAGGAGGTTTGGTTTCCGAACCCATAGCTAGTGCATCTTTTGACATTGTGAAAGATTAAACAGAATCTTCCAAGATGTTTTAATTGAATATGATTGAATTTTGACTGAACACAAAATGAATGATCAAACTTGTATCAAGAATGATCAAACTCGAATTAAAGAGTTGTGAAACTCGATCAAAGAATGAATCAACTCGAATGATGAATTGTGAAACTCGAATGGAACCTTATCAAACTTGAATCTAAAAGGATCAAACAAATGATTAGAAACGAAACTCGGATGACAAGTTGGTGAAACTCGAATTACAAGGTAAGGAAACTCGAATGCAAAGTTAATCAACTCGGAGAACAAGTATATCAACTCGAATGACAATTCTATCAACTAGAATGACACTGAATTGTCTTGAATTGTGTTTAATTAAACTCGATGGATGTTTTGAATAAAACTCGAATAAAAATGCAATCCAACTCGAATGGACTTTTATCAAACTTAAAAAACACTAAGTTCTTTTTAAAGTGTGAGACCCAAGATTTCTCAAAGGTCTCAAGTCAAGGCCCAGTAGCAACGCAATATCAATCATGAAACTAAGATAAAATTAACAGTTGCGGAATAAAAGTTAATTACAATCAGAGACAAAAGTCTAAGTATAAGGTACAAACTTCTAGACTATTTCATCAAAGCACAACTGAAAACTAGCCCCGAACCCCAAAGCTCTATCTTTAATCAAGTACCAAGGTATTGGAACAGGTTCTAATGCACTTCAAGCTCTTTCAAAGTCCTGACCTATGAACTAGGTCCAGCAAATCCTTTTCCTTTACCTGAAAAATAATGCAACAACGGGGTAAACTTATTCGCTTAGTGAGAATGTAAAATTTCACATTTAACATGCAATTATGAACGCGGAAGCACATGCACTGCACTCGGCTCATGCACAGCTTAGCTCTATTGCTTATGCACTGCACTAGGCTCATGCACAGCTCAATCTCGTAGGGACATTGGCCAATTAATGCTCTTTTGATGCGCGACTTTGCTCGGCTCCCAGTTATAAAACCGTTGTTGCTCTTGAGACTTTTAGACAAATTCATAAGGAATGCTCGGATGATGATAAATCCATACACACGCATCATTAGTGGGGATCAGCCACGTACTGGGCTAGCTACCAGTAAAAGCTCTATATGGATATCATCAGAATGCTCAGCTCTAGCTACCCTCTGTGCTTTCATCACGTAAATCAGCACATCATAAGCCTAACATTAACCCAACACTGAGCAATAGTGATGGAGTTAAGCTTAACAATCAAATGACTCATCAATGAAATAGATTCTGGTAGAATAAATGCTCAGCTCAACAAATCATAGTCAATATACTATGATAATATAAATCAATAAGCTCAAGATCAGAATGTCAATAAAATCAGGATCATGCAACAAAAGTCTCAATTCACATAATATGCAGTTAAAGTGAAATCTACAACTCACAGTTACTGGTTATTTGTGCTCTTTTAGTTTCTGGCTCTGGCTCTGTTGCTCACAATCTGTAGTGGATTAGAACCACTATCTGACCTATATCAGACTTTCAGATGCTCGCCATTTTGCTCGTTGCTCAATCTGTTATTAATATCATTTCTGATATTTATTAGCTCTTATATCATCTGAATAATATATATTCAGTGTTCATTCAATTTAATAAGCTCAATATTCGCTCGTTGATCTTTTAATCTCAAAATCTTATATCTTGATCATATGTTCATTAATTTCATTAGAATCTTTCTTCCATTTGTATTCTTTGTTAATAATATTCTCAAAAGTTCAATATATATATATATATATATATATATATATATATATATATATATATATATATATATATATATATATATATATATATATATATATATATATATATATATATATATATATATATATATATTATTAATCATTAAACTAGTTATTTTGTCATTTCATGTGTTCTCTATGTGTTTTATTTCAAGATAATCAAATCTAGGAAGTAGGTTTCGACATTATATCACAAAATTCAAATCCTTTGCATTAAATTCAATCATGTGGGCTATTATATGCACTAGATTCGAATGAGGAAGCTTAAAGTCGAATTCCATTTTAAGTTTAGGGTTAAATTCGAAACCCTATTTGATTTTGATGATCAATTTCGAATTTATATGGTTAAATTCGAAGCTTAATGGTTAAACTCGAATAAGATACATAATTTCGAATCCATAATCGAGTTTGAGGCTAAATACGAAGCCTATTTCGAATTTAAGAGATAAATTCGAATGCCATAGTTAAAAATCAACCCCTATTCGAGTTTAATGACTAAAGTCGAACCATGATTCGAATCTAGCAACAAAATCCGAATTTGTTCTTGCATTTCGAGTTTGTTCTAGATATTTCGAACTTGTTCTTCATCTACAGCTTTAAAACATGAAACTCTAAGTCTAAATTCACTAATATGTCAATTATAAAGCCTAGATTTGATTATATTAAACATATTCTAGCTAATACTTAATCAAAATAGCTTTAATTCACATGAAAGTAACAAATTCGAATTCATATTTTCCAAAACCGAAATATAGAAGCTTTAAATGTAATTTCTTACCTCAAATTCGTATAATATCCTACATGCAACACCATAATCTTGTAGTATTCTTCGTGATCTTCCCGATGACGTATAAATCTTGATAATCCGACGGTCGGTTTGGGAGAAATATTAGAGAGAGAGTAGAGAGTGAAAATCTAGAGAGAGAGTGTAGAGAGAGAGAGAGAGTAAATCTGATTTTACAATCTAAATTTCCGTTTATATACTTCAACTAGTTATGTTTGCTACTTAACCCGCTATTACTTTCGTATCTTATATCTCTTTTATGTAATTATCTTTAATAATTTATTAAATCATAATTTAAATATTTATATAATTTAATTAAATATTTCAAAACTTAATTAAATTATAACTCAATGATCAGATAATTTAATTAAATATTGGTTCGATGATCAAATAATTAATTGGGCTAAAAGTTGGGTTGTTACAGAATGGGCTCCACCACGCACAAACTTCGTCCCCGAAGTTAGATATGTTCAAACAGACTTGGGCAGATAGCTTTAATGATATCACTTAATTCCCAAGACTGATGCGAACCTTTGTGGTGTTTTCACTGAACGAGCACCATCTGTTTTTCATGATTTATGAGTTTCTGACTTATTATTCATATTCTTAATTTGTTAGCTTTATACTTTAATCAATTCAGACAATAACTCAATACATGAGTTAGCTCATATATCACTTTCGCTTTGTGGACTTTTGAGATTTAACTTTATATCTCTTTCAATTTAGCTTGCAGCTCAATATATATCAATTAGCTCATATCTCTCTTTCATTTTCCTTTGAAACTAGCTGTAAAGCTTTTTGGGAGTCTGATATCTGTACTTTATGTTTCTTTTATTGATGATGTTTCAATCATCAATCGCTTAACCGATTTCTGATTTATGCTGTCTTGTTATGAAGACTTATAATTTTCTTCGCTCTATCAAACAAATGAAATCTATCCTCCGGCGCAACAATCGGAGTTAACTCTTCGTTTAACGACTCCATCTCACCTATCTTGGTCTCTAATTGCGCTGCCATATCCGCCAATCTTTTACATAAGCAGTCTCTCGAGAAGCAAAATCCTCCAAGATGATCGAGTGTTTAGAAGTTGAGAAAAAGAGATTAAGGCAAAATGTTGAAATACTGCATCTTAAAGCTCGCCGAACAAAGCAGGAGTTATAATTGATCACATCTTCTTCGCAACGGTTTCAGCAGTTGATGGATATTTCAGGCAAATCAAACATGATCAAGAACTTGAAAAGATCATACGCTTTCAAATCTTCCAGCAAATAGGAATATTAATGACATGGAAGGCAAACGCTATACAGAATCGAAATCCAAGGAAATGATTTTGATAGAAATCGACAATTTACTTAGGCTTTCTCGGTGTGATTCGTTAGACATGACGGCAGCATCTGTTATTGAAGTCAGGTCTCGAGCTACCAGGGTTCCAAAACCGTCTCCACGACTATTTACATCATCTTCTACTTCATCATCATCGCCTTTCTCTATTAGTTCACTGTGCAATTCGATCAAGAGGCTTTGACAAAGAAATAGCTTTTGGTTCTGTTTAATTATACGTAAAGACTTATGTTTAACTTTTCATTGGTGAATTTCTGAATTTGAAATCACTTTATTTTTTTAACGGAAGCTTTTATTTTATGTGCAGTTAGGTAGAATAAATATTCTATATTGGACATCTCACTAGTCTCGCATCGACATAATGAGAATCCAACACTTACATCTATAATGACATATGATGGGCTTTTCATTTTATATGCAGTTAGATGGAATAGGAATTCCATTTTAGATATCTCACTAGTCTCGCGTCGACATAGTGAGAATCCATTCTTACATTTATTTTGACACATAACAGACTTTTCATTGGCCATTTATGACCAATCGCTTGACTTTACAAAATTTCAGTCTATTTTCTTGTCACTCTCGCTTTGTGCCTCTGACTTCTTTGATTCTCGTTCAAGTTGTCCTTGGGTGTTTGTCAATTTGATTCAAATACTTTTCTCATTAATATTTATTGGATCAACTACTTCTACCTCTGTCTCATTATAAGACACACTGTAATCTTTCTGATTACTAGGATTTACGAAGTAGCTTGTGTTTAGGATTAAATTTCAATTTCTCTCGGGTTTTGAATCATACATGATTCAGATTACAATACCTATATTGGTTTATAGGTATAATTTCTGTTTGGAAAAATATTTGTATCGTAACTTCAACTGATACGACCCATATGTCATCCGCATTATTCATTATCGATGACAGGGTTGCACAGTTAACTCAATACTTACTTTGGAATTGAAATTCAGATTATAACGGAATTAAATTATTTAATCATATAAGAAATTTATTATTAGTTACCATTGGGGTCTTTTGTCGTTTCTGGTGTCTCCTCAGCATCCTCAGCAGTTATATGGAAAGCTCGCGCCTTTGCTGTAGGTATCATTGTAGTACTATGTTGAATTGCTCTGCCAACTGGTTGTTCCTGATTAGTAAGCACGCGTGCATTTGGGCAATGCTTGGCATAATGTCCACGCTCACCACAGTTGTAGCATACATCATTTCTTTCTGGGCACTCATCGCTTCCATGTCCAATCCGATTACAAGTGTAACAGGTCACATCTCTAGGGTTGCAGCGTCCGCTATGAAATTTGTTACAACGTTTACACGATCACGCTCCTGACTGTATGGAATAGACTCTAGTCTTCTGAAGTGTAGAGGATGCTTGTGACTGCTGCTGACTGGACTTTGATGAACCGAAGAATCTACTAGACTTCTGTTTCTTAGGTGGAGATGGACATGTTGGACTTATAGCCATCATCACGGGTTCACAACTAGAATATGTGAATTCTCGCTCCACCATTCTTGCTGCTTCCACAATACTGAGATACGTTTTGAATTTTATGCTACTCATTTGCCTTCTATATATTAGATTCAGACCCAGTCTGAATCGGTTTATCTTACGCTCTTCTGTTGCTACTTGATATGACGAGTAGCCGCAAAGCCTCGAGAACTCATGCTCGTATTCATCAACAGTCTTAGTTCCTTGCTTCAATTGCATCAACTGCATCTCGAGTTCGTCTTGTTTATCTATTGGACAGTATTTGGCGTTGAACATCTCCAAGAACTGCTCCCAGTCCAATGTCATAATTGCTTCCTCACCATAGATGCTCCTTTGTGTTTTCCACCAGGCTCTAGCAGCTCCAACGAACAGTGCTGTAGCAAACTTAACTCTATTGTTGTCCAGACATTCTGAGATACTGAAAATCTCTTCAGTATGACTTATCCAATCTAACGCTTGTATTGGATCTACTGTGCCTTCAAACGTCATAGCACCACTCGCTTTGAAATCTTTAAATCTACAGCCTTTTGGCTGCACAGCTCGTTTACTGACATGCTCATTATCTGAATCTGATTCGCTTGACTGTTCAGTTTGCTTCTTTTTATGTTTATTTCCTTTTTCAGTTTTCTTTATTGATTCAATTTGTTCTAGCATAAACTTGTTTTGTTGCTCATTATTCTGGGTAATTAGTTGTTGTATCATTTCCAGGACTTGCTCTGGGGTCATGCCACCTGATGGTCCACCTTCTCCTGACATAGCTCTGAAATATAAATCACTAAGTATTTAGCTCATTAATCTAGCACATTGTACCCTTTCATGCCCCATCCTACTAGTCTCTGAAACCTATCTTAGTTCAAGCCATCCTGTCATGATTGATACTATAACATTGCACAAGTTTGAGATCATGTATTACACGTAATACAATGATTCACTCAAACTATTGCTCTGATACCATCCTGTGAGACCCAAGATTTCTCAAAGGTCTCAAGTCAAGGCCCAGTAGCAACGCAATATCAATCATGAAACTAAGATAAAATTAACAGTTGCGGAATAAAAGTTAATTACAATCAGAGACAAAAGTCTAAGTATAAGGTACAAACTTCTAGACTATTTCATCAAAGCACAAATGTAAACTAGCCCCGAACCCCAAAGCTCTATCTTTAATCAAGTACCAAGGTATTGGAACAGGTTCTAATGCACTTCAAGCTCTTCCAAAGTCCTGACCTATGAACTAGGTCCAGCCAATCCTTTGCCTTTACCTGAAAAATAATGCAACAACGGGGTAAGCATATTTGCTTAGTGAGAATGTAGAATTTCACATTTAACATGCAATTATGAACGCGGAAGCACATGCACTGCACTCGGCTCATGCACGTCTTAGCTCTATTGCTTATGCACTGCACTAGGCTCATGCACAACTCAATCTCGTAGGGACATTGGCCAGTTAATGCTTTTTTGATGCGCGACTTTGCTCAGCTCCCAGTTATAAAACTGTTGTTGCTCTTGAGACTTTTAGACAAATTCATAAGGAATGCTCGGATGATGATAAATCCATACACACGCATCATTAGTAGGGATCAGCCACGTACTGGGCTAGCTACCAGTAAAAGCTCTATATGGATATCATCGGAATGCTCAGCTCTAGCTACCCTCTATGCTTTCATCACGTAAATCAGCACATCATAAGCTTAACATTAACCCAACACTGAGCAATAGTGATGGAGTTAAGCTTAACAATCAAATGACTCGTCAATGAAATAGATACTGGAAGAATAAATGCTCAGCTCAACAAATCATAGTAAATATACTATGATAACATATGTCAATAAGCTCAAGATCAGAATGTCAATAAATCAGAATCATGCAACAAAAGTCTCAATTCACATAATATGCAGTTAAAGTGAAATCTACAACTCACAGTTACTGGTTATTTGCACTTCTGGCTCTGGCTCTGTTGCTCACAATCTGTAGTGGATTAGAACCACTATCTGACTTATATCAGACTTTCAGATGCTCGCCATCTTGCTTGTTGCTCAATCTGTTATTAATATCATTTCTGATATTTATTAGCTCTTATATCATCTGAATAATATATATTCAGTGTTCATTCAATTTAATAAGCTCAATATTCTCTCGTTGATCTTTTAATCTCAAAATCTTATATCTTGATCATATGTTCATTAATTTCATTAGAATCTTTCTTCCATTTGTATTCTTTGTTAATAATATTCTCAAAAGTTCTATATATATATATATATATATATATATATATATATATATATATATATATATATATATATTATTAATCATTAAACTAGTTATTTTGTCATTTCATGTGTTCTCTATGTGTTTTATTTCAAGATAATCAAATCTAGGAAGTAGGTTTCGACTTTATATCACAAAATTCAAATCCTTTGCATTAAATTCAATCATGTGGGCTATTATATGCACTAGATTCGAATGAGGAAGCTTAAAGTCGAATTCCATTTTAAGTTTAGGGTTAAAGTCGAAACCCTATTTGATTTTGATGATCAATTTCGAATTTATATGGTTAAATTCGAAGCTTAATGGTTAAACTCGAATAAGATACATAATTTCGAATCCATAATCGAGTTTGAGGCTAAATTCGAAGCCTATTTCGAATTTAAGAGATAAATTCGAATGCCATAGTTAAAAATCAACCCCTATTCGAGTTTAATGACTAAAGTCGAACCATGATTCGAATCTAGCAACAAAATCCGAATTTGTTCTTGCATTTCGAGTTTGTTCTAGATATTTCGAACTTGTTCTTCATCTATAGCTTTAAAACATGAAACTCTAAGTCTAAATTCACTAATATGTCAATTATTAAGCCTAGATTTGATTATATTAAACATATTCTAGCTAATACTTAATCAAAATAGCTTTAATTCACATGAAAGTAACAAATTCGAATTCATATTTTCCAAAACCGAAATATAGAAGCTTTAAATGTAATTTCTTACCTCATATTCGTATAATATCCTACATGCAATGCCATAATCTTGTAGTATTCTTCGTGATCTTCCCGATGACGTATAAATCTTGATAATCCGACGGTCGGTTTGGGAGAAATCTTAGAGAGAGAGTAGAGAGAGAAAATCTAGAGAGAGTGTGTAGAGAGAGAGTAAATCTGATTTTACAAACTAAATTTCCGTTTATATACTTCAACTAGTTATGTTTGCTACTTAACCCGCTATTACTTTCGTATCTTATATCTCTTTTATTTAATTATCTTTAATAATTTATTAAATCATAATTTAAATATTTATATAATTTAATTAAATATTTCAAAACTTAATTAAATTATAACTCAAATAATGTAATAAAATTACATTATTGGTTCGATGATCAGATAATTAATTGGGCTAAAAGTTGGGGTGTTACATAAAGTTTGTTGATAAAACTCGATTGAATCTTTTTTTCAACTCGAATAAAAAGTAAGTCAACTCGAATAACTCTTTTCTCCAACTCGAATAATACAATGTTCCAACTTGATGAAAACAATGTCCAACTCGATTGAATATGTTATCAACTCGATCAAACCTTTATCCAACTCGATCAAAGGACTTAATAAACTCGATTAAGGCTTGATCCAACTCGAATAAAGCTGATATCTAACTCGGTTAAATGACTTAACCAACTCGGTTAAACCTGAATTTTCAATGAAATTCGAGTTTTACCAGTATTTTTCAGTCCGTATTTCAAAATTTTCAATAAAAATGAATGAATTGATCCCAAATTGCAATTGAAGGTGTGTTTTCACTTACAAACACTTTTTGTGAAACTACTTTGACCAATTTCAGATCAAAATCCTTGTTTTATCAAGAACGTACACTCAAGAACACAACAATTTTTCAAAATCCATAAAATCAAAAGAACTTTTTGTGTGTTTTGAATTACAAACTGAGATTACACTCAAGTTTTTCGTATTCAGAAGTCGAACCGTCGATTCAATTTACACAATCAAACACTGTAACAACCTAGCTTTTAACCCAACTTTAATTTTTAGTACTAGAGTTAATAATGTAATTTTATTACATTATTTGATTTATAATTTAGCTAAGTAATGAAATTAGTTAATTAAATTATATAATTGTTTCAAAGCATTTAGATGATAAAAGTTAAAAGAGCTGTAAAATACAAAAGTGTAGGGGGTTAAAGTGTCAAATTACAAGTGTTAGAAAATAAAAGAAACAAAATGAGCATAAATGCACATTATCATCAATTAAAAGAAAATTGACTCCCTCTCTCTCTTCTTTTCGTCATCATTCGGCCATCTTCAAAATCATCAAGAATTCTCATTAAATTGCAATAAATTGAGGAATTGAAGTTAAGAAGGTTACAAGCAACATCAATCAACAAGAAACTACAAAGATTTAAGGTAATACTTTATTTAATTTCGAAATATTATGAGTTTGGTTCGGTTTTGATAAAAACCGAAACCAATGATTTAAAACACCAAATTTGTCGTTGCATGTTGAAAATTTCGATAGATAATCATGTATTTAAGTATATAAAAGTGACAGAAACAAAAATTGTAGGTTAGATCGTCCAATTTAAGTAAAAATCTGAGTTTTTGTGAAAATTTGTGTTCTTGACAAAAAGAAAGGATTTTGGACGATTTTGATTTAATAATGATGTTTATGATAGGAAAAAATTGTATAAAAACAACCCAAATATGATAATATAACATTAAATTACATTGCATGTTATTAAAATCGGTTTTTAGTGAATTTTGGTGAAAATCCGTATGAATAAAGTTAGAACACCAAGAACATTTTCTGGAAAAATTATAAGTAATGAATCCGAATTCGGTTGGAACCGAATTCGGATGTGATGCACAGTTCGGGTCCTAATTCGGATGCTCCAATCTCGGATGCTTGTTTCGGATGGAAGATTGAACCGAACTCGAACGGTCCCAATTCGGACGGCCCGGTCCGGATGCCCAATTCGGATGTGCTGTTCGGATGGTCCGAATCCGGATGCCCAGGTTCGGATGGTCCGGATTCGAATGATCAATTCGGATGTCTTATATTTTTAGATATTTTAATTAAAGTTAAATACATGTATGTGTGATCACACTTTACATCGATACATATAAATCAACAAAGTTGCATCAAATTAAAGAATGTAAGCATGTGTGAGATCATCGAATAGAATATCAAAACATAGACATGTAATTGATGATACATATGATTTAAGCTGATTAAACGCTCAAAGTTTATAAACACTTAGCTTATATTTTAAATAAAGTCATCATAATATAAAGATATAATTAAGCATATGTATATAAATTAAGTTGTAAAATTCACATGAAGGTCCTATTTTATAATGTAAGCAATAAAGTACCATTATCATGTATACATTCAATTATAAGAACATTCGATTGAATGCATATAGATATAGGTTGATTATGCATATGCATATCATGACATTACATGCATTCATATGCGTTCAAATTATAAGATTGAGTCGAAAGAATGACCAAATGGGTCACATATATCCATGAAATGTATAAAAGCTCATAAATTCAGTACAATCATGTCGAATCTAAGCTTTAAAGTCAAGTGTGACCCAATAAAGTCTGAGATAACACGAAAAAGTCAATAAAAGTTTATGTAACTAAGTTGTCGTACAATTAACAGGTTCAGCTAAATCTGAACCATGTTGTAAAGTCAAAGTCCGTAAAGCCAAGCCAGAAAAGTCAAGTTAAAGCACTTATGTGAAGACCACCCCATACGGGGCAGTGCTCACTAGTCTAGGTCCCACAATATGCAATACGATATCAACCATACTAAGATAGGGAAATTAAATTGCGGAATAATAAAATTACATGTACATACAAGATTAGGATTTACTTTACATATTTCAAAATAAATTATAAAAAGGTAACATCTAATCTAGTCATAACATCATACATTACATCAAGTCTACCCAGAACCACCACATTTGTTGTCTTCCAATCAATACCAGAAAGTTTTGTTGAGTAGTGGTCTAAGAAAGCTTCAAAACTTGGATCTTGAATGACCTAAGTACTAGGTCCAGCAGGTGATTTTCCTTTGGCTTTTCCTGTAAAATATTAATGCAACATCTGTAAGCAAAGCTTAGTGAGTTTATAGATTTTCAATATCAACATGCGTGTCAAGCGGAGTCATTAGTCTTAGCGTGATATGTCTTGGCTGCCGCTACAGCCCTCATGATTGAGATATAGAATCATAGAATCGGATGATGTTCAGGCCACACTCACGCTTAAATTGTGGGGATCAGCCACATACTGGGCTAGCTACCAGTAAGTCAATATGGCGGAACATCGGAGGTCATTACCAAGTTCATAAGAACTGGTGAAATAGCCGGGTCTAGAACAATAGACCATAAGGGCTAGTCAAGCTGAATCAATTCTATCAAATGTCTGATCAATAATGGAAGCATATGTCTTAGAAGTCATGATAGCAATGAATCATAAAGCAAAGTCTGAAGCAACATTAAATGCAATATGAAAAGATAATCAAATAGCTATCATGATTCACTGGGCAACACCCAACCATGGTGTGCACAGGTCTCAATCCAGCTGATAAATGAATGTCAATAAATCTAACAGCAGCAATATATCTCAACCGGATCTATGCATGTTCAATCTGAATATCTATAACTCACTGGTCGGGGTCTTTATCAAACAGATATAAAAATCTGCCACCTGAGTTATCTCAGGATTTTATCTTTGTCAATCTGTAATCTGTCAATCAATTCTCTGACCCGCTTTTAAGTCTTTAAATCTTTGTTCAGATATTAACTGAACCTGTCCAGAATTATTCATATAAATCTCATGTCAATATCATCATCATTATCATGGAGTTTTCATCATCTTTTGGTCATAAATTCTGGTATTTTATCTGAGTCTGATATCTGATAACTTCTCTTATCAGGGCCGTCATCTTTTGTCTTTTAATCTTTATAATCTTAAATTTCATCTGATTCTGATAACTTATTTATTCTCAAATCATTCTAATACATAAAATTGGGTTTCGGGTCATCAACTTCGAATCCATCCGGATAGGGGATCCGAATTCGGATCATCCGGATCCGGACAATACGAATTGAAATGGCCGGTCCGAATTGATCATCATCCGAATTGAGGATGACTTGGGATCCGAATTAGGATCTTTTAATACATAAGATCCGAAATTAACATCTTACCCGAATTAGGATAAAAGCAAGGTCCGAATTAGCATGGATCCGAATTAGGACCCAAAGCAAGATCCGAAGTGTTTGATCCGAATTCAAGATAGGATCAGAATTGATGCCACTCATCCGAATTTCAAGTAAAGTCCGAAAAGTACATCAAAAATGTTGGCAACCGAATTGAACCATCCGAACTCGGTTCATCCGAGTTCGGACAACTTTCCATCCGAATTAAGCATCCGAAATGGAGTCCGAAGTGACATCCGAATTCGGTCTCCAACACTTAGAAATTTTCCAGAAATGTTCTTCATGTTCATACGGATTTTTGTCAAATAATTCATAAAATTCATTTTTATCAACATACAATTAAATATATTGTTATATTATGATTATTGGGTTGAATTTTATACTAATTTCCCTATCAATAACATCATATTTTGATCAAGATCATCCAAAATTCATCATTTTTGTCAAGAACACCCTTTTTCATCAAAATTCCGATTTGTACCAATTTTGGATGATCTATCCTCAAATTTTTGTTTCTAATACTTCTATTAACTTAATTACATCATTATCTATCAATTATATACACATGCAATCTAAAATCATCACATTTGAATACAAGGTTTCGGTTTTTAATAAAACCGAAACAAACTCTTGAAAATTTAAGAAGTTTAATCAATAATTACCTTGAATTGTTGCTAATTGATGATGTTTGATGATTTGTTGTAACTCCTTTGTCTTGAATCTTCAATTAAATGCAAATTTCTTGAATTTCTTGAAAGTTTTGTGAATGTTCCGAAAGTTTAGTGAGAGAGTAGAGAGAGAGAGTGAAATTCTTAAATGGTTTGTTAAATGACCATTAACTTGATTAATATATGTGACTTAATTATATTTGTAGTTTAACCCACTAAACTTTTGTATTTTACATATCTTTTAAATTTAATCATCTTTAATAATTTATAATTCAAATGTGATTTAAGTACATTATTTCATTCATAATGATATTACAAGATAATTAATGTAATAAAAATTACATTACTTAATCAAAATACAGAAATTACGATTGGATCAAAAGTTGGGTTGTTACAAAATGGGCTCCACCACGCACAAACTTCGTCCCCGAAGTTAGTTATGTTCGAACAGACTGGGATAATTAGCTTTCATAACATCTCTGGATTCCCAAGACTGATGCGAACCTTTGTGGTGTTTCCACTGGACGAGCACCATCTGTATCTCTTTATTTCTAAGCTTCTTAGTCTTCGAGTCCAGAATACGTTTTGGCTCTTCAACTACTCGAAGCTTCTCATCAATCTGCAGGTTAACATGTGGTATCTGAACTTCTCTTTCGTCAGCTAAACTCTTTCTTAAGTGACTAACATGGAATACAGGATGTATTCCAGCTAAGTCCGCTGGTAAATCAAGACGATAAGACTGATTTCCAATCTTTTCAACAATCTTGAACGGACCGATGAATCTCGGAGCTAGCTTGTTTCTTTTAATAAACCGCACCACATTCTTCATTGGAGATACTTTCAGCATCACCCAATCGTTAACTGCAAAACTGATTGAACAGTGTCGGTTATCATAGTAAGACTTCTGCCTGCTTTGAGCTTCCAGAATATTTCTTCTAACAAGTTGAATCTTCTCGTGAGTCAACTGTAGAAGGGCAGGTCCTGCTATTGGCGATTCACCTGTTTCACGCCAACAGGTAGGAGTTCTGCATTTTCTTCCGTACAAAGCTTCAAAAGGAGCCATCTTGATTGTAGAATGATAACTGTTATTATACGAGAATTCGACCAACGGCAAGTGGTCATCCCAGTTACCACCTAAATCAAGAACGCAGGCACGAAGCATATCTTCAAGAGTTAAGATAGTACGCTCACTCTGGCCATCTGCACTTGGATGATAAGCTGTACTCATAGAAATCCGAGTACCCATCCCATCTTGTAGTGCTTCCCAGAATCTGGATGTGAAACGACTATCACGATCTGATACGATAGACTTTGCCACACCATGACGAGAAATGATTTCATTGATGTATAGTTGTGCCAATCTATCAAGGGAATATGTTTCTTTCATCGGTATGAAGTGAGCTGATTTCGTTAATCGGTCAACGACTACCCAGATGGAGTCGTGTTGTCTCTTGGTCTTTGGCAGTTTCGTGACGAAATCCATTGTTATATGCTCCCACTTCCATTCAGGAACTGGTAGTGGTTGCATATCCCCGAAGGGTTTCTGATGTTCTGCCTTAACCATCTGACATACTTTGCAGCTTTCAACACATTTCCCGATGTCTTTCTTCATTCCTGGCCACCAGTAATCAGCTTTCAGATCAAAATACATCTTTGAACTGCCAGGATGAATAGATAATTTGGACTGATGGGCTTCATATAGAAGAGTGCTACGGATTGAACCATATTTAGGAACCCAGATTCGGTTCCCTTGAGACAATGCAGTCCCAAATGGTTCAGAGTTAGAAATTGTAGCTGCCCTTTAAGATTTTCAGAATCAATATTCTCTTCTTTCATTGCTTCGGCTTGAGCAACTCTGATGTCTTCTATAAAATCAGAAGAGAATATAACCGGAGTTAGGGCATAGCAGCACTTTTCAGGATACACTTTTCTACTCAACGCATCCGCGACAACATTTGCTTTGCCGGGATGATATAAGATCTCGCAATCATAATCCTTGATAAGTTCTAAGGACCGACGCTGCTTCATGTTCAGATCTTTTTGAGTGAAAAGATATTTGAGACTTTTATGATTGGTGTAAAGCTGACACCGAGTCCCATAAAGATAGTGACGCCAAATCTTCAGTGCAAAGGTAACGGCAGCCAACTCAAGATCATGAGTTGGTGCACTTTTCTCGTAGTCTTTTAATTGCCTTGAAGCATAGGCAATTACTTTTCCCCTTTGCATCAGAACACATCCTAAGCCAGTACAAGAGGCATCGCTATAGACAACGAAATCATCATTACCTTCTGGCAAGGCTAGGATCGGTGCTTGAATCAACTTTTGCTTCAGAATATCGAATGCCTCTTGCTGTTTATCGGTCCAAACGAAAGGAGTATTCTTTCGTGTTAGCATCGTTAGAGGTACAGCAATCTTCGAGAAGTCCTTTATGAATCGCCGGTAGTAACCAGCCAATCCGAGGAAACTTCTTATTTCTGAGGCATTGCGAGGCGTTTGCCAATTCTTAACGGCCTCGACTTTTGACGGATCAACGGATATTCCTTCGCCAGAAACGACATGGCCAAGGAATTGAATCTATAAGATAATCAAGATAGAAATTCAAGTTCTGATGTGAATCATAGAATAGTTAAGGGAAACAACTCAAGACATATATAATAGAGATTATACCTGTCTGAGCCAGAATTCGCACTTAGAAAACTTTGCGTAGAGTCTCTCTTTTCTCAATAACTCTAGCAACTGACATAAATGAATAGAATGATCAGCCTCCGTTTTGGAGTAAATCAGAATATCGTCTATGAATACGATAACTGATTTATCCAACATTGGTCTGCACACGCGATTCATGAGATCCATGAATGCCGCTGGTGCATTTGTCAAACCAAACGGCATCACGAGAAATTCGTAATTACCGTATCTTGTACGGAAAGCTGTTTTCGGTATATCCTCATTTCTTACTTTCAGTTGATGATACCCAGAACGGAGATCTATTTTCGAGAAATAGCTGGCTCCTTGCAGCTGATCAAACAGATCATCGATCCTGGGCAAAGGATATTTATTCTTTATGGTGACTTTGTTCAACTCGCGGTAGTCGATGCACATACGGAAAGTTCCGTCTTTCTTTTTAACAAATAGAACTGGTGCACCCCACGGAGAAAAACTCGGTCGGATAAACCCCTTCTCTAACAGCTCTTGCAGTTGCTTAGACATTTCCTGCATTTCTGCAGGTGCAAGTCTGTATGGTGCTTTTGCAATAGGAGCCGCACCAGGAACCAAGTCAATACTGAACTCGACTTGACGTTCCGGTGGCACTCCGGAAATATCGTCAGGGAATACGTCTGGGAACTCACAGACGATAGGAATATCGGACAACGATTTTTTTTCAGAGTTGGATTCAGATGAAACATAACAGATATAAGATTCGTGACCCTTAGATAAGTACTTATGCGCTTTTTCAACAGATAAGAAACAATGTGCACCTTTCCGCTTCTCGCCCTTGATCTCAAGTACTCGGCCGTCTGAAGACTTGATTCTAATGACTCGCCGGTTGCAGATAATTGTAGCCTCGTTGTTCATTAACCAATCCATGCCGATGATGACGTCAAATTCTTTTAACGGAATCGGGATGAGGTCGAGGTTAAATACGATATTATCAACAAGTAGTGTGCAGTTTCGATAAACAGAATCAGCCATAACAAAATTGTTACTAGCTGTCTCAATGTCTAGTATCACGGGAAGCTTTGATGGAGACTTACATAATTGACGTGCAAAAGAGGTTGATATGAAAGAACGACTTGCGCCGGAATCAAATAATACACGAGCCGGAATCGAGTTAAGTGAAAACATACCCGTAACTACATCAGGTGTTTCTTTTGCTTCCTCGGCTGCGATTTGGAAAGCTCGAGTCCGTGCAGTCGGCGTTGCAGCAGAACTCTTAACTGTAGACCCTCCAGCTGATGAATGAGACTGATAACGCGATCCACTACGACACTGGTACATAAAATGTCCTCTTTTCCCGCATTTTGCACATCCACGTCCCTGCTGTGGACATTCTTCACTACTGTGATCGATCATGTTGCACGCAAAGCAAGTAACATCTTCTGGATTGCACAATCCCATGTGTGACTTTCTGCATTTCTTGCAGAATCGCGGCTCGTTCGTGAGGGAGTAAACTTGTGCTTTCTGTTGTGAACTATACTGATGGGATTGCTGGGATTGTGACTTATTTGGCTTGAAAAATCTGCCAAATCTTTGTTTCTTCGGAGGAGACGGATTCATTGGGTTAGTCGTTGGAGCGTATAGCTGATCGCCGTACTCTAAGTATCCTCGCTCGATTTGTCTAGCCGCTTCTACCATTTCCAAGTAACTCTTGTATTTGATCGCGCTCATCGGATGTCGATATCTAGGATTGAGTCCTACACGGAATCTATTCATCTTTCTTTCTTCAGTAGCAACTTGGTATGAGGAATAACCGCATAATCGCGAAAACTCGTGCTCGTATTCGTCAACTGTCTTCGTTCCCTGAGTCAGTTGCATCAGTTGTACTTCCATTTTATCTTGTTGGTCGATCGGGCAATACTTCGCATTGAACATATCAAGAAACTGGTTCCACTCTAGAGTCTGAATTATTTCTTCGCCATATATGCTTCTCTGGGTTTTCCACCAGGCACGGGCAGCTCCCACAAATAGTGCAGACGCATAACTTACTTTCTTCGAATCTAAACAGTCAGAGATTCTAAAGATCTCTTCGGTATGACTAATCCAATCCATCGCCTGAATCGGATTCACTGTACCCTCAAAATTCAGGGCACCGCTCGCTTTGAAATCTTTAAACTTGCAGCCTTTTGGCTGAGCTATTTGGGTTTCTGGATTTGAATTATCAGAATCAGATTCATTAGTCTGGACTTGCTTTTCTTTTCTCTTATTTTTCTTTTCTTCACGTCTTTTAGCTTCGGCCTCATCTCTGGCCTGAAACTGTTCTTGCATTATTTTGTTCTGTTGTTCTGAGTGTTGGGCTAAGAGTTGTTGCATCATTTCAAACATCTGTTGTGGGTTCATGTTGCTGGGAATATCACCTGATCCTGATCCTGACATCTTCTACTGAAAATTAAAATCAATTAACTATCAGTTTATAGACTTAGATCTATGTACCCTTTTTCCCATCCTAATAGTCTGTACATCCTATCTCAGTTCAAACCACCTAAATGATTGATACATATGTATTGCTTCAGTTTGAGATCAAGTATACTCACGTAATACTTGATTCACTCAAACTAGTGCTCTGATACCATCCCCTGAAGACCACCCCTTACGGGGCAGTGCTCACTAGTCTAGGTCCCACAATATGCAATACGATATCAACCATACTAAGATAGGGAAATTAAATTGCGGAATAATAAAATTACATGTACATACAAGATTAGGGTTTACTTTACATATTCGAAATAAATTATAAAAAGGTAACATCTAATCTAGTCATAACATCATACATTACATCAAGTCTACCCAGAACCACCACATTTGTTGTCTTCCAATCAATACCAGAAAGTTTTGTTGAGTAGTGGTCTAAGAAAGCTTCAAAACTTGGATCTTGAATGACCTAAGTACTAGGTCCAGCAGGTGATTTTCCTTTGGCTTTTCCTGTAAAATATTAATGCAACATCTGTAAGCAAAGCTTAGTGAGTTTATAGATTTTCAATATCAACATGCGTGTCAAGCGGAGTCATTAGTCTTAGCGTGATATGTCTTGGCTGCCGCTACAGCCCTCATGATTAAGATATAGAATCATAGAATCGGATGATGTTCAGGCCACACTCACGCTTAAATCGTGGGGATCAGCCACATACTGGGCTAGCTACCAGTAAGTCAATATGGCGGAACATCGGAGGTCATTACCAAGTTCATAAGAACTGGTGAAATAGCCGGGTCTAGAACAATAGACCATAAGGGCTAGTCAAGCTGAATCAATTCTATCAAATGTCTGATCAATAATGGAAGCATATGTCTTAGAAGTCATGATAACAATGAATCATAAAGCAAGGTCTGAAGCAATATTAAATGCAATATGAAAAGATAATCAAATAGCTATCATGATCCACTGGGCAACACTCATCCATGGTGTGCACAGGTCTCAATCCAGCTGATAAATGAATGTCAATAAATCTAACAGCAGCAATATATCTCAACCGGAATCTATGCATGTTCAATCTGAATATCTATAACTCACTGGTCGGGGTCTTTATCAAACAGATATAAAAATCTGCCACCTGAGTTATCTCAGGATTTTATCTTTGTCAATCTGTAATCTGTCAATCAATTCTCTGACCCGCTTTTAAGTCTTTAAATCTTTGTTCAGATATTAACTGAACCTGTCCAGAATTATTCATATAAATCTCATGTCAATATCATCATCATTATCATGGAGTTTTCATCATCTTTTGGTCATAAATTCTGGTATTTTATCTGAGTCTGATATCTGATAACTTGTCTTATCAAGGCCGTCATCTTTTGTCTTTTAGTCTTTATAATCTTAAATTTCATCTGATTCTGATAACTTATTTATTCTCAAATCATTCTAATACATA
>JAANYP010003152.1:0-12538 GCA_020465985.1 Centrapalus pauciflorus
GAACTTATTCTTGAACTTATCCTTGAACTTGTTCTTGAACTTATCTTTGAACTTGTTCTAGAACTTAATATGACAGTCTAGAACTTACCATACAAATGTAAACATCATACATAATCATGATATCAATAACAAAACTAGACAGCTGTCGTCACACTGGATGTACCAACACACTCCCCCTTGACGATAGCTTCTAGTTGTTGTTCATTGATCGTAATAGACTATCAGATTCAGAGACTATGAATACCGAAACTAGACAGCTATTGTCACATCGGGTGTATCAACAGACTCCCCCTTCAAAATAGCTTCTAGTAGATATTCATTACTCTATGAATACCGAAATCACCTTTTCTTCTTTAATATCCATGACTGCCTCTCCAGTTTTGCTGTCCTCACTGGTTTGTAGACTAACTTAGTTCATGTCCTACCAGACAGAGGATTTATTCTTATTTGAACCACAGCTCTGCTACCAACTCTTAGATTAACTTCTCAAATCTTCCAAAACGACCTTCCCTTCTAATAGTTTTTGCAAACACCTCAGCATAAGAATCGTCTTCCTAGATTTATAAGGTCCTTCCAAACTAAATCAATCACTTCACACTTCAGAATATGATTCATCATTTAGTGCAGATTTCAGCATCTCTAGATCTATCACATTCTAATCTTCATTCCTAACACCTTCATCGAGTGACTTCCAATCAGGTATATCTTTTGGAATAAACGCTCAATCCTCAAGATCCTCCTGTTCTAAGTCATCTTCGAAGACGAACCTCATTTCATCTTCATCCAACTCCGACAATGCTCCGGTCAGACCTTACCTTCAGTTACTTTAGTCACCTCTGAATCGTTGTCTTTTCCCTTGTTAGCGGCTATGAACACCGACTCCCCCTGAGGATCAGCAAGTTGAGCAAATTGTTGTCTTGAAAGATCTGCCAGCTCACTGTTCGGGCCATCTTCTTTGACTTGCCAGCTCACTGTTCAGGTCATCTTCTTCGACTTCTCTACAATTTCTCCCCCTAAGATGGACGATCTTTCAACAACTCCACCAGTATAGCCTCCAGATTTGCAATCTGCTGCTGTTGATAAGTCTCTGTCTGATCCAACTGTGCATTAAGATGTTGAAGTTCACGAATCGCCTTTGTTAGTTGAAGAATCTGTAATTCTATAAAAACTCCAATTCTAACACTGTATAGACTTAATCAACACATGAAACAAGTCATAATATGTTAGTAGGACATTAAAATCCAGTATTTAATGATAAAAATGCAATGAAACTCTCCTTACTTACATTCTTTGATGGTTTAGAATGTAAACCAAACACTAGAATTAAGTTCGAGAGAAACAGTCATTACCTTCGTTAAACAGTCACAACATCGTAAGTTTTGTAAAAACTTTGAACAATTTTCAACTTTTTCAACTTATCACGGAACCCTTCAGTTTTAGCAACTGATTATCACGCAAATTTTGTTTTTCCAACTAGAACTGTATCCCAGTAACTTTGACCTTTTTCCTACTTAGAATAAAATAAACTAAATTAAAATAAAATAAAATAAAATAATAATAAAACTTAAACTTAAATTACTCAAAAATACTTTAAAAATGTTTACGACCTATACTAACAGAATATTTTTGCGAGCAAGTCAAAGAAGGTTCAATCAGATAGCGATGTCAAACGCACTTTCAGTATTACACTTTCACGCTTAGGAATGTTTGATTCCTTTGATTGTTTGTCGTGATATACATTCCAAGTCGATTGTCGATATGATTTTCCCTTTAAACATTTAACACTTTGGAATCCCTTGGCCTTTTTATTTATCAAGAAACTACCTTACGTGTCCCATACTTAGATATACTTCTATGATCAAGGCAGACACACAATGATTATAACTTTTCGGTATTGCAAATTTTCTTTAAAAGGCAAACGTCAGACACAGTTCTGTATTTACATACAATAAAGTGTCTTAGTTTGTCTTAGAGTTCCTTTTAAGTTAACAAGACAGCGGTGACAGGTCTGTACTTACGTACAACAAAGGGACTTATCTTGCTAACTTGAGTCAAAACACAGGTGACAGGTCTGTACTTACGTACAACAAAGCGACTTGTTTTGACTCCCTTTTCTTTATCAAAAATTTTCTTTTCTTTTCTTTAAGATGTATTTGATGTTGCTTTACATCCCCCGAAAAATTTGCATACCTCATTCAGAATCATTGTCTGTATGTCTTTAACATAGAAATTAAGACCATCTAGTCATACATCTAAGTTAGTTACACATATGACTTTTTCTTGAATATTTTATTAGCTTTTGAGTATTATGCCTACCAACACATCAAACCAGAAAGTGTATATCACTTAGAATTTTAAGGTGCATTATGTGTGAAAGTTTAACACCCAAAGATTGGTTCGACTGTGCTAATTTTCGTCACTTTGAAGCTATGATTCTAAGACTTAACTCATTTTTTGATATTCTCTTTTTTTTAAATTTTTAATGATTTTCTCTCTTTTTTTCTTTCATTTTTCATTTTTAAGACAAGCTAATAAACGAACTTACTAACTAACTATAAAAGGAAGGAAAATCTACTAAACTACTAACTTACTATAAACGGAAAGAAAAACTACTAAGGTCAAGTTACTCTGGATTACGCATGTCGTTTAGTTGAACTAACAACTCAAAGTGTGACTTATCAAATGCTTTAGTGAAAAGATTTGCATAGTTGTTATAACCAACATTGTTATATCAATTACCACACTTTACCCTTTTCCCGTAAGACTTCTCCACTTGGTCTAAGGACCCAATCAGCTTGCCTGCTGTTTCGTCCTTTGTACCCTTGTCCTGTGTCGAGAGCAACCACTATCCATAAACCATTGGTTATTAGGACCTGTAGTTAACTCTTGCAGACTAAAAAAGAAAAGTTAGTTATCACGGGGAACCCAAGCCATGACTGACTTGGTAATACCATTCTCATCCACATACGTGAACTCCTTCAAATACCTATCTCTCCTTTCAGGTGACTTGGGTGTTTGACTGAGAACCTGTTGTGGAGCTGAGTGATTTAAATTCACTCTTGGTCTTTGGGTTGGTCTTTGCGGTTCAGCCCTTGAATAATTTTTGTTATAGTACATCTCAGTTTGATAGTTCTAGGCTCTACCTGGTGTCTTATGTCTATTAGGAGAATTAGCCCTAACTAAAGTGTGACTCCTCTTAGGTGTATTATTCCTAATGATGGATTGGGGTCCAGACATTGATTGACTAGGGGATCTATTCGGTAAATTATTCCTAAGTCCGTCATTTTGTCTGAGAGACACCGATGGTTGTCGACTACCTAGACGTGACATCATAATTGAGTTCTTCTCAGAAATTTGAGAACTACTCCAGCTCGTATCACTAGGCATTGTTTTTAAGGTTTGCTGCTCTTGTTTCCCTATGTTTAGTGAAGACTCTGACTTTTTGTAGGGACAACCTGAAGCAACATGTCCTTTCTCATGACTCTTAAAGCAAGACATCTTGTAAATAGATTTCTTATAGGCACTCTTTGACCTAGGTGTCTTACTAATGCCCTGATTGTTTGTAGCAACAGCTTGGTTTAACTCCCCTTTGTTATTATTACTTACGGTCTTTTCTTCTTCTAGTTTTGGCTTACAACTAGACTGAACACACCGTACCGTTTGCCTAACCTGACGAGTAGTTGAAGATACTTTAGAAGACTCAGTTACCTTGACTACCTCTAATTTAACCATATCATTGGTCTCATCCTGAGGAGTAGGTACATGGTTGCTATTTGCCTCAGCAACCTTAGCCCTAGACTCAGCTAATTCTATATCTTTAAGAGAGATCTCTTTGGCCAGTAACTCTACATGCTCATAAATTAGTTCATTACTGACACTTTGTTCAATTAATTTGTCATTCAGAACTATTAAATTTTGAGCATCATTTCTCAGTTTGGCCTGAAGATCTTCCTTAATGTCTAATAAATAAGCATTATCTGATTTTAACGATTGAATTTGAGAAGTCATAGATGAATGTGTTTCTAGTACTAAAGTCAATTTATCATTCAAAGTAATACATAAAACACATATATCATGAAAAGTAGAAAATTTTAAAATTATCTTTTTCCGATAAGATTTGATGTTGGCCATCTGAGCTGCAAACTCCAAGGTAGTCAGCTCCTCATTAATTTCCAGCACCAAAGGATATGAATCAGACTGCTGCGTATCCTCTTTCTGTTCCTCTTATGCTCCCATATCCGTTTCTGTCACTTCGGCCATGAATGCCCTAGTATTCGCCTTTGGATGTGTATTCTAATCATATATGCCATCTAACTGTTTGTTAGACCCTACATGAGTAAGGAAAACAACTACTGAAACCTGATTCCCTGATCTCTGATTCTCTGAACTGGCTGAATACTGACGTCCCGAGTTCTGATGATTATCCATTTTGGTCTTTGACACTCTCTCACAAAGTGTCCCAACCCTGACAGTTATAGCACCTAACTTTTGACTTATCGAATCCTACATTGTTCACACTTAGATTTCTTCCCGTTCTTTTCATGAACCTCTTCAATCTCTGTGTGACCATAGCCAATTGCCATTGTAGGTCCATTTGCTCCAAGTCATCCGGATCCACCTGATCATAATCTTCTTCCCGTAGAGTTGGATCAATTATTTTCCCTTGAATACAATTCTCGTAAGCTGCTACAAATGATGCTAGAAGCTTCAGTTGCTCCTCTGCGGTTCTAACACTCATTGGCATTTTTTGTGTATCCCTGAGACGATGATCCTGAAGTAGATGCCTGTGGCTGATCATCCGGATTTGAAAAACCCAGAAAGGCCCTATCATTAGATTCTTCTACTTCTCTTGGTATGCGTTCTTGTTCTCCAGAATAAAATGTTGTGGCTTCAGACTTAGGTATACTAGAATTAGATGGTTTAGATTTACCAGAGTACATCTCAGGATCTTGTACCTGATCATATCCCCGTTCCTTCTTTTGTAACTGAAAGTTGTATGCCCTTAGCGTTCCTATTACTCCTTTTAGAGTAAAAGTCTCAAATTTTTCTTCATCATGCTTGATAAGCGTTGTGTACATTTCCCACTTCGCTGGTAAAGCATCAAGAAGCTTCTCTATCTTCTCAGTCTCTCGATAATCAACATTGTGATTATCCAGCTCTGTCAGCAGATGATAGGAACTTGTTATTGTCTCATCCAGCTTTTCAGTTTTCAATGCTTTGAAAATAGCGAACTACTGTTTCAGCATCTCGGTCCTTCCCTTACGTACCCTTGGATTTCCCTCACACCTTTTCTCTAGAGCATCCCATAGCTCTTTAGCAGTCCTATGATTTCTCAAGGTGTGTAGAATTTCTTGAGGTAGCGCCATACGGATAATCGAGAAAGCTCGGTTCTCGGCCTCATAAAGTTTCTTATCATCATCCGTCATATTTTGATATGTTAAGACTCTTTGACGACCTTCAAAGTCTTGCGTAGGTGGAATATATCCCTCATCGATACAAATCCACATTCGCATATCGTTGAAACGAGCAAAATCGGCGAACCTATCCTTCCACCAATAATAATATTCCAACTTCATTAACTTTGGCGGAGAATTTGCCTTGCCGACCTCATGATCCAATTCAATGAATTTTTGCAAACTGGTAATCATTTCCAAATTTTTTGTATTCGAACTTAGGCAAATTAATTAAAAATTAATTTAAAATAAACCCTTTCGAACTTAGGTAAGTTCGAATTAGTTTAAAAGTAAATTCGTTTGAAATTAAATTCGAAATTCTGTAAGTTCGAAATCAACAAATTCAAAATTTTGACAAGTTAGAGGTTTCTGACAAGTTCAAAGTATGACAAATTCGAATGATATCAAGTTCGAATCTCAGCCAAATTCGAATGAAACCCTAACATAAATTCGTGAGGAGCGTATTTTCTGACAAGTTTGAAATTTCTGTCTAATTCGAACAAACCCTAATACCTCCTATGTTCGAGCGCCGCAAGTTCGAAAAACTGCCAAAAGTTCGTTTTTTTCAAGTTTTCAGTTTAAACCAATATTTTTAAGTCTAAAAATATTGATTTCGACCAAAAAGGTGAACCAATGTAAACTTTTCTCCGTTATCTGGCTTGTATAACTAGAAAAAGTAACCAAAAATGTGATTTTTCGCGTCCAAAACGCCAAGAAACCACGGATGTTGTTTATGAACATGAAGAACACCAAGAACACCCTTATGGCTCTGATACCACTTGAAAGGTCGCCTACCTACGGATCCTATCTTGACGTGACACCGTCCAACGAGTGCGGAATCCTCGTTAGCGGTTTGACGGAAATACCACGCACACGAAACACGAAGACACACACGATGATAGACGAACACTAGAACGCCCCGACACGTGATTCTCTCCAAGAACAAACACAAAATCGCCTTGCAAGTTCAAGATCGCCTCTGCCTTAATCTCTGCTCAAGTTTTACAAAAGTTTCGTTCACCCGGATGCTCTGTTTGCTCTCAAGTTCGTCAGAACCTCTGAGCCGTCAAAGATACCTAATTTCACAATGAAAAGTTCAATATATAGACGAAAAATTCGTGTAGACGCTCCTCACGAACTTATTCTCACTAAGTTCAAACTCTACCCTTTGAACTTATTCTTGAACTTATCTTTGAACTTGTTCTTGAACTTATCTTTGAACTTGTTCTTGAACTTATCTTTGAACTTGTTCTAGAACTTAATATGATAGTCTAGAACTTACCATGCAAATGTAAACATCATACACAATCATGATATCAATAACAAAGCTAGACTGTTGTCGTCACACCGGATGTACCAACATCATAGCAAGAACATTAGCTTTTAGCTTTAAATCTTTATTTGATCTGATGCTTATAACTGATAAACTCCATCAATCATTTTACACTTTCTTTATTGATTTGAAGTCTCACATATATATATATATATATATATATATATATATATATATATATATATATATATATATATATATATATATATATATATATATATATATATATACATATATATGTAATTTTCTTTCCTTTTCCTCCCTGTAAATACAACAATTTACATTCACAACATTCACATCAAACCACAATCTGACGACGACGACGGAGAAGTCATTTTCGAGACACAACAAGCATCTGACGACGACGATGATGAGATGTCACTATTATCGATTCCAAAAAAGGTCCGGCAAAACTGACGAAGTGGACGTCTCTAGAAAAAAAAAACGTTGGCAAAAGCATGACAAATTTTGGGATTCATACTTCCGATGATCGAACATTCGGAAATGCCAAAAAACATAAGTAATTTTGGGCACGATATTTGGAGAATTTTGGAAGTCGATTACCTAGAATGACCCACACCGTTCATCAACTCAACTCAAAATGGAAGAATATGAATGAAAAATGCTAAAAATTCAACGGTTTGATCAACAACAACTGGAACAACTGACAGCCCTACAAGAGGAATACGACATTTTGAGGAATACACAATAACAATTTGATGCAGCGTAACAAATGGAAAAACAGACTAGTCTGTTGATTCAAAGAATTCCAGACTAACCTCTACCAAAAGTCTGTTGATTTCGTAGAATGCCAAACAATTGGGCTTCATACAACCGATTTTGAACTCGGAAATTTGGAAAATGAGAAAGTTTTCTTAATTCATAATCTGACTTCTACAATAGTTGAACATACCTTAAATAGAAATGGAAAAACCGAAAACGGGTCAAAAACCCAACGGGTCGACCCAGGGAACCAAAAGAAAAAACCCAAAAACCCTTTTATACGGACCCTGTCTTGGGCCTCCAGAAACAGGATGGCCCGATCATCTACACTTGGGCGTGCATCACAATTCAAGAAAACCAACAACAATAAGTCGTTTCCACACGACTCGACATGGAATGTGCGTCTCCAACATCTAAATTGGGACAACGTACCAGACATGAACGAGTTTCTCCAACGCCAACGTAAAAGATCAATAACGTCAACGGGGTCAATTAATGTTGGAACATCGTCGTCGGATGCCACATTCTTAGATATTCAAGAAGAGGAAGACGATGAAGAGCTGAAACCACCACACCGAAAAGGAAAAAAACCAACATCGTTATCAAGTGGGCAAGATGTTTTCAAACAATTCGAATGTTTTACAACTTCCCACGTTGTTGAAGACAAGAAATGACACCGGTGGAAACTTGAAGAAATCAAACAAATGAAAGCTCAAGCGTACGTGGAGTCGATGAATGAACAATGACAACAAATAGATCTAACTTTTTTCTTAAAACCACACTATGATTGCGGCGCATTGGAGTTGGAAATTTTAGTTATTAACTTTTAGTTTTTCATAACTTTTTATTATTAATTTCTTGTAATTCTAAGTTTCATAATTTTTAATTTCTAGTTGTGTAACTTTTATTTCTAATTTCTTGTAATTTTTAATTTTATTTATGTGACTTTTTTAAGTTAGTTTTTATAAAATTAAGTATTTCATTTTTAATTATTAATTATAAATGGATTTAATTTTTTAATAAAAAATTAAGAAAGATAAAAAGTTGAGAATGATAGGTATTTCCAAAGTTTTAAAATGGAAAAAGTGAAGAGAAAAAAACTGATGTGACGCTGAGGTGTCAAAAATGATTTTCAAAATGATGAGTATTCCTCTCACCCTTATAATAAAGTTTCAAAGTTTATCAATAAACAATTGTGAGAGCGTTTAAAATATTTGTAGATCACATCTATATTATAACCCATAATTAGATCCTTTAAGTTCTATACTTCAAGAACGAAAGTAAGAAGATCAAGAACAATATAAAGATAATACCTTATGTGCACTTGATGAGGATCCCTGAAGAACTTTTAGCACCTAGAAAATCACCAAAGAAATGATCTCTAAAAGAATCACACACATGAATGATCATTCGCTCATAATTGAATGATTGTTCTTGGAATCTTACTTTGCAAGACTAATTCTAGCTAGTTAAAAAGAACTCTACTAATGCTACGCTAAAATCTATTTTGTGATAATCAATATAAGGAGGCAAACACATTGTATTCGTAGATGTGGAAAAGAAGTGTCAAATATGGAATGCAGATTAAGATTTTGCATAAGGAAATAAGGCCAAGGGAATGCCCATGGAAGGGGGCGACTAGGGTTTCTAAAACGTTTGCCTCTTTTGATTCTTTGATGCAAACCTTAATTCATGTAATAACCTTTCTTAAAAAACAAAACATATCATATGTCAAATATAATGCAATTTAGGACATCAAAATGGAAAATGATACAACAAATTGGCCAAGGGATCACCCGTATGACCGAATTCCTTCCATTTCATAATGGAAGGTTTCCCATTGTCCATTTCAAAATCGTAATCTCCAACTTCTTAAAGCACATGATCCAAATCAATGTCCAATAACATTATTTCTCATTACAATAAAGTATAACAATTAGTTAAACCATAATTTTATTTATAGAAACATAAATTTTATTTATGGAAAGTCTTTTAAGATATCATTTTAATTATGCAAACAAATGGGTTCATTTTTGGACTAATTTTATCATCAATGTATCATGTCGATCAATGGTACTCTATAACCAACCAACACAACGAGACGACGATACACCCGTTACCCTTTGCTGAGTTGCATTCTTACCGTTATTACTAAATTGAAAAAATCATCATGCTTTTTAAAATTTATCGGTTTGGTCCATGGTATGTGAGTTCTACCTTCTCCACTGGCAATACACCTTTTGAACCAAGAATTACTTCCATCACCCTTACCATCAACAGACAAAGTGGGAAACAACGATAAAATGACACCAAACTACTAAATTAAAACGGGAAAAGTATCAAGTATGTTAGTTATTTCCAAGATAATCCCAAACGAAAAATATCTAACAAATGACATTTAATTGCCAACTCCATGAACATGAGCATTACAATGATATCTCATCCTCAAATCATCTTTTAACATGTTATTACGTATAAAAAGACTAAAAAGAAAACGACAAGAAAACTTAAGAAATTAGAATGATAAAATATAATAATGACGGAACAAAACCTTTAAATATGTGAAAATACAGTATAAGCCCTTCAATTATTATAATTTCATAACCAATCTTGTTTAGGCTATTTTCAAAGTTTAGATTATCAACAAAAATGTTATTTATCATTAATAATTGGACTGAAATCAATTTAAAAGTATAATGATTTTAGGTAATATAAATTATTAAAACGAAACAAATAATATATGATACATAGTAGAAATTAATAACGTAACCAGATTTTAAAATTGAACAATTTTAATGTTTAGCATGTAAGTTTTCAAACAAGAATAAGTCGTTTTCATGAAATGGTTGAAGTAGATGATGGGTTTGGTAGTTGACTTTAGAGTAAAAATTGACTTTCATATCCATTTCTATTACAGTTTCCTCAATTTAGGTTCAAAACTCTTTTCTTCACCTACATCTCATCCTCCATTGACCTGGTTGTTCTTGTAAAACAAAAATATCAAGGTTTTCTATTAAATAAGAACCATACACACACACGCCCATGCATGCATGCATACATACATACATTTAGATATATATATTTAGCTTCAGGTGAAAACATTAGTTTTGCGGAGTACCAGATGTACCACGCTTAAAACCAATTTTTTGAATTTTTTTTATAATCATGTTTAAAATAATAATACAAGACTACTTGTAAAAAATCACACATAGACATATACAATAAGTATGTGAAACGTGCATGTTCACATGAACTGCACTGTTATGAACGTATGTTCACACTAAGCATATTCACATTTTTGACGTTCACATGACTTTTAAGATGTTAGAATGTGTGAATATATGTAAATTTTTACAAATAGCATTATATTATTTGTATCTAAATGAATATGAAAAAGAAAATTAAAAAAAAAATTTCAGAGCATTTTCACATCCGAAACTCGTGTGTTCACAGGTACTCACGGTACTCTGCATTTTTAGGTACTCACACGAATCATCATATGGTTCGAGAGAGTAACAACCATTATGCAGCACACTGAATGTACCATCTTTAAAGAAAGTTTTTTTTAAAAATTTTTTCGTAAACATTTAGGGTTAAAGTCGTACAATAGTAGTATACTTTTTAAGGTGTATCGATATAGTACGTGCACTTTTTATATTGTTAATATGATACCTTTACTTTTTTGTGACCGCTTATTTCGTCTAGCTTTATGCAGTTGTAGGAGAATCGTCTGTACGAACTTGTTCACCATTGGATCTGCGTGAAATTTGTGGATAAGTTTCGCAACACATAGTTCTTCGATCTGGACGGTGGAGATTGTTATTGGAGATTTCTACAGAGGTTTGTTGGTGTTTGAAGTTGGCTGTGCTCTGTGATTTCTCCTACCAGGTTATCGCAAGGACAAGAGAGTGTATTTGATGCTTCAATTATAAAATTTAAACATTAATAATAAGAGAAATCTCACTCTTAACAGGTATAGCCAGTGACCAGTTACCAAAGGTATCAAATTGATATGAAAAAATGTAGTACACGTATCAAATTTGATCGATTCAGAAAGTACACGTGTAATATGAATAATTTAAAATAGTACACGTACCATATCGATACATTTTAAAAAGTACACAAGTATTCTACGGCTTTAACCCTAAAGATAATATGTAAATTTCACATATATTCATATCTCCTAACTCTTTAGAAATGATGTGAATGTACCCTCACATAAATTTGCATGTGTATGAGCGTACATTTATGTAATACATGGTTTCATGCTCTTAAAATGTGTGAATGTGCGTGAAATTTATTTATCATCTTTGTAATGTTAATTAAAACATGTTTATGAAAAAATTTCAAACAAATTATTTTTAAAAGTGATACATTCTAGTGAGCTGCATAACAAGTGGTACTCACTTGAACCTAAATCATGTGTGTGTATATGTATATGTGTGTGTGTGTGTGTATATATATATATATATATATCTGTGTGTGTGTGTGTGTCTATATATATACACGGTTGGGATCATTGCAAAACCTAAACTTGGTGCAGATTTGCAGATGCATATATTCCATGTTGAATAATCAAATTTATAACGTTTATTCGATGTCAAATATATAAAATTTAGTGGATTCAATGTAGAATATTCAATGTCGAATATTCAGCGGTGAATATTTAGTGTTGAATATTTAAAAAAAATAAAAAAACATAAAATCATCGGTAACGTTTTAAATAGTATAAAATTCTTGTTTTTATGATATAATGTTTTTGTTTTAAAAAATTCATAATTCTTATGTTATCTAATTTTAAAGTTGGTTTCACAGTTCTACACCAAATTTAGGTTTTGCAATGATCTTGTCTCTTTCTTTCTCTCTCTCTTTATATATATATATATACATATATATATATATATATATATATATATATATATATATATATATATACATATATATATACATATACATATATATACATATACATATATATAGATACATATATGTATAGATGTATGTATATATATATGTATATATATATATA
>JAANYP010003153.1:0-50878 GCA_020465985.1 Centrapalus pauciflorus
ATCTGCTGCTGCTTGTTCCTTGATTACTTAATTGTATGCTAGGAACGTATGATAGACACTGCTGAAACTGGACAACTGTAGTTGCATGTTCCTTGATTACTTGCATTGCTCAGGACCGTTGTGAGTGACAGATTCCATTACTTACTTTCATATGTTTCAGTACTTATTGGTGATTGATACTGACTTGTATGGAGACATCTATTGTTGCTTGTTCCTTGATTACTTAATTGTATGCTAGGAACGTATGATAAACAATGCTAAAACTGGACAACTGCTGCTGCATGTTCCTTGATTACTTGCATTGCTCAGGACTGCTGTGAGTGATAGATTGCACTACTTACTTGCATATGTTTCAGTACTTATTTGTGACGTCCTCATTGAATTAATGATATAATTGTAGCAATCACCAGGATCGACTAACAACCCAATGAGTATCATAATAATTGAAATTGAGTACTTAAATCAGAATGAAGCAAATCCACACTAAAGCAATGAAAGTAAATGTCTACAGTGTTTAAGTCTAGCTATTACATCATCATAATTGTTTAAAAGTAACAAATTCCCAGCCCCAAAGCTACATCGTCCATGTACCAATTAGCTTCTAAGGTCACCGAGATAAGAATTTGATTGCTTAAGATGAAGGTCCAGCTACACTTTTGCCTTTGCCTGAAACAATGTGAGTCAACAGTAAGCTAAATGCTTAGTGAGATAACAGATTATGCATACAACAAATATTTCTTTACAAACAATGCTTAACCATGGGCAGTGTAAGCCCCATGTATGTGTGTACAGGCAGTGTAAGCCTCAATGTGTGTGAAAACCATGCAGTGCAAGCATGGGTTGGCAGTTCAATATGCTGATCGGGGATGTGCCGAACCTGATGGGATACGAGTGGGATGATCAGTCCCCGACAGTGTCCTGCTGTCAGCCCCAGTCCAGGTCGCATCAGATTATGAAGTAATGATCATGCAGTGCAAGCATGATGTAAATAGATGCACTTTCAAATGAACGCAAGCTACATGTGTGTTACATGTCAAGTACGAGTGTGCATCATAACAACAAATCATTTCATGAGTGCCAAATGAAGTATATGAACAACGTGAACATGCCATTGAATGTATAAACATGAATGCAAAAACAATAAATGTTCGAATGACAATCTGTTACTCACAGTGATTGGTATAGTGTGACTTGATCCTGAATCAATGTGTGTTTTGATAACACCACAAAGATCTGTAAAGTAGGTGTAATAGTGATGTAATGTCAGTAATTGCTTAAAACTAAATTTCTGTAATTTAAATGAATTTCTTACTGAATTCGGACCACATCCGAATTCGGATGGTCCGAAGTCCGGATGGTCCGAATTAGGTGTTGGTCCGAAATAGACTGTGGTCCGAAATGTGTGTACTCCGAAATGGGGGTGGTTCGGATAGTATATGGTCCGAATTGGGAAGGTATCCGGATTGACTGTTGGTCCGAACTCGGATTGAGTCCGAAATTGACACTTATCCGAAATGGGTAATGGGATCCGAAATAGGTTGGTCCGAAATGGAGTAACCCGAAATATGTAGTCCGAAACCACTATAGATCCGAAATGGTTAATGGTCCGAACTGGGTTGATGATCCGAATTCGGATGGATCATCAATCCGAGTTCATACTTAGAAAATTTTCCAATATTTTCCAGAATTATGTTTTTGACCAATTTGCATGTTTTTGAGTCTAATACTGTAAATATGAACTTAGATGCTATTATTTAACTTACATCATCATATTTATGCATCGAAACAACCCATTTATGTGACTTTTTCTACAAGTCTCGATGAACACACACACTAAAACACACACTTAATTCCAAAATCATACTTAGACTTCAAATCTGATTCTGAATTTTTGTATACAACAACATACATGCTCGATTTAAACTAATCCATCATAATATATAACATGCATAAACATTTGCATCACTAATCTTAGAATTCGGTTTTCATAAAAACCGAACCAAAATACCAAAAATCCGAATTATTGAATGATGTTTACCTTAATTTGATTCTTGTAGTTGTTATAGTTCCCTAAATGCCACTTGAATCCAACTTCTTAGCCTCCAATTTAATGATCTTCAATGCTTTTGATTTCCAATTGAAGAAGAAACCCACGGTTTCTTTTAGAGAGAGAAAAGAGAGAGAATCGTGAGAGTAGAGAGAGAGTGAGATTGGAAATTATGAGCTTTAACTCCCTTTTTATTTGTCACTTTCACTTATTTGCACAATATACCCCTCACTTTGTATTTTCTTACTTAACTAATAATATGATCAAGATTTGCTTAAATTGACATAATAATTCATTAATACAAAAAATTGAGTCTTAATAATTGTAAATTACACATAATTGAAAATTGGGATGTTACAGCATTGGCTCCACCACGCCTATAATTCGTCCGCGAAGTCATGCTGCGCTAAACAAACTTGGGTACTTAGTCTTCATGTCCTCTTCCGATTCCCAAGTATGATTAGCTCCCCGATGATGCTTCCACTTGACCAGCACCATCCTGATCTCTTTGTTCCGTAGCTTTTTGACTTTTGTCTCCAAAATGCACTCCGGTTCATCAACGAACCTTAGCCGTTCGTCAATCTTAATGTCCGAGTGATCAGTCCATGGTTCCCTCTCGGGCACCAGACTCTTTCTTAAGTATCCTACGTGGAAGACCGGGTGAACTCCTGATAGTTCTTCTGGTAAGTCCAAGTGATAGGACTGATTCCCAACTCTTTCTAGTATTTTGAAAGGTCCTATGAATCGAGGCGATAGCTTTCCTCGCTTTACGAATCTTGTAACACCTTTCATTGGGGAAACTTTTAAGTATACCCAATCGTCCTTTTGAAACTCTATCGCTTTATGACGGCGATCGTGGTAATTCTTTTGCCGATCTTGTGCCGTTTTCATGTACTGTCGAATGAGTTGGATCTTTTCGTTCGTTTCTTGCAACAACGCTGGTCCGGCGATAGGAGTTTCTCCTATTTCCCTCCAACAGGTTGGAGTCCTACATTTTCTGCCATATAGAGACTCGAACGGTGCCATCTTGATAGTGGAATGGTAACTATTGTTGTAGGAGAATTCAACCAATGGGAGGTGATCGTCCCAGTTACCACCCAAATCCATGACACAGGCTTTGAGCATGTCTTCGAGAGTTAGGATTGTTCTTTCACTTTGCCCATCAGATTGAGGTCTATAGGCAGTACTCATTGCGATACGAGTACCAAGACCGTTTTGCAGAGCAGTCCAGAAATTAGAAGTGAATCTACTATCTCGGTCGGAGACAATAGACTTAGGCACACCATGCCTAATGACAATTTCGTTAACGTAGATCTGGGCAAGACGGTCCAGTGAATAGGTTTCCCGAATGGGAAGGAAGTGAGCAGATTTTGTTAATCGATCAACAATGACCCAAATGGCATCATGTTGACGACGCGTCTTGGGCAGCTTCGTTATAAAGTCCATAGTAATATGATCCCACTTCCATTCCGGGATAGGAAGAGGTTGCATACTACCATAGGGCTGTTGATGTTCTGCTTTGACTAGACGACATGTTCTGCACCTTTCAACATACTGACCGACATCTCTTTTCAATCCTGGCCACCAGAAGTCGGCCTTCAGGTCGTTGTACATTTTTGTGCTGCCAGGATGAATTGAGAATTTAGATTGATGAGCCTCCTCGAGAATTACATCTTGCATGTTCTCGAACTTAGGAACCCAAACTCTACCGTAAACTCCTTTCAGTCCAGTTCCATCGTCTTGCATTAATGGCAACTGAATCCTGACATTTTCGTCTTTTAAATTCTCCTCCTTTAAGGCCTGCAACTGAGCAGCCCTTACATCGTCTATGATAGTGGACGTCAGTATTGTGGAAGTCAAGGCATAGCAGTATGCCTTGCAGTACGCTTTCCTGCTTAGGGCATCGGCCACTACGTTGGCCTTCCCTGGATGATAGAGAATCTCACAGTCGTAATCTTTTATCAGCTCCATTGACCTTCTTTGCCTCATATTCAAGTCCTTCTGACTGAATATATACTTTAAACTCTTGTGATCGGTGTAGAGCTGACACTTGGTTCCGTACAAATAGTGTCTCCATAACTTGAGAGCGAAAGTCACAGCAGTTAGCTCTAGATCATGAGTAGAGTAGTCTTTCTCATGCGGTTTGAGTTGTCTAGAAGCATAAGCTATGACGTTTCCTCTTTGCATTAGTACCGCACCCAAACCCATGCCTGATGCATCTGTGTAGACTACGAAGTCTTCGTTCCCTTCAGGCAGGGCTAACACTGGTGCTTCACTTAGCAGATTCTTCAAGTTGTCAAATGCCATTTGCTGTTTTTCTCCCAAAAAGAAGGTCGCGTTCTTGCGAGTAAGCTTTGTTAGCGGAACGGCGATCTTTGAGAAGTCTTTGATGAATCGGCGGTAGTAACCAGCCAATCCCAGAAAACTCCGAATCTCTGAGGCGTTGCGGGGTGATTCCCAGTTCTGGATAGCTTCGATCTTTGCAGGATCAACAGCAATCCCAGCACCAGATATCACGTGCCCCAAGAATTGGATCTGAATTGATTGTTTAAGAGGTACAAGTTAATAAAATAATTTATGATTGAGTATAAGGATCATGAAATTGTTTCACACGTTGAGACGTACCTGCCTCAACCAGAACTCACACTTCGAGAATTTGGCATAAAGTTGCTCTTTGCGTAGCCACTCTAGTAATTCTCTCAGATGTGCAGCATGATCCTCTTCGGTCTTTGAATATATGAGAATGTCATCGATGAACACGATGACCGATTTGTCGAGCATTGGCCGGCAGACTCGATTCATGAGATCCATGAAAGCGGCCGGCGCATTAGTAAGACCGAACGGCATTACCAGAAACTCGTAGTGTCCGTAACGAGTTCTGAAAGCCGTCTTTGGAATGTCATCAGAATGTACTTTGAGTTGGTGATAACCCGAACGAAGATCAATCTTCGAGAAGTAGCTTGCACCTTGTAACTGGTCGAAGAGATCATCAATCCGGGGCAACGGGTATTTGTTTTTGATTGTGACTTTGTTGAGTTCTCGATAGTCGATGCACATTCGCAATGTGCCATCTTTCTTTTTGACAAACAGAACAGGAGCACCCCAAGGAGATGAACTTGGGCGGATAAAACCTTTGTCAAGTAGCTCCTGTAACTGCTTCATCATTTCCTGCATTTCAGCAGGGGCTAGACGGTAAGGAGCCTTTGCTATTGGAGCAGCTCCGGGAATGAGATCAATGCGGAATTCCACTTGGCGATCAGGTGGCAATCCCGAGATATCTTCTGGAAAGACATCTGGAAACTCGGAAACGACTGGAACGGTAGAAGGAGATTGAACTTCAGCCTTTGCATCGACAGCGTAGGCTAAGTAAGCTGAACAACCCTTGGCAACGTGCTTTCGGGCTTTTGCAATTGAAATAAGGCATAAGTCGCCTTTGTGTCTATCACCATAAATGCATATGTCTCGGCCCTCGGGAGTGGTAATCTTGATCATTCTTTTCTTGCAAACGATTTGGGCCTCGTTATGAACTAACCAGTCCATGCCTACTATGATATCGAATTCCCCGAACTCCATAGGGATCAGATCTATATTGAATACTACATCCTCTACAAGTAAAGTACAATTCCTATATACTTTGTCTGCCTTAACTAACATGTTGCTAGCAGTCTCTATGTCAAGTACAAATTGCAGTTTGGAAGTAGGCATATTGAATTGACGAGCAAATGTAGTGGAGACAAACGAACGATTTGCTCCAGAGTCAAACAGTATACGTGCAGGAATTGAGTTAACATAGAACGTACCAGTGACCACCTCCGGGTCATCCTTTGCTTCTTCAGCTGTGATTTGGAACGCCCTTGTCGGAGCCCTTTGAGATTGATCCCTGCGAGCCGTGGAAGCTACAGAAGATCTTGCTGTTGATTGTGGAGCATTCTGATCTCGTGGGGATTTCGGGCAGTCCCTTGAGAAATGGCCAAGTCTGTGGCAATTGTAGCATGCATCGTCTTTTCGAGGACAATGCTCCCAGTGATGACCTTTCTGCCCACAGCAGAAACAGTACATGTCTTGAGTCTTGCACTCCCCAGAGTGCGATTTCCTCCACCTCCTGCAGTCTCTCATTTCAGAACTGGCCGAAAAGGCCCTTCCTTTCTTGGGTGATGAAGATTGTTGATGAGATTGGGAAGAAAATCGAGAGGATCCAGACTCCCGCTGCCTTTTTGGCGGCGATGGTTGAGTCGGTGGTGCGGCGGCTGACCCGATTACGTATCCAGATAATAAGACAATCTGCTCCACGTTTCGAGCAGCCTCGAGTAATCCAACAAAAGTTGTATACCGAACCCCACTCATGGTTCGGGGAATTTCATAGTCTAGTCCGGCCTCAAACCGGGCTATCTTCCTCTCTTCTGTGTCTACTTGATGGGGTGCGAACAGACTCAATCGAGTGAACTCAACGGCATATTGTGTAACCGTTTTCGTTCCTTGAGTCAGATTCAGGAACTTTGCCTCGAGACGTCGCTTCTCGTCGGCTGGACAGTACTGTTGAGAAACACTTCCTTAAACTCGCTCCATGACATGTGTGACACTACCTCCATCGTCAACACATGTGTCATTGCGTCCCACCACATAACAGCGTCCCTTGCAAACATAGCGGTTGCAAAGCGGACCATGTCTTTGTCAGCGCAGTCGCTGATTCTGAAAGTTCTCTCCGTGGTGGTGATCCATTCCAATGCAGTAACGGCGTCTCCAGTCCCATCAAAAGTAACCGCTCCGTTACTTTTGAAGTCCTTAAACCTACAGCCCCTTGATCTGTTGGAAGACCCAGTATCATCTTGCCTTTCTCCCTGGTCGTCCTGTTGTTGCCCCTTGTTCTTTCGCTTATCGGCCTTTCGTTTTGCCTCGGCCTCATCTCTGGCCCTTAATTGGTCAGCAAATGACTGAGCCTGCTCAGCCATTCGTTTGGATTGTAGCTCATTGTTTTGTTCCATGAGAGCTTGCATCATCTGGAACATTTGCTGAGGAGTCATATCGTCTCCTGACATGTTCTGGAATATAACAACTTATATTTAGAACATTTATTTGTAAGTCCTAAGTGTACAGTTACCCTTTGTGTTTCCCCGTGTGCATGTCAATCCTATCTTAGTTCAGATCATTACTTAGAAGTTCATTCTAATATCATAACCTAAGTTTGAGTCCAAGTCCTCGTGGACACTTGAAACCTCAAACTAATGCTCTGATACCAAACTGTGACGTCCTCATTGAATTAATGATATAATTGTAGCAATCACCAGGATCGACTAACAATCCAATGAGTATCATAATAATTGAAATTGAGTACTTAAATCAGAATTAAGCAAATCCACACTAAAGCAATGAAAGTAAATGTCTACAGTGTTTAAGTCTAGCTATTACATCATCATAATTGTTTAAAAGTAACAAATTCCCAGCCCCAAAGCTACATCGTCCATGTACCAATTAGCTTCTAAGGTCACCGAGATAAGAATTTGATTGCTTAAGATGAAGGTCCAGCTACACTCTTGCCTTTGCCTGTAAACAATGTGAGTCAACAGTAAGCTAAATGCTTAGTGAGATAACAGATTATGCATACAACAAATATTTCTTTACAAACAATGCTTAACCATGGGCAGTGTAAGCCTCATGTATGTGAATATCGGCAGTGTAAGCCTCAGTGTATGTGAAAACCATGCAGTGAAAGCATGGGTTGGCAGTTCAATATGCTGATCGGGGATGTGCCGAACCTGATGGGATACGAGTGGGATGATCAGTCCCCGACAGTGGCCTGCTGTCAGCCCCAGTCCAGGTCGCATCAGATTATGAAGTAATGATCATGCAGTGCAAGCATGATGTAAATAGATGCACTTTCAAATGAACGCAAGCTACATGTGTGTTACATGTCAAGTACGAGTGTGCATCATAACAACAAATCATTTCATGAGTGCCAAATGAAGTATATGAACAACGTGAACATGCCATTGAATGTATAAACACGAATGCAAAAACAATAAATGTTCGAATGACAATCTGTTACTCACAGTGATTGGTATAGTGTGACTTGATCCTGAATCAATGTGTGTTTTGATAACACCACAATGATCTGTAAAGTAGGTGTAATAGTGATGTAATCTCAGTAATTGCTTAAAACTAAATTTCTGTAATTTAAATGAATTTCTTACTGAATTCGGACCACATCCGAATTCGGATGGTCCGACGTCCGGATGGTCCGAATTACGTGTTGGTCCGAAATAGACTGTGGTCCGAAATGTGTGTACTCCGAAATGGGGGTGGTTCGGATAGTATATGGTCCGAATTGGGAAGGTATCCGAATTGACTATTGGTCCGAACTCGGATTGAGTCCGAAATTAACACTTATCCGAAATGGGTAATGGGATCCGAAATAGGTTGGTCCGAAATGGAGTAACCCGAAATATGTAGTCCGAAACCACTATAGATCCGAAATGGTTAATGGTCCGAACTGGGTTGATGATCCGAATTCGGATGGATCATCAATCCGAGTTCATACTTAGAAAATTTTCCAATATTTTCAAGAATTATGTTTTTGACCAATTTGCATGTTTTTTAGTCTAATACTGTAAATATGAACTTAGATGCTATTATTTAACTTATATCATCATATTTATGCATCGAAACAACCCATTTATGTGACTTTTTCTACAAGTCTCGATGAACACACACACTAAAACACACACTTAATTCCAAAATCATACTTAGACTTCAAATCTGATTCTGAATTTTTGTATACAACAACATACATGCTCGATTTAAACTAATCCATCATAATATATAACATGCATAAACATTTGCATCACTAATCTTAGAATTCGGTTTTCATAAAAACCGAACCAAAATACCAAAAATCCGAATTATTGAATGATGTTTACCTTAATTTGATTCTTGTAGTTGTTATAGTTCCCTAAATGCCACTTGAATCCAACTTCTTAGCCTCCAATTTAATGATCTTCAATGCTTTTGATTTCCAATTGAAGAAGAAACCCACGATTTCTTTTAGAGAGAGAAAAGAGAGAGAATCGTGAGAGTAGAGGGAGAGTGAGATTGGAAATTATGAGCTTTAACTCCCTTTTTATTTGTCACTTTCACTTATTTGCACAATATACCCCTCCCTTTGTATTTTCTTACTTAACTAATAATATGATCAAGATTTGCTTAAATTGACATAATAATTCATTAATACAAATAATTGAGTCTTAATAATTGTAAATTACACATAATTGAAAATTGGGATGTTACATTATTGTCGATTGTTAATGACTTGTATGGAAACATCTGTTGCTGCTTGTTCCTTGATTACTTAATTGTTTGCCAGGAACGTATGATAGACACTGCTGAAACTGGACAACTGTTGTTGCATGTTCCTTGATTACTTGCATTGCTCAGGACCGTTGTGAGTGACAGATTCCATTACTTACTTTCATATGTTTCGGTACTTATTGGTGATTGTTACTGACTTGTATGGAAACATCTGCTGCTGCTTGTTCCTTGATTACTTAATTGTATGCTAGGAACGTATGATAGACACTGCTGAAACTGGACAACTGTAGTTGCATGTTCCTTGATTACTTGCATTGCTCAGGACCGCTGTGAGTGACAGATTGCATTACTTACTTGCATGTGTTTCAGTATTTATTGGTGATTGATACTGACTTGTATGGAAACATCTGTTGTTGCTTGTTCCTTGATTACATAATTGTATGCTAGGAACGTATGATAAACAATGCTGAAACTGGACAACTGCTGCTGCATGTTCCTTGATTAAATTGCATTGTTCAGGACCGCTGTGAGTGACAGATTGCATTACTTACTTGCATCTGTTTCGGTACTTATTAGTGATTTATACTGAATTGTATGGAAATATCTGATGCTGCTTGTTCCTTGATTACTTAATTGTATGTTAGGAACGTATGATAAACACTGCTAAAACTGGACAACTGCTGCTGCATGTTCCTTGATTACTTGCATTGCTCAGGACCGCTGTGAGTGACAGATTGCACTACTTACTTGCATATGTTTCGGTACTTATTGGTGATTGTTACTGACTTGTATGGAAACATCTGCTGCTGCTTGTTCCTAAACGATCCGTCGGATTCTCGAGATTTATACGCCATCGGTTAGATATCGTCGAGCTCTACAAGAATCTACCATTGCATGTTAGATTTCGTCCGGATTTAAGGTAAAATCGACCCCTTTTTCTGACTTTTAGTTCGGTTTTGTTGAGCAAATTCGAGTTTGCTCATATCCCCTTCATTTGAAGCTGATTTGCTCCCGTTTAGGACCTGTTTTGGCTTGGAAACCGTCTATAATCGAAGACTATAACTTGGACGAAGGTTAGTGACCATTTCTCCATCATTTATGTTCATATTTAGTTGATAAAACCTGGAAAATCATTGAACAAGTAGAACAAACTCGAGACATTCATGCCTAAACTCGAATGTGTGTGTGGGTGTCTCGAATCTGTGTATGGGTTCGAGTCTCTATATGCTTCGAATCTATATATGTCTTCGAGTCTATGTAGAGTCTTCGAGTCTATGAGCTTCAAATCTGTCTTAGAATCTATTAGCTTCGAATCCAATTCCTAGAATCGAAAGTGATTGCTTCGAATCTGATTCCTTAGTCTCGAATGGGGGTGTGTCTCGATTGTATGCTTCGAATCTAGGGTATGCTTCGAATCTATGTGTGTATTTCAAAGTGATGTGAATTTCGAATCTAATCAACTAGATTCGAATTTAACTTGTTTGAATCTATCTCCTATAATTCAAATCTGGTTTTTGTTCCAAGCCTAAGATTAATTCCTAAATCAGATTAAGTTATTAAACAACCTATTGTAAATGAAAGTATCTTTTGATTATGATAAAAATCACAAGTTTCAAGTTGCATATCTATTATATGCACAAATAAGTTAACAGACTCTGTATGAACCCTTAGAAATTGTATGTGATGTTTCACCTCGCTAGTAATACGATTGGCTTTGTTTCAAGGCCACACATATGTAATTAGATGGATCGTATTAATCAGATAGAATAGACTCACTTTGGGACGATAGGAACTACCTTAGACTCGACAGATGACAATAACCTGAGTGTGTAACTAGGGTTATATAGATCATGTTACAGACTTGACATTAATATACCAGACTTGAAACTGAACTGCAGGAAACCGCCGAACTGACAGAGTAAACTGAACAGCTTAATTCGTTAAGCATTATCTGACTACGGACTACTGTGAGTGACAGATTTCATTAATTACTTGCATATGTTTCGATACTTATTGGTGAATGTCATCGATTGTATGGAAACTTTCTATTGTTGCTGCATGTTTCTTTAATAATATATTGTATCATAGAAACGTACTTTTGACTAGACACTTGAATTGCCTTGATTTCATGTTCACTTTTACATTTTATGTAAATACTTATCATGCTTACTGCTTACTTGACTGTTGATATACTTGCCGCTGCATACTGCATTATCCGACAGGACCGAATGTGATATCTCCATTCACAGGAGGGAATTCTGCAGATTCCTTTCCTATATGACTTGTTTCCATACATTTCCCGTAGGGCTTCGGCCTTACACAGGGGAATACAAACTGGGTTGTCTCCCAACCTTTTTGCCGTCTCGGACGTAGTGACTTGCCGGCAGGAGCTGATAGTATGTTATATATGTGTGGTAACTAATGGAACTCTGTTTACTCACTAAGCAATGTTAGCTTACTCTGTCATGACAACTCTTTTTCAGGAAAAGCTGATAAGGGCAAGACCATAGCAGGTAGTCCATCCCAGGCTAAGTGAATCTGGACATTTGATGAATAGCAGACTTTTGGACTTTTTGCTGACGCCTATTTTGAAAAGATGATGCGGTCTCGGGTAGCTTGTTCAGTCTTCCGCACTCTGATTGAAGATTTAGAAGCTAGTTTAGACCACCATTTGATCTTTAATATATTGTTGTAATTAAGTATTCAGGCTGATGGACCTGTGGTATCAAACAATTAGTAATATTTATTACTTAATGAAATGAAATTTTATGACGTGTACTGTTTGTGGTAACTTGGATGTTACAAAGTTGGTATCAGAGCAGCAGTTTAATCATCGGATTGGCCACCCGATACTTAAACTATTGGTATGGTATGGACTATGTGACTCTGAATTCCCGAACAAGTCACCGAGGCCTAGGGTAACTTAATTAGTAAAGGACTACCCACACAACTTGACCTAAGATAGGCAAATGATGACTGATAGGATGGGGGAGGGATTGACTGCTTGATACTGACTTGACTTTGACTTGACTTTGTGCCAGCCTGACTGACTGCCTTCATATCTATGAACTTAGATGTCATTATTTGACGTAGGAATTATGACTCGAATCGTGCTTATTTGAATCAGGAAATAATAGTTATTTCCTTTATAATTTCAGCCAATGGCTGATAAGAATCCAAATGTTGCTGGTACCTCGACTATTGGTAAAGCTGCTGATACTGCAGCTGATCAACACAAAGAATCTGTTCATGTAGAGGACTTAGGCACTGACCCTGAAAATACTGCTAATTACTCAAGCAGTACTGCTACGCCTGTGCCTCCCCAGCAGGCTCAATTGATTGATCTCGTTCATAGGTTGAATGAGGAAAATCGTAGGCAAATGCAGCTTATGATGGATAGGAACCGACTGCAGACTGATATGGCAGTTGAAGACCGATTTAAGGAAATTAAGGACTTGCTGACTAAGGGTAAAGCAGTGATGCAGACTGATGAGGAGAACCAGCGTGAAATTGAATTTAAGCACCGGGAAGAAGAACTTAGGTTGCGGGAACTTAAGTTACAGGAGCTAGAGTTGAAATATAGGGAAGAGATGTTGGCGATGCCCAAAAAGGATAGGAAGAGGAAACATAGACAGGAGCCCTCTGATGACAGTGAGACTGATTCCTCTGACCATCACGTTAAGGTGGGACGAGAGTGTACGTTCGTAGACTTTAAGAAATGTGGGGCTCGTACGTTTGCGGGGTCATCTGATCCTGTTAAAGCTATGGACTGGGTTGCGAATGTGGAGAAAGCGTTTAAACTCTCCAAGTGTGGTGAAAAAGACAAGGTCACATTTGCGACGGGAATGTTGGAAGATGGAGCTGGCCGTTGGTGGAAGTCTATTACTAATCCCATGTCTGATGCAATGGAGAAATCCATTACTTGGGATCAATTCAAGATTCATCTGAAGGAGAAATACTGCCCTCAGGATGTTAAGCGCCAGATAGAGAAAACCCTGCTATCTTTTCAGCAAGGTACAAGATCCGTGACGGACTATGAGCTGGAATTTACCAGGCTCTCGCTATTATCTGATCACCCTGTCGATACTGATGAAAGGAGAAGGGATTTGTTTGTGGATGGTCTGGATCGAGAAATCCGGAAGTTTGTAAAGTCCGGCAGACCGAGAAGTTATATCGAAGCGGTTGAAATTGCTAGGGTAGGTGAACTTGAAATCAATCCAGAGCGAGCATGTCCTTTTATTGCTAAATCTAATAAGAAGGAAAAATCTGAGAAAGCTGAAAAGAAGAATGAAAGTTCGAAGAAGGGAGATAAGCAGTCTTCCAAGAAGGCTAAATCTTATGCTGTGACCTCTACGCCAAGGTCTGCTTGTCCTCGCTGCAAGCAGATTCATGAAGGAAAGTGCGATCCTGCATTCGTTAAGTGCTATTGCTGTAGGCAGAATGTTCACGACCGATCGGAATGTCCCAAGCGCAGTGAAGCTTGCCGAAACTGCATTACGTTGGGGCACCATGCTAAAGACTGTACCCGACCCCGATTTGTTCCACCGCCTGCATCTTCACCTCAGCAATCAGTCAAGGGTTCCTCTGCTCCGAGAAATCAACCGAGAGCCTTCCAGATGACAGCCGAAGAGGCAAAAGAGACTGCTGATGTCGTCACTGGTACATTTCTTGTTAATGATATGCCTGCTTTGATCCTATTTGACTCTGGCTCTAATCTGTCGTATGTGTCTGAAAAGTTTGCTAAACAGTTTGATTTTGCCCCTGAAATGTTGCCTGTGCCCTTAGACATAGAAACTGCTAGCTCGAAATTTGTGACTGTGAATAAAGTCTTTCGTTCCTGTAAGCTAGTGATTGATGACTTCTCCTCGGACGTTGACCTGATACCGATGTGGATTAGGGAGTTCGATGTTATTATAGGAATGGACTTGCTAATGATGAGAAATGCTGAAATCCTTTGTGCAAAAAGGATAATTAGAATTAGAACCCCCGAAGGAAATGAACGTTATGTTTATGGCGATAGAAAGACTCGAGATTTAGGTCTCATCTCTGTACTGAAAGCCCGAAAGTGCCTAACCAAAGGTTGTTCCGCCTATTTAGCATATGCCATAGATGCTAGAGAAGTTAAAAAGACCGTGTCCGATGTTCCTGTAGTTCGAGATTTCCCTGACGTGTTCCCGGATGACATCTCTGGTTTGCCACCAGATCGTCAAATCGAATTCCATATTGACCTTGTACCGGGTGCTGCTCCTATCGCGAAAGCCCCTTACCGTCTTGCTCCGAATGAAATGAAGGAAATGATGAGTCAGTTGCAGGAATTACTGGAAAAAGGGTTTATTCGTCCGAGTACTTCTCCTTGGGGTGCTCCGATTCTTTTCGTTAAGAAGAAGGATGGTACCTTTTGCATGTGTATAGATTATCGGGAGCTGAATAAAGTAACAATCAAGAACCGATACCCTCTGCCAAGAATTGACGACTTGTTTGATCAACTGCAAGGGGCTAGCTACTTCTCAAAGATCGATCTCCGATCTGGTTACCATCAACTCAAAGTATTTGAGTCTGACGTACCGAAGACTGCTTTTCGTACTCGTTACGGTCATTTCGAATTCCTAGTAATGCCGTTTGGTCTCACAAATGCCCCGGCAGCATTTATGGACCTCATGAATAGGGTATGTAGACCAATGCTGGATAAATCAGTGATAGTCTTCATTGATGACATCTTGATTTACTCCAAATCTGAATCTGATCATGCGATGCATTTACGAGAATTGCTAGAATTGTTACGAAAGGAACGACTCTATGCAAAATTCTCCAAATGTGAATTCTGGTTACGTCAAGTGCAGTTTCTAGGGCATATTGTCTCCGGTGAGGGAATAGCCGTAGATCCGTCGAAGGTTGAGGCGGTTCTGAAGTGGGAAGCGCCGAAAAATGTATCTGAAGTTCGTAGTTTCTTGGGTCTAGCGGGTTATTACAGAAGATTTATCCGTGATTTCTCCAAGATTGCGGTACCTTTAACCAGCCTGACAAAGAAAGAAGTCAAGTTTGAATGGAATGAATCTCAAGATCGAGCCTTCGAGACTCTGAAACGTAAGCTAGTAGAAGCGCCGATTTTGGCCTTACCTGAGGGTAATGATGATTTTGTAGTTTATAGTGATGCATCTAAGATGGGATTAGGCTGTGTACTGATGCAAAGGGATAAAGTAATTGCCTACGCATCAAGGCAGCTAAAGGCGCATGAAAAGAATTACCCGACGCATGACTTAGAGCTTGCAGCCGTGACTTTCGCACTGAAGATTTGGCGGCATTATCTGTATGGGACTAGATGCAAGTTATATACCGATCACAAAAGTTTGAAGTATATATTTGACCAGAAAGAGCTGAATATGCGACAAAGGCGATCTATGGAATTGATAAAAGACTATGACTGTGAGATCCTTTACCATCCTGGTAAAGCAAACATTGTAGCAGATGCCCTAAGCCGCAAAACCGGACAAGACCATTATTCCCGATGTTATGCCTTGACTCCTGTTGTATTGGAGTCTGCTTTGTCTGAATCGATTATTGCCGCTCAAACCGAAGCCATTCGGGATGAGAACTTGAAATCTGAACGCATGGTTACTTATGTGACCCAGCTGACTCTTGATAATCGTGGTCTTAGACGGTTTTTGGATAGAATATGGGTTCCCAGACTAGGAGGTATTCGGGATCGAATTCTGTCGGAAGCTCATATGTCGAAATTCTCGATACACCCTGGTTCTACCAAAATGTATCAAGATTTGAGGACGGAATATTGGTGGCCTGGAATGAAGAAGGACGTGGGGCGATATGTAGAAAATTGCATGACTTGCTTACAAGTCAAATCTGAACATCAGAAGCCGTATGGGGAACTACAACCATTGCCAATCCGGAATGGAAGTGGGACCACATAACCATGGACTTTGTGACGAAGCTGCCAAGGACAAAGCGGAATCATGACTCTATATGGGTAATAGTGGATCGACTTACTAAGTCAGCCCATTTCCTACCCATACGAGAAGATGAACGCCTCGAAAAGTTAGCTGAATTGTACGTAAAAGAAATTGTGACTAGACATGGTGTGCCATTGTCTATAGTATCCGACCGTGACAGCAGATTTACTTCACGTTTTTGGAAGGCTTTTCAGACTGGACTAGGAACTAAACTTAAGATGAGCACCGCTTACCATCCAGAAACTGATGGGCAAAGCGAGAGGACAATTTTGACATTAGAAGATATGTTGCGTGCCTGTGTGATTGATCTCGGTGGGAGTTGGGATACCCACTTGCCGTTTGTGGAGTTTGCATATAACAATAGTTATCACTCGACTATTGGTATGCCTCCATATCAGCTTTTGTACGGACGTCGATGCAGAACTCCAACCTGTTGGAGGGAAACAGGTGAACGCCCGATCTCTGGACCAGCAATTCTGCAAGAAGCCCATGATCAGTTACAATTAATTCGGCAGCGGATACAGACTTCTCAAGACAGACAAAAGAAGTATCATGATAGAAGACGTAACCCGATTGCAATTGAAGTTGGAGATAAAGTGTTGCTGAAAGTTTCGCCAAGAAAAGGAATAGTAAGGTTCGGCAAACGGGGGAAGTTGAGCCCTCGATTTGTGGGTCCTTTTGAAATTCTCGAACGTATAGGGTTGCAAGCCTACAGACTAAAGCTGCCTGCCGAAATGATTGGGATTCATGATGTATTCCATGTGAGTAATCTTCGAAAGTGTTTGCCTGACGCTGAAGCCGTGATTCCTTGGAAAGACGTGCAATTAGATGAGCAGTTGCGGTACGAAGAAGAGCCCGAGCGTATTATCGACCATAAAGTTTCGAAATTGCGTAGCAAGGAAATCCCAATGGTGTTAGTTCAATGGAAATATCATAAGGGATCTGCGCAAACTTGGGAACGAGAAGACGAGATTAGACAAAAGTATCCGGAGTTATTCCTGTCCTAGTCGATTCCGAGGACGGAATCAATTTAACGGGGGAAGATTGTAACAGCCCGTAATTTATTAAATATAATAACAGCAGCAAACTTTGGATAATGAAGTAATTTTGTCCAATAATTAGTAATTAGCTGATAATGTGAATCTGAAATAATTAATTATACAAAGTTATAATTAAATTATGCTAAGTTGCCAAAAATTTAGTGGAAATTAAGTTAATAATTAAAATTCAGCTAAATGACAACTTAATGTCTGAAGTTAGCGAAACTGACTAAAATGAGTTAAAAATGACTAAAAGACAATCGTAGCAGATCTAGAACTTCCTTGCTAATATTTGTATCTGAAATGCAAATTGGAGTATTGGGAAATAAAGTTGGTCAATTCCGGAAAATTCAGTAGAAAATCTGATTTTCCCTATTTTTCCTATAAATATGAGCTTTCCTCCTCATATCTTAAGTTTGGAACTTTGGCTCTCCTCCTTCTCTCTCTAAGAATTCCACCTTCTCTCTAGCTTTTCTTCAAATTGAACCGTCGGATTCTCGTGTTTCTTACGCCATTGGATAGAGATCGTCGAGTTCTTCGCAAATCTACCATCTCGTGTTTGTTTTCGTCCGAATTTGAGGTAAGATCAACCGTTTTTCTGACTTTTGGCTCGGTTTTAAAGGGCAATTTCGAATCTACTCACTCTTCCTTCATTTAAAGCTGATTTGCCCCCGTTTAGGAGCTGTTCTTGCCTGGAAATCGTTCATAGTCGAAGGATATATCTTGGACGAAGGTTAGTAGCCATTTCTCTATCATTTATGTTCATATTTAGTTGTTAAATCCTGGAAAATCGTTGAACATGTTGAACAGACTCGAAATAGCAATGTTTAGACTCGAAATCCACAAATTCGAATCTATAAGGTTTCGAATCTGTGTGTGTGTGTTCGAATCTGTGTGTGTGTGTTCGAATCTGTGTGTGTGTTCGAATCTGTGTGTGTGTGTTCGAATCTGTGTATGTGTGTTCGAATCTGTGTGTGTGTGTGTTCGAATCTGTGTGTGTGTGTTCGAATCTGTATGATGCCTTCGAATCTATGAGTATTTCGAATCTATAGATTCGAATTATACTCTATTCGAATCTGTCTCCCTTAATTTCGAATCTGATCCTGTTCCAAGTCTAAGATTAATTTCCAAAATCAGATTAAATTATTAATCATCCTAAGGAAATTGAAAGTATTGTATGATTATGATAAAACTCACAAGTTCAAGTTGCATAACTATTTTATGCACAAATGAATTATCAGACCCTGTACGAACCCTTGGAATGTGTATGACCAGTTCAACTTGCTAAGAAATACGATTATTCAAGGCCACACATCTGTAATTAGATAAATCGTATTAATCTGATAAGAATAGACTCACCTTGGGACGATAGGAACTACCTCAGACTCGATAACTAGTAATGACAATAACCTGAATATTTATATAACTAGGGTTATATAGATTATGACTCAGACTTGACATTAATATGTCAGACTTAAATCTGAAATGCAGGAACCCGTCGATTTGACAGAGTAAACTGAACAGCTTAACTTGTTAAGCATTATCTGACTTCGGACCACTGTGAGTGACAGATTTCATTAATTACATGCATATGTTTCGATACTTATTGGTGAATGTCATGGACTGTATGGAAACTTCCGTTTGTTGCTGCATGCTTTCTTTAATACTATATTGTATCATAGAAACGTATGTTGCTATTACTGAGCTAGACACTTGAATTGCATTGATTGCATGTTCACTTTTACATTCCATGTAAATACGTACCATGCTTACTGATTACTTGACTGTTTATATACTTGCCGTTGCATACTGCATCATCCGATAGGACCGAATGCGAGATCTCCATTCACAGGAGGGAATTCTGCAGATTCCTTTCCTATCTGACTTGTTTCCATACACTTCCCGTAGGGCTTCGGCCTTACATATGGGAATACTGACTGGGTTGTCTCCCAACCTTTCTGCGTCTACGACGTGTTGACTGGCCGGCAGGAGCTGATAGTATGTTATATATGTGTGGTAACTAATGGAACTCTGTTAACTCACTAAGCTTTGTTAGCTTACTCTGTCATGACATCTCTTTTTCAGGAAAAGCTGATAAAGGCAAGACCATAGCAGGTAGTTCGTCCCAGGCTAAGTGAATCTGGACCTGGATGAATAGCAGACCTTTGGACTTTTGATGATGCCTATTTTGTAAAGACAATGCGGTCTCGGGTAGCTTGTTCAGTCTTCCGCACTCTGATTGAAGATTCTAGAAGCTAGTTAGACCACCAATTGATCTTTAAAACATTGTTGTATTTAAGTATTCTGTTGTGGGCCTGTGGTATCAAACAATTAATATTATTTATGAAATGAAATATTGACGTGTACTGTTTATGGAAATTGGATGTTACAGTGCACCAGCAGTTGTCCAGCTTCAGCAGTGTCTATCATACGTTCCTAACATACAATTAAGTAATCAAGGAACAAGCAGCAGCAGATGTTATAATACAAGTCAGTAACAATCACCAATAAGTACCGAAACATATGCAAGTAAGTAATCCAATCTGTCACTCACAGCGGTCATGAGCAATGCAAGTAATCAAGGAACATGCACCAGCAGTTGTCCAGTTTCAGCAGTGTCTATCATACGTTCCTAACATACAAATAAGTTATCAAGGAACAAGCAGCAGGAGATGTTTCCATACAACTAAGAAACAATCACCAATAAGTACCGAAACATATGCAAGTAAGTAATGCAATCTGTCACTCACAGCGGTCCTAAGCAATGCAAGTAATCAAGGAACATGCACCAGCAATTGTCCAGTTTCAGCAGTGTCTATCATACGTTCCTAACATAGAATTAAGTAATCAAGGAACAAGCAGCAGCAGATGTTTCCATACAATTCAGAAACAATCACCAATAAGTACCGAAACATATGCAAGTAAATAATGCAATCTGTCACTCATAGTGGTCCTGAGCAATGCAAGTAATCAAGGAACATGCACCAACAGTTGTCCAGTTTTAGCAGTGTCTATCATACGTTCCTAACATAGAATTAAGTAATCAAGGAACAAGCAGCAGCAGATGTTTCCATACAAGTGAGAAACAATCACCAATAAGTACCGAAACAAATGCAAGTAAGTAATGTAATCTGTCACTCACAGCGGTCCTGAGCAATGCAAGTAATCAAGGAACATGCACCAAAAGTTGTCCAGTTTTAGCAGTGTCTATCATACGTTCCTAACATATGAATAAGTAATCAAGGAACAACCAGCAGCAGATGTTTCCATACGAGTCAGTAACAATCACCAATAAGTACCGAAACGTATGCAAGTAAGTAATGCAATCTGTCACTTACAGCGGTCATGATCAATGAAAGTAATCAAGGAACGTGCACCAGCAGTTGTCCAGCTTCAGCAGTGTCTATCATACGTTCCTAACATACAATTAAGTAATCAAGGAACAAGCAGCAGCAGATGTTATAATACAAGTCAGTAACAATCACCAATAAGTACCGAAACATATGCAAGTAAGTAATCCAATCTGTCACTCACAGCGGTCATGAGCAATGCAAGTAATCAAGGAACATGCACCAGCAGTTGTCCAGTTTCAGCAGTGTCTATCATACGTTCCTAACATACAAATAAGTTATCAAGGAACAAGCAGCAGGAGATGTTTCCATACAACTCAGAAACAATCACCAATAAGTACCGAAACATATGCAAGTAGGTAATGCAATCTGTCACTCACAGCGGTCCTGAGCAATGCAAGTAATCAAGGAACATGCACCAGGACTTGTCCAGTTTCAGCAGTGTCTATCATACGTTCCTAACATAGAATTAAGTAATCAAGGAACAAGCAGCCGCATATGTTTCCATACAATTCAGAAACAGTCACCAATAAGTACCGAAACATATGCAAGTAAGTAATGCTATCTGTCACTCACAGCGGTCCTGAGCAATGCAAGTAATCAAGGAACATGCACCAGCAGTTGTCCAGTTTCAGCAGTGTCTATCATACGTTCCTACAATATAAATAAGTAATCAAGGAACAACCAGCAGCAGATGTTTCCATACGAGTCAGTAACAATCACCAATAAGTACCGAAACATATGCAAGTAAGTAATGCAATCTGTCACTCACAGCGGTCCTGAGCAATGCAAGTAATCAAAAAACGTGCTCCAGCAGTTGTCCAGTTTTAGCAGTGTCTATCATACGTTCCTAACATAGAATTAAATAATCCAAGAACAAGCAGCAGAAGATGTTTCCATACAAGTCAGAAACAATCACCAATAAGTACCGAAACATATGCAAGTAAGTAATCCAATTTGTCACTTACTGCGGTCATGAGCAATGCAAGTAATCAAGGAACATGCACCCGCTGTTGTCCAGTTTCAGGAGTGTCTATCATACGTTCCTAACATAGAATTAAGTAATCAAGGAACAAGCAGCAGCAGATGTTTCCATACAAGTCAGAAACAATCACCAATAAGTACCGAAACAAATGCAAGTAAGTAATGCAATCTGTCACTCACAGCGGTCCAGAGCAATGCAAGTAATCAAGGAACATGCACCAGCAGTTGTCCAGTTTTAGCAGTGTCTATCATACGTTCCTAACATATGAATAAGTAATCAAGGAACAACCAGCAGCAGATGTTACCATACGAGTCAGTAACAATCACCAATAAGTACCGAAACGTATGCAAGTAAGTAATGCAAGCTGTCACTTACAGCGGTCATGATCAATGAAAGTAATCAAGGAACGTGCACCAGCAGTTGTCCAGCTTCAGCAGTGTCTATCATACGTTCCTAACATACAATTAAGTAATCAAGGAACAAGCAGCAGCAGATGTTTCCATACAAGTCAGTAACAATCACCGATAAGTACCAAAACATATGCAAGTAAGTAATCCAATCTGTCACTCACAGCGGTCATGAGCAATGCAAGTAACCAAGGAACATGCACCAGCAGTTGTCCAGTTTCAGCAGTGTCTATCATACGTTCCTAACATACAAATAAGTTATCAAGGAACAAGCAGCAGGAGATGTTTCCATACAACTAAGAAACAATCACCAATAAGTACCGAAACATATGCAAGTAAGTAATGCAATCTGTCACTCACAGCGGTCATGAGCAATGCAAGTAATCAAGGAACATGCACCAGCAGTTGTCCAGTTTCAGCAGTGTCTATCATACGTTCCTAACATACAAATAAGTTATCAAGGAACAAGCAACAGGAGATGTTTCCATACAACTCAGAAACAATCACCAATAAGTACCGAAACATATGCAAGTAAGTAATGCAATCTGTCACTCACAGCGGTCCTGAGCAATGCAAGTAATCAAGGAACATGCACCAGCAATTGTCCAGTTTCAGCAGTGTCTATCATACGTTCCTAACATAGAATTAAGTAATCAAGGAACAAGCAGCAGCAGATGTTTCCATACAATTCAGAAACAATCACCAATAAGTACCGAAACATATGCAAGTAAATAATGCAATCTGTCACTAATAGTGGTCCTGAGCAATGCAAGTAATCAAGGAACATGCACCAACAGTTGTCCAGTTTTAGCAGTGTCTATCATACGTTCCTAACATAGAATTAAGTAATCAAGGAACAAGCAGCAGCAGATGTTTCCATACAAGTGAGAAACAATCACCAATAAGTACCGAAACAAATGCAAGTAAGTAATGTAATCTGTCACTCACAGCGGTCCTGAGCAATGCAAGTAATCAAGGAACATGCACCAAAAGTTGTCCAGTTTTAGCAGTGTCTATCATACGTTCCTAACATATGAATAAGTAATCAAGGAACAACCAGCAGCAGATGTTTCCATACGAGTCAGTAACAATCACCAATAAGTACCGAAACGTATGCAAGTAAGTAATGCAATCTGTCACTTACAGCGGTCATGATCAATGAAAGTAATCAAGGAACGTGCACCAGCAGTTGTCCAGCTTCAGCAGTGTCTATCATACGTTCCTAACATACAATTAAGTAATCAAGGAACAAGCAGCAGCAGATGTTATAATACAAGTCAGTAACAATCACCAATAAGTACCGAAACATATGCAAGTAAGTAATCCAATCTGTCACTCACAGCGGTCATGAGCAATGCAAGTAATCAAGGAACATGCACCAGCAGTTGTCCAGTTTCAGCAGTGTCTATCATACGTTCCTAACATACAAATAAGTTATCAAGGAACAAGCAGCAGGAGATGTTTCCATACAACTCAGAAACAATCACCAATAAGTACCAAAACATATGCAAGTAGGTAATGCAATCTGTCACTCACAGCGGTCCTGAGCAATGCAAGTAATCAAGGAACATGCACCAGCACTTGTCCAGTTTCAGCAGTGTCTATCATACGTTCCTAACATAGAATTAAGTAATCAAGGAACAAGCAGCCGCATATGTTTCCATACAATTCAGAAACAATCACCAATAAGTACCGAAACATATGCAAGTAAGTAATGTTATCTGTCACTCACAGCGGTCCTGAGCAATGCAAGTAATCAAGGAACATGCACCAGCAGTTGTCCAGTTTCAGCAGTGTCTATCATACGTTCCTACAATATAAATAAGTAATCAAGGAACAACCAGCAGCAGATGTTTCCATACGAGTCAGTAACAATCACCAATAAGTACCGAAACATATGCAAGTAAGTAATGCAATCTGTCACTCACAGCGGTCCTGAGCGATGCAAGTAATCAAAAAACGTGCTCCAGCAGTTGTCCAGTTTTAGCAGTGTCTATCATACGTTCCTAACATAGAATTAAATAATCCAAGAACAAGCAGCAGAAGATGTTTCCATACAAGTCAGAAACAATCACCAATAAGTACCGAAACATATGCAAGTAAGTAATCCAATTTGTCACTTACTGCGGTCATGAGCAATGCAAGTAATCAAGGAACATGCACCCGCTGTTGTCCAGTTTCAGGAGTGTCTATCATACGTTCCTAACATAGAATTAAGTAATCAAGGAACAAGCAGCAGCAGATGTTTCCATACAAGTCAGAAACAATCACCAATAAGTACCGAAACAAATGCAAGTAAGTAATGCAATCTGTCACTCACAGCGGTCCAGAGCAATGCAAGTAATCAAGGAACATGCACCAGCAGTTGTCCAGTTTTAGCAGTGTCTATCATACGTTCCTAACATATGAATAAGTAATCAAGGAACAACCAACAGCAGATGTTACCATACGAGTCAGTAACAATCACCAATAAGTACCGAAACGTATGCAAGTAAGTAATGCAAGCTGTCACTTATAGCGGTCATGATCAATGAAAGTAATCAAGGAACGTGCACCAGCAGTTGTCCAGCTTCAGCAGTGTCTATCATACGTTCCTAACATACAATTAAGTAATCAAGGAACAAGCAGCAGCAGATGTTATAATACAAGTCAGTAACAATCACCAATAAGTACCGAAACATATGCAAGTAAGTAATCCAATCTGTCACTCACAGCGGTCATGAGCAATGCAAGTAATCACGGAACATGCACCAGCAGTTGTCCAGTTTCAGCAGTGTCTATCATACGTTCTTCACATACAAATAAGTTATCAAGGAACAAGCAGCAGGAGATGTTTCTATACAACTCAAAAACAATCACCAATAAGTACCGAAACATATGCAAGTAAGTAATGCAATCTGTCACTCACGGGGGTCATGAGCAATGCAAGTTATCAAGGAACATGCACCAGCAGTTGTCCCGTTCCAATAGTGTCTATCATACGTTCCTAACTTACAATTAAGTAATCAAGGAACAAGCAGCAGCTCATGTTTCCATACAAGTCAGTAACAATCACCAATAAGTACCGAAACATATGCAAGTAAGTAATGCAATCTGTCACTCACAGCGGTCCTGAGCAATGCAAGTAATCAAGGAACATGCACCAGCAATTGTCCAGTTTCAGCAGTGTCTATCATACGTTCCTAACATAGAATTAAGTAATCAAGGAACAAGCAGCAGCAGATGTTTCCATACAATTCAGAAACAATCACCAATAAGTACCGAAACTGTAACAGCCCGTAATTTATTAAATATAAATTACAGCATCGGACTTTGGATAATAAAGCAATTTTATCGGATTATTAGTATTTAGCTGATAATGTGAATCTGAAATAATTAATTATTTTAAGTTATAATTAATTATGCTAAGTTGCCCAAAATTTAGTTGAAATTAAGTTAATAATTAAAATTCAGCTAAATGACGATTTAATGACTGAAAATAGCGAAACTGACTAAAATGAGTTAAAATTTACTAAAAGACAATTTGTAGCAGATCTAGAACTTCTTTGCTAATATTTGCATCTGAAATGCAAGTCGGAGTATTGGGAATAAAAGTTGGTCAATTCCGGAAAATTCAGTAGAATATCTGATTTTCCCTATTTCTCTATAAATAGGAGCTCCACTCCTCACATTTCAAGTTTGGAAATTTGATTCTCTTTTCTCTCTCTCTCTAAGACACTTCTTCTCTCTAGTTTTTCTCAAAATCCAACCGTCGGATTCACGTGTTTCATACGTCATCGGATAGAGATTTTCGAGTTCTTCACGAATCTTCCATTTCTTGCTTGATTTCGTCCGGATTTGAGGTAAGTTCGGCCATTTTTCTGACTTTTGGTTCGGTTTTGAATGAGCAAATTCGAGTTTGCTCTTTTTCCCTTCATTTGAGGCTGATTTGCTCCCGTTTAGGACTTGTATTTGCTTGGAAATCATCCATAGTCGAAGGATATATCTTGGACGAAGGTTAGTAGCCATTTCTCTATCAATTATGTTCATAATTAGTTGATAAATCCTGGAAAATCGCTGAACATGTAGAACAGATTCGAAATAGCATTGTTTAGACTCGAAATCCACAAACTCGAATCTATAAGGTTTCGAATCTGTGTGTGTGTTTCGAATCTGTGTGTGTAGGTTTCGAATCTGTGTGTGTGTTTCGAATCTGTGTGTGTAGGTTTCGAATCTGTGTGTGTGTTTCGAATCTGTGTGTGTAGGTTTCGAATCTGTGTGTGTGTTTCGAATCTGTGTGTGTGTTTAGAATCTGCATGTTGCCTTCGAATCTATGTGTATTTCGAATCTATAGATTCGAATTATACACTATTCGAATCTGTCTCCCTTAAATTCGAATCTGATCCTGTTCCAAGTCTAAGATTAATTTCCAAAATCAGATTAAATTATTAATCATCCTAAGGAAATTGAAAGTATTGTACGATTATGATAAAACTCACAAGTTCAAGTTGCATATCTATTTTAAGCACAAACAATTTAACCGACTCTGTATGAATCTTTAGAATGTGTATGGCATGTTACACCTTGCTAGAAATACGATTGGCTTTGTTTCAAGGCCACACATCTGTAAATAGATGAATCGTAGTAATCTGATAAGAATAGACTCACCTTGGGACGATAGGAACTACCTCAGACTCGATAACCTGACTTGACAATAACCTGAATATATAACTAGGGTTATACAAGATTATGACACGGACTTGACATTAATATGTCAGACTTGAAACTGAAATGCAGGAACCCGTCGATTTGACAGAGTAAACTGAACAGCTTAACTCGTTAAGCATTATCTGACTACGGACCACTGTGAGTGACAGATTTCATTAATTACATGCATATGTTTCGATACTTATTGGTGAATGTCATGGACTGTATGGAAACTTCCGTTTGTTGCTGCATGTTTTCTTTTATACTTTATTGTATTATAGAAGCGTACTTTTGACATTACTGAAGCTAGACACTTGAATTGCCTTGATTGCATGTTCACTTTTACATTTCATGTAAATACGAATCATGCTTACTGCTTACTTGACTATTTATATACTTGCCGTTGCATACTGCATCATCCGATAGGACCGAATGCGAGATCTCCATTCACAGGAGGGAATTCTGCAGATTCCTTTCCTATATGACTTGTTTCCATACACTTCCCGTAGGGCTTCGGCTTTACATAGGGGAAAACAAACTGGGTTGTCTCCCAACCTTTTGCTGTCTCAGGACGTAGTGACTTGCCGGCAGGAGCTGATAGTATGGCATGTGTGTGGTAACTAGTGGAACTCTGTTTACTCACTAAGCTTTGTTAGCTTACTCTGTCATGACATCTCTTTTTCAGGAAAAGCTGATAAAGGCAAGACCATAGCAGGTAGTTCGTCCCAGGCTAAGTGAATCTGGACTTGGATGAATAGCAGACCTTTGGACTTGTGACGATGCCTATTTTTGTAAAGACGAGGCGGTCTCGGGTAGCTTGTTCAGTCTTCCGCACTCTGATTGAAGATTTTAGAAGCTAGTTAGACCACCATTTGATTTTTTTATCTATTGTTGTATTTTGCTGATGGGCCTGTGGTAACAAAATATTAATATTTATTACTTAATGAAATGAAACATTATGACGTGTACTGTTTGTGGAAAATTGGATGTTACAAAGTTGGTATCAGAGCAGCAGTTTAATCATCGGATTGGCCACCCGATACTTAAACTACTGGTATGATATGGACTATGTGACTCTGAATTCCCGAACAAGTCACCGAGGCCTAGGGTAACCTAATTAGTAAAGGACTACCCACACAACTTGACCTAAGATAGGCAAATGATGACTGATAGGATGGGGGAGGGATTGATTGACTTGACTTTGATTTGACTATGTGCCAGCCTGATTGACTGACTGCCTTCATATCTATGAATTTAGATATGATTATCTGACGTAGGAATTATGACTCGAACTGTGCTTATTTGAATCAGGAAATAATAGCTATTTCCTTTATATTTTCAGCCAATGGCTGATAAGAATCCGACTGTTGCCGGTTCCTCAAAGGTTGATAAAGCTGCTGAAGCTGCAGCTGATCAACACAAAGAATCTGTTCATGTAGAGGATTTAGGCACTGACCCTGAAAATACTGCTAATGACTCAAGCAGTACTGCCACCCCTGTGCCTCCTCAGCAGGCTCAATTGATTGACCTCGTTCATAAGTTGAATGAGGATAACCGTAGGCAAATGCAGCTTATGATGGATAGAAACCGATTGCAGACTGATATGGCAGTAGAAGACCGATTTAGGGAGATTAAGGACTTGCTGACCAAGGGTAAAACAGTAATGCAGACTGACGAAGCAAACCAGCGTGAAATGGAATTTAAGCGTCGTGAAGAAGAACTTAGGTTGCGAGAACTTAAGTTACAGGAATTAGAACTGAAGCATAGGGAAGAAATGTTAGCGAAGCCAAAGAAAGACAGGAAGAGGAAGCATAGACATGTGTCCTCTGATGAAAGTGAGACTGACTCTTCTGACCATCAAGTTAAGGTAGGACGTGAGTGTACGTTTATTGATTTCAAGAAGTGTGGAGCTCGTACGTTTGCTGGGTCATCTGATCCTGTTAAGGCTATGGACTGGGTCGCGAATGTGGAGAAAGCGTTCAAACTCTCCAAGTGTAATGAAGAAGATAAGGTGACGTTTGCAACGGGAATGTTGGAGGATGGAGCTGGCCGTTGGTGGAAGTCAATTACAAATCCCATGTCTGACGAAATGGAGAAATCCATTACTTGGGATCAATTTAAGATTCATCTGAAGGAGAAATACTGCCCTCAGGATGTTAAACGCCAGATGGAGAAGACCCTGCTATCGTTTCAGCAAGGTACAAAGTCCGTAACAGATTATGAGCTGGAATTTACCAGGCTCTCGCTATTATCTGATCACCCTGTTGATACCGACGAAAGGAGAAGGGATTTGTTTGTGGATGGTCTGGATCGAGAAATCCGGAAGTTTGTGAAGTCCGGCAGACCAAGAAGTTATATTGAGGCAGTGGAAATTGCTAGGGTTGGTGAGCTTGAAATCTATCCTGAGCGCGCATGTCCTTTTATTGCTAAATCTAGTAAGAAGGAAAAATCTGAGAAAGCTGAAAGGAAGAATGAAAGTTCAAGGAAGGGAGATAAGCAGTCTTCCAAGAAAGCAAAGTCATATGCTGTGACCTCGGCGCCAAAGCCTGCTTGTCCTCGCTGCAAGCAGATTCATGAAGGAAAGTGCGATCCTGCATTCGTTAAGTGCTATTGCTGTAGTCAGAATGGTCACGTCCGATCGGAATGTCCCAGGCGCAGTGAGGCTTGCCGAAACTGCATCACGTTGGGGCACCATGCTAGAGACTGTACCCGACCCCGATTTGTTCCACCGCCTGCATCTTCACCGCAACAATCAGTCAAGGGTTCCTCTGCTCCGAGAAATCAACCGAGAGCCTTCCAGATGACAGCCGAAGAGGCAAAAGAGACTGCTGATGTCGTCACTGGTACATTCCTTGTTAACTCCATGCCTGCTCTAATCTGTTTTATGTGTCTGAAAAGTCTGCTAAACTGTTTGATTTTGCTCCTATAATGCTACCTGTACCAATAGATATAGAAACTGCGAGCCCGAGTTTTGTGACTATAAGTAGAATCTTTCGTTCCTGTAAGTTAGTGATTGATGACCTCTCTTTAGATTTTGACCTGATACCGACGTGGTTTAGAGAATTAGATATTGTTATAGAAATGGACAGGCTCATGACGATCAATGCTGAAATCCTTTGTGCCAAAAGGATAATTAGAAATAGAACCCCCGAAGGAAGTGAACGTTATGTTTATGACGATAGAAGGACTCGAGATTTAGGTCTCATTTCGTGCTCGTTACGGCCATTTTGAGTTTCTAGCAATACCGTTCGGTTTCACCAATGCCCCGGCCGCAATTGTGGACCTTATGAATAGAGTATGTAGGCCAATGCTGGACAAATCAGTGATAGTCTTTATGGATGACATTTTGATTTGCTCTAAGTCTGAATCTGACCGTGCGAAGCTCCTTCGAGAATTGCTAGAATTGCTACGAAAAGAGCGACTCTACGCAAAATTCTCCAAATATGAGATCCTTTACCATCAGGTATAGCAAACATTGTAGCAGATGCACTAAGCCGCAAAATCGGACAAGACCATTATACCCGATGTATCGCCTTGACTTCTGTTGTTTTGGAGTCTGCCTTGCCTGAGTCGATTTTTGCCGCTCAAACCGAAGCCATTCGGGATGAGAGTTTGGAATCTGAACGAATGGTTACTTATGTGACCAAGCTGATCCTTGATAATCATGGACTTTATGACGTAGCTGCCCAGGACTAAACAGAATCTTGACTCTATAAGTGTAATAGTGGATCGACTTATTAAGTCAGCTCAATTCCTACTCATACGTGAAGATGAACGTCTTGAAAAGTTAGCTGAATTGTACGTAAAGGAAATCGTGACTAGACATGGTGTATAGTATCTGACCGTGACAGCAGATTTACTTCTCGTTTTTGGAGACTTTTCGGAATGGACTAGGGACTGAACTTAAGATAAGCACCGCTTATGATGCTGACGGACAAAAGAAGTATCATGATAAAAGACGGAAACCAAACGCGTTTGAAGTTAGAAATAAACTGTTGCCGGAGGTCTCGCCAAGAAAAGGAATAGTAAGGTTCGGCAAACGGGGGAAGTTGAGCCCTCGATTTGTGGGTCCTTTTGATATTCTCGAGCGTTTAGGATTGCAAGCCTACAGATTAAAGCTGCCTGCTGAAATGATTGGGATTCATGATGTGTTTCATGTGAGTAATCTTCGAAAGTGTTTACCTGGCGCTGAAGCCGTGATTCCTTGGAAAGACGTGCAATTAGATGAGCAGTTGCGGTACGAATAAGAGCCCGAGCGTATAATCGACCATAAGTTTCGAAATTTCGTAGCAAAGAAAACCCAATGGTGTTAGTTCATTGGAAATATCATAAAGGATCTGCGCAACTTGGGAACGAGAAGACGAGATTAGGCAGAAGTATCCGGAGTTATTCCTGTCTTAGTCGATTCCGAGGACGGAATCAATTTAACGGGGGAAGATTGTAACAGCCCGTAATTTATTAAATATAAATTACAGCATCGGACTTCGGATAATAAAGCAATTTTATCGGATTATTAGTATTTAGCTGATAATGTGAATCTGAAATAATTAATTATTTTAAGTTATAATTAATTATGCTAAGTTGCCCAAAATTTAGTTGAAATTAAGTTAATAATTAAAATTCAGCTAAATGACGATTTAATGACTGAAAATAGCGAAACTGACTAAAATGAGTTAAAATTTACTAAAAGACAATTTGTAGCAGATCTAGAACTTCTTTGCTAATATTTGCATCTGAAATGCAAGTCGGAGTATTGGGAATAAAAGTTGGTCAATTCCGGAAAATTCAGTAGAATATCTGATTTTCCCTATTTCTCTATAAATAGGAGCTCCACTCCTCACATTTCAAGTTTGGAAATTTGATTCTCTTTTCTCTCTCTCTCTAAGACACTTCTTCTCTCTAGTTTTTCTCAAAATCCAACCGTCGGATTCACGTGTTTCATACGTCATCGGATAGAGATTTTCGAGTTCTTCACGAATCTTCCATTTCTTGCTTGATTTCGTCCGGATTTGAGGTAAGTTCGGCCATTTTTCTGACTTTTGGTTCGGTTTTGAATGAGCAAATTCGAGTTTGCTCTTTTTCCCTTCATTTGAGGCTGATTTGCTCCCGTTTAGGACTTGTATTTGCTTGGAAATCATCCATAGTCGAAGGATATATCTTGGACGAAGGTTAGTAGCCATTTCTCTATCAATTATGTTCATAATTAGTTGATAAATCCTGGAAAATCGCTGAACATGTAGAACAGATTCGAAATAGCATTGTTTAGACTCGAAATCCACAAACTCGAATCTATAAGGTTTCGAATCTGTGTGTGTGTTTCGAATCTGTGTGTGTAGGTTTCGAATCTGTGTGTGTGTTTCGAATCTGTGTGTGTAGGTTTCGAATCTGTGTGTGTGTTTCGAATCTGTGTGTGTAGGTTTCGAATCTGTGTGTGTGTTTCGAATCTGTGTGTGTGTTTAGAATCTGCATGTTGCCTTCGAATCTATGTGTATTTCGAATCTATAGATTCGAATTATACACTATTCGAATCTGTCTCCCTTAAATTCGAATCTGATCCTGTTCCAAGTCTAAGATTAATTTCCAAAATCAGATTAAATTATTAATCATCCTAAGGAAATTGAAAGTATTGTACGATTATGATAAAACTCACAAGTTCAAGTTGCATATCTATTTTAAGCACAAACAATTTAACCGACTCTGTATGAATCTTTAGAATGTGTATGGCATGTTACACCTTGCTAGAAATACGATTGGCTTTGTTTCAAGGCCACACATCTGTAAATAGATGAATCGTAGTAATCTGATAAGAATAGACTCACCTTGGGACGATAGGAACTACCTCAGACTCGATAACCTGACTTGACAATAACCTGAATATATAACTAGGGTTATACAAGATTATGACACGGACTTGACATTAATATGTCAGACTTGAAACTGAAATGCAGGAACCCGTCGATTTGACAGAGTAAACTGAACAGCTTAACTCGTTAAGCATTATCTGACTACGGACCACTGTGAGTGACAGATTTCATTAATTACATGCATATGTTTCGATACTTATTGGTGAATGTCATGGACTGTATGGAAACTTCCGTTTGTTGCTGCATGTTTTCTTTTATACTTTATTGTATTATAGAAGCGTACTTTTGACATTACTGAAGCTAGACACTTGAATTGCCTTGATTGCATGTTCACTTTTACATTTCATGTAAATACGAATCATGCTTACTGCTTACTTGACTATTTATATACTTGCCGTTGCATACTGCATCATCCGATAGGACCGAATGCGAGATCTCCATTCACAGGAGGGAATTCTGCAGATTCCTTTCCTATATGACTTGTTTCCATACACTTCCCGTAGGGCTTCGGCTTTACATAGGGGAAAACAAACTGGGTTGTCTCCCAACCTTTTGCTGTCTCAGGACGTAGTGACTTGCCGGCAGGAGCTGATAGTATGGCATGTGTTTGGTAACTAGTGGAACTCTGTTTACTCACTAAGCTTTGTTAGCTTACTCTGTCATGACATCTCTTTTTCAGGAAAAGCTGATAAAGGCAAGACCATAGCAGGTAGTTCGTCCCAGGCTAAGTGAATCTGGACTTGGATGAATAGCAGACCTTTGGACTTGTGACGATGCCTATTTTTGTAAAGACGAGGCGGTCTCGGGTAGCTTGTTCAGTCTTCCGCACTCTGATTGAAGATTTTAGAAGCTAGTTAGACCACCATTTGATTTTTTTATCTATTGTTGTATTTTGCTGATGGGCCTGTGGTAACAAAATATTAATATTTATTACTTAATGAAATGAAACATTATGACGTGTACTGTTTGTGGAAAATTGGATGTTACAGAAACATATGCAAGTAAATAATGCAATCTGTCACTCATAGTGGTCCTGAGCAATGCAAGTAATCAAGGAACATGCACCAACAGTTGTCCAGTTTTAGCAGTGTCTATCATACGTTCCTAACATAGAATTAAGTAATCAAGGAACAAGCAGCAGCAGATGTTTCCATACAAGTGAGAAACAATCACCAATAAGTACCTAAACAAATGCAAGTAAGTAATGTAATCTGTCACTCACAGCGGTCCTGAGCAATGCAAGTAATCAAGGAACATGCACCAAAAGTTGTGCAGTTTTAGCAGTGTCTATCATACGTTCCTAACATATGAATAAGTAATCAAGGAACAACCAGCAGCAGATGTTTCCATACGAGTCAGTAACAATCAACAATAAGTACCGAAACGTATGCAAGTAAGTAATGCAATCTGTCACTTACAGCGGTCATGATCAATGAAAGTAATCAAGGAACGTGCACCAGCAGTTGTCCAGCTTCAGCAGTGTCTATCATACGTTCCTAACATACAATTAAGTAATCAAGGAACAAGCAGCAGCAGATGTTATAATACTAGTCAGTAACAATCACCAATAAGTACCGAAACATATGCAAGTAAGTAATCCAATCTGTCACTCACAGCGGTCATGAGCAATGCAAGTAATCAAGGAACATGCACCAGCAGTTGTCCAGTTTCAGCAGTGTCTATCATACGTTCCTAACATACAAATAAGTTATCAAGGAACAAGCAGCAGGAGATGTTTCCATACAACTCAGAAACAATCACCAATAAGTACCAAAACATATGCAAGTAGGTAATGCAATCTGTCACTCACAGCGGTCCTGAGCAATGCAAGTAATCAAGGAACATGCACCAGCACTTGTCCAGTTTCAGCAGTGTCTATCATACGTTCCTAACATAGAATTAAGTAATCAAGGAACAAGCAGCCGCATATGTTTCCATACAATTCAGAAACAATCACCAATAAGTACCGAAACATATGCAAGTAAGTAATGCAATCTCTCACTCACGGCGGTCATGAGCAATGCATGTAATCAAGGAACGTGCACCAGCAGTTGTCCAGTTTCAGCAGTGTCTATCATACGTTCCTAACATATAATTAAGTAATCATGGAACAACCAGCAGCAGATGTTTCCATACGAGTCAGTAACAATCACCAGTAAGTACCGAAACATATGCAAGTAAGTAATGCAATCTGTCACTCACAGCGGTCATGAGCAATGAAAGTAATCAAGGAACGTGCACCAGCAGTTGTCCAGTTTCAGCAGTGTCTATCATACGTTCCTAACATACAATTAAGTTATCAAGGAACAAGCAGCAGAAGATGTTTCCATACAAGTCAGAAACAATCACCAATAAGTACTGAAACACATGCAAGTAAGTAATGCAATCTGTCACTCACAGCGGTCCTGTGCAATGCAAGTAATAAAGGAACATGCACCAGCAGTTGTCCAGTTTCAGCAGTGTCTATCATACGTTCCTAACATAGAATTAAGTAATCAAGGAACAAGCAGCAGCAGATGTTTCCATACGAGTCGGTAACAATCACCAATAAGTACCGAAACATATGCAAGTAAGTAATGCAATCTGTCACTCACAGCGGTCCAGAGCAATGCAAGTAATCAAGGAACATGCACCAGCAGTTGTCCAGTTTTAGCAGTGTCTATCATACGTTCCTAACATATGAATAAGTAATCAAGGAACAACCAGCAGCAGATGTTACCATACGAGTCAGTAACAATCACCAATAGGTACCGAAACGTATGCAAGTAAGTAATGCAAGCTGTCACTTACAGCGGTCATGATCAATGAAAGTAATCAAGGAACGTGCACCAGCAGTTGTCCAGCTTCAGCAGTGTCTATCATACGTTCCTAACATACAATTAAGTAATCAAGGAACAAGCAGCAGCAGATGTTATAATACAAGTCAGTAACAATCACCAATAAGTACCGAAACATATGCAAGTAAGTAATCCAATCTGTCACTCACAGCAGTCATGAACAATGCAAGTAATCAAGGAACATGCACCAGCAGTTGTCCAGTTTCAGCAGTGTCTATCATATGTTCCTAACATACAAATAAGTTATCAAGGAACAAGCAGCAGGAGATGTTTCCATACAACTCAGAAACAATCACCAATAAGTACTGAAACATATGCAAGTAAGTAATGCAATCTGTCACTCACAGCGGTCCTGAGCAATGCAAGTAATCAAGGAACACGCACCAGGACTTGTCCAGTTTCAGCAGTGTCTATCATACGTTCCTAACATAGAATTAAGTAATCAAGGAACAAGCAGCAGCAGATGTTTCCATACAATTCAGAAACAATCACCAATAAGTACCGAAACATATGCAAGTAAGTAATGCTATCTGTCACTCACAGCGGTCCTGAGCAATGCAAGTAATCAAGGAACATGCACCAGCAGTTGTCCAGTTTCAGCAGTGTCTATCATACGTTCCTAACATATAAATAAGTAATCAAGGAACAACCAGCAGCAGATGTTTCCATACGAGTCAGTAACAATCACCAATAAGTACCGAAACATATGCAAGTAAGTAATGCAATCTGTCACTCACAGCGGTCCTGAGCAATGCAAGTAAAAAATGAACATGCACCAGCAGTTGTCCAGTTTCCTAACATACAATTAAGTTATCAAGGAACAAGAAGCAGAAGATGTTTCCATACAAGTCAGAAACAATCACCAATAAGTACCGAAACTGATGCAAGTAAGTAATCCAATCTGTCACTTACACCGGTCATGAGCAATGCAAGTAATCAAGGAACATGCACCAGCAGTTGTCCAGTTTCAGCAGTGTCTATCATACGTTCCTAACATATAAATAAGTAATCAAGGAACAACAAGCAGCAGATGTTTCCATACGAGTCAGTAACAATCACCAATAAGTATCGAAACATATGCAAGTAAGTAATGCAATCTGTCACTCACAGCAGTCCTGAGCAATGCAAGTAATCAAGGAACATGCACCAGCAGTTGTCTAGTTTCCTAACATACAATTAAGTTATCAAGGAACAAGCAGCAGAAGATGTTTCAATACAAGTCAGAAACAATCACAAGTAAGTACCGAAACATATGCAAGTAAGTAATCCAATCTGTCACTCATAGCGGTCATGAGCAATGCAAGTAATCAAGGAATATGCACCAGCAGTTGTCCAGTTTCAGCAGTGTGTATCATACGTTCCTAACATAGAATTAATTAATCAAGGAACAAGCAGCAGCAGATGTTTGCATACAAGTCAGAAAGAATCACCAATAAGAACCGAAACACATGCAAGTAAGTAATGCAATCTGTCACTCACAGCTGTCCTGAGCAATGCAAGTATTCAAGGAACATGCACCAGCAGTTGTCCAGTTTCAGTAGTGTCTATCATACGTTCCTAACATATAAATAAGTAATCATGGAACATCCAGCAGAAGATGTTTCCATACCAGTCAGTAACAATCACCAATAAGTACCGAAACATATGCAAGTAATTAATGCAATCTGTCACTCACAGCGGTCATGATCAATGCAAGTAATCAAGGAACGTGCACCAGCAGTTGTCCAGTTTCAGCAGTGTCTATCATACGTTCCTAACATAGAATTAAGTAATCAAAGATCAAGCAGCAGAAGATGTTTCCATACAAGTCAGAAACAATCACCAATAAGTACCGAAACATATGCAAGTAAGTAATCCAATTTGTCACTTACAGCGGTCATGAGCAATGCAAGTAATCAAGGAACATGTACCAGTAGTTGTTCAGTTTCAGCAGTGTCTATCATACGTTCCTAACATAGAATTAAGTAACCAAGGAACAAGCGGCAGCAGATGTTTCCATACAAGTCAGAAATAATCACCAATAAGTACCGAAACATATGCAAGTAAGTAATGCAATCTGTCACTCACAGCGGTCCTGAGCAATGAAAGTAATCAAGGAACGTGCACCAGCAGTTGTCCAGCTTCAGCAGTGTCTATCATACGTTCCTAACATACAATTAAGTAATCAAGGAACAAGCAGCAGCAGATGTTATAATACAAGTCAGTAACAATCACCAATAAGTACCGAAACATATGCAAGTAAGTAATCCAATCTGTCACTCACAGCGGTCATGAGCAATGCAAGTAATCAAGGAACATCCACCAGCAGTTGTCCAGTTTCAGCAGTGTGTATCATACGTTCCTAACATAGAATTAATTAATCAAGGAACAAGCAGCAACAGATGTTTCCATATAAGTCAGAAAGAATCACCAATAAGAACCGAAACACATGCAAGTAAGTAATGCAATCTTTCACTCACAGCGGTCCTGAGCAATGCAAGTATTCAAGGAACATGCACCAGCAATTGTCCAGTTTCAGTAGTGTCTATCATACGTTCCTAACATATAAATAAGTAATCATGGAACATCCAGCAGCAGATGTTTCCATACCAGTCAGTAACAATCACCAATAAGTACCGAAACATATGCAAGTAAGTAATGCAATCTGTCACTCACAGCAGTCATGATCAATGCAAGTAATCAAGGAACGTGCACCAGCAGTTGTCCAGTTTCAGCAGTGTCTATCATACGTTCCTAACATAGAATTAAGTAATCAAAGATCAAGCAGCAGAAGATGTTTCCATACAAGTCAGAAACAATCACCAATAAGTACCGAAACATATGCAAGTAAGTAATCCAATTTGTCACTTACAGCGGTCATGAGCAATGCAAGTAATCAAGGAACATGTACCAGTTGTTGTTCAGTTTCAGCAGTGTCTATCATACGTTCCTAACATAGAATTAAGTAACCAAGGAACAAGCGGCAGCAGATGTTTCCATACAAGTCAGAAACAATCACCAATAAGTACCGAAACACATGCAAGTAAGTAATGCAATCTGTCACTCATAACGGTCCTGAGCAATGCAAGTAATCAAGGAACATGCACCAGCAGTTGTCCAGTTTCAGCAGTGTCTATCATACGTTCGTAACATATAAATAAGTAATCAAGGAACAACCAGCAGCAAATGTTTACATACGAGTCAGTAACAATCACCAATAAGTACCGAAACATATGCAAGTAAGTAATGCAATCTGTCACTCACAGCGGTCATGATCAATGCAAGTAATCAAGGAACATGCACCAGCTGTTGTCCAGTTTCAGCAGTGTCTATCATACGTTCCTAACATAGAATTAAGTAATCAAAGAACAAGCAGCAGCAGATGTTTCCATACAAGTCAGAAACAATCACCAATAAGTACCGAAACATATGCAAGTAAGTAATCCAATTTGTCACTTACTGCGGTCATGAGCAATGCAAGTAATCAAGGAACATGCACCAGCTGTTGTCCAGTTTCAGCAGTGTCTATCATACGTTCCTAACATAGAATTAAGTAATCATGGAACAAGCAGCAGCAGATGTTTCCATACAAGTGAGAAACAATCACCAATAAGTACCGAAACATTTGCAAGTAAGTAATGCAATCTGTCACTCACAGCGGTCCTGAGCAATGCAAGTAATCAAGGAACATGCACCAGCAGTTGTCCAGTTTTAGCAGTGTCTATCACACGTTCCTAACATATGAATAAGTAATCAAGGAACAACCAGCAGCAGATGTTTCCATACGAGTCAGTAACAATCACCAATAAGTACCGAAACATATGCAAGTAAGTAATGCAATCTGTCACTCACAGCGGTCATGATCGATGAAAGTAATCATGATTCATTAACCTCATGAATGTACTCGGAGCATTAGTTAGTCCAAAGGGCATAACTAACCACTCATACAAACCAAACTTTGTTTTAAAAGCTGTTTTCCATTCATTACCTTCATTAATTCGAATTTGATGATAGCCACTTTTCAAATCAATTTTTGAGAAGATCTTAGCACCATGCAACTCATCCAACATATCATCTAACCTTGGAATAGGGTAGCGATACTTTACCGTTATTTTGTTGATGGCTCTACATTCCATACACATTCTCCATTCACCTGACTTCTTGTAACATCCAATTTTCCACAAACAATACACGTCAAAATATTTCATTTCATAAATAATATTAATTGTTTGATACCACAGGCCCATCAGCAAAATACTTAATTACAACAATAATTTAAAGATCAAATGGTGGTCTAACTAGCTTCTAAATCTTCAATCAGAGTGCGGAAGACTGAACAAGCTACCCGAGACCGCATCGCCTTTACAAAATAGGCATCATCAAAAGTCCAAGGTCTGCTATTCATCAAAATCCAGATTCACTTAGCCTGGGATGAACTACCTGCTATGATCTTGCCTTTATCAGCTTTTCCTGAAAAGGAGTTGTCATGACAGAGTAAGCTACAAAGCTTAGTGAGTTAACAGAGTTCCACTAAATACCACACACATATATAACATACTATCAGATCCTGTCGGTCAACACGTCAGAGACGGTAATTAGGTTGGGAGACAACCCGGTCAGTATTCCCATATGTACGGCCGAAGCCCTACGGGAAGTGTATGGAAACAAGTCAGATAGGAAAGGAATCTGCAGAATTCCCTCCTGTGAATGGAGATCTCACATTCGGTCCGGTCGGATGATGCAATATGCAACGGCAAGTATATAAACAGTCAAGTAAGCAGTAAGCATGATGCGTATTTACATAAAATGTAAAAGTGAACATGCAATCAAGGCATTTCAAATGTCTAGTTCAGTAATGGCAACATACGTTTCTATGATACAATATAGTATTAAAGAAACATGCAGCAATCAATCAGTAGTTTCCATACAGTCAGTACATTCACCAATAAGTATCAAAATATATGTAAGTAATTAATGAAATCTGTCACTCACAGTGGTCCGAAGTCAGATAATGCTTAACGAGTTAAGCAGTTCAGTTTACTCTGTCAAGACGACGGGTTCCTGCATTTCAGTTTCAAGTCTGGCATATTAATGTCAAGTCTGAGTCATAATCTAAATAACCCTAGTTACATGTTCAGGTTTTTGTCAAATTTGGCTGTCGAGTCCGAGGTAGTTCCTATCGTCCCAAAGTGATTCTTATTCTTAATAGATCAATATGATACCTACTTACACATATGTGTGGCCTTGCAACGAGGCCAATCATATTACTAACTAGGTGAATCATGTCATTCATTTTCTAAGAGTTCATTCAATATTAGATGATACCTATAATACAATAGGTTATTTAATCACTTAATCTGATTTAGGAATTGATGTTTTGACTTGGAATTAAACCAGATTCAAATTTGGGATGCTAGAATCGAACCATAGCCAATTCGAATCTATAGATTCGAACAAGGGACTAGATTCGAATGGCTTAACAGATTCGAACTACACATCATAGATTCGAAGCCTTTAAATTCTAGGGACAGATTCGAAGCCTTTAAATTCTAGGGACAGATTCGAAGCCATAGAGACTCGAATCCCACACACAGACTCGAGACATACAAAATAGATTCGAAACCAGGGCTAGACTCGAAGCACATAGATTCTAAGGCAAGCACATACTAGATTCGAACAAGGGACTTAGAATCGAAGCAACTCTCGAGTCTAGGGAGGAGGAACAGATTCGAATTCATAGATTCGAACCTATGCATCTCGAGTCTAGGGATGAACCTCTCGAATCTGATCATCTTGTTCATTGTTTTCCAGATTTTAACTACGAAACTTGAACAAAAATGAGGGAGAAATAGATACTAACCTTCGTCCAAGCAATATCCTTCGTCTATGGATGATTTCCAAGCAAGAATAGGTCCTAAACGAGGGCAAATCAGCTTCAAATGAAGGAAAAATGTACCGATTCGAAAATGCTTCTTCAAAACCGAGCCAAAAGTCAGAAAAACGGTCGATCTTACCTCAAATTCGGACGAAATCAAACACGAAATGGTAGATTCGCAAAGAACTCGACGATCTCTATCCAATGGCGTATGAAACACGAGAATCCGACGGTTCGATTTGAAGAAAAGCTAGAGAGAAGGAGGAGAGTGTAGAGAGAGAGAAGGAGAAGCAACTTTCCAAACTTCAAAAAGTGAGGAGTGTAGCTCCTATTTATAGGGAAATAGGGAAAATCAGATATTCTACTGAATTTTCCGGAATTGTCCAACTTTTATTCCCAATACTCTGATTTGCATTTCAGATACAAATATTAGCACAGAAGTTCTAGATCTGCAACAATTGTCTTTTAGTCAATTTTAACTCATTTTAGTCAGTTTCGCTATTTTCAGTCATTAAATTGTCATTTAGCTGAATTTTAATTATTAACTTAATTTCAACTAAATTTTTGGGCAACTTATCATAATTAATTATAACTTAATATAATTAATTATTTCAGATTCACATTATCAGCTATTTACTAATAATCTGATAAAATTTACTTTATTATCCAAAGACTGATGCTGAAATATATACTTATTAAATTTCGGGCCGTTACAATCTTCCCCCGTTAAATTAATTCCGTCCTCGGAATTAACTAAGGCAGAAATAACTTCGGATACTTTTGTCTAATCTCGTCTTCTCGTTCCCAAGTTTGCGCAGATCCCTTATGATATTTCCATTGAACTAACACCATTGGGATTTCCTTGCTACGCAATTTCGAAACTTTATGGTCGATAATACGCTCGGGCTCTTCTTCGTACCGCAACTGCTCATCTAATTGCACGTCTTTCCAAGGAATCACGGCTTCAGCGTCAGCCAAACACTTTCGAAGATTACTCACATGGAATACATCATGAATCCCAATCATTTCGGCAGGCAGCTTTAGTCTGTAGGCTTGCAACCCTATACGTTCGAGAATTTCAAAAGGACCCACAAATCGAGGGCTCAACTTCCCCCGTTTGCCGAACCTTACTATTCCTTTTCTTGGCGAAACTTTCAGCAACACTTTATCTCCAACTTCAAATGCAATCGGCTTACGTCTTCTATCATGATACTTCTTTTGTCTGTCTTGAGAAGTCTGTATCCGTTGCCGAATTAATTGTAACTGATCATGGGCTTCTTGCAGAATTGCTGGTCCAGAGATCGGGCGTTCACCTGTTTCCCTCCAACAGGTTGGAGTTCTGCATCGACGTCCGTACAAAAGCTGATAGGGAGGCATACCAATAGTCGAATGATAACTATTGTTATAAGCAAACTCCACAAACGGCAGGTGAGTATCCCAACTTCCACCGAGATCAATTACACAGGCACGTAGCATATCTTCTAGGGTCAAAATTGTCCTCTCACTTTGCCCGTCAGTTTCTGGATGATAAGCGGTGCTCATCTTGAGTTCAGTTCCTAGTCCAGTCTGAAAAGCCTTCCAAAAACGTGAAGTAAATCTGCTGTCACGGTCAGATACTATAGACAATGGCACACCATGTCTAGTCACAATTTCTTTTACGTACAATTCAGCTAACTTTTCGAGGCGTTCATCTTCACGTATGGGTAGGAAATGGGCTGACTTAGTAAGTCGATCCACTATTACCCATATAGAGTCATGATTCCGCTTTGTCCTTGGCAGCTTCGTCACAAAGTCCATGGTTATGTGGTCCCACTTCCATTCCGGAATTGGCAATGGTTGTAGTTCCCCATACGGCTTCTGATGTTCAGATTTGACTTGTAAGCAAGTCATACAATTTTCTACATATCGCCCCACGTCCTTCTTCATTCCAGGCCACCAATATTCCGTCCTCAAATCTTGATACATTTTGGTAGAACCAGGGTGTATCGAGAATTTCGACATATGAGCTTCCGACAGAATTCGATCCCGAATACCTCCTAGACTGGGAACCCATATTCTATCCAAAAACCGTCTAAGACCACGATTATCAAGAGTCAGCTGGGTCACATAAGTAATCATGCGTTCAGATTTCAAGTTCTCATCCCGAATGGCTTCGGTTTGAGCGGCAATAATCGATTCAGACAAAGCAGACTCCAATACAACAGGAGTCAAGGCATAACATCGGGAATAATGGTCTTGTCCGGTTTTGCGGCTTAGGGCATCTGCTACAATGTTTGCTTTACCAGGATGGTAAAGGATCTCACAGTCATAGTCTTTTATCAATTCCATAGATCGCCTTTGTCGCATATTCAGCTCTTTCTGGTCAAATATATACTTCAAACTTTTGTGATCGGTATATAACTTGCATCTAGTCCCATACAGATAATGCCGCCAAATCTTCAGTGCGAAAGTCACGGCTGCAAGCTCCAAGTCATGCGTCGGATAATTCTTCTCGTGCGTCTTTAGCTGCCTTGATGCGTAGGCAATTACTTTATCCCTTTGCATCAGTACACAGCCTAATCCCATCCTTGAAGCATCACTATAAACTACAAAATCATCATTTCCCTCGGGTAAAGCCAAAATCGGTGCTTCAATTAGCTTACGCTTCAGGGTCTCAAAAGCTCGATCTTGTGATTCATTCCATTCAAACTTAACTTCCTTTTTCGTCAGACTGGTTAAAGGCACCGCAATCTTGGAGAAATCACGGATAAATCTTCGGTAATAGCCCGCTAAACCCAAGAAACTTCGAACTTCAGATACATTTTTCGGCGCTTCCCACTTCTGAACCGCATCAACCTTTGATGGATCTACGGCTATCCCCTCACCCGAGATAATATGTCCTAAAAATTGTACCTGGCGTAACCAGAATTCACATTTGGAGAATTTTGCGTAGAGTCGCTCCTTTCGTAACAATTCTAGCAATTCTCGCAAATGCATCGCATGGTCAGATTCAGACTTAGAGTAAATCAAGATGTCATCAATGAAGACTATCACTGATTTATCCAGCATTGGACTACATACTCTATTCATAAGGTCCATAAATGCAGCCGGGGCATTTGTGAGACCGAACGGCATTACTAGAAACTCAAAATGGCCGTAACGAGTACGAAAAGCAGTCTTCGGTACGTCAGACTCAAATACTTTGAGTTGATGGTAACCAGATCGGAGATCGATCTTTGAGAAGTAGCTAGCCCCTTGCAGTTGATCAAACAAGTCGTCAATTCTTGGCAGAGGGTATCGGTTCTTGATTGTTACTTTATTCAGCTCCCGATAATCTATACACATGCGAAAGGTACCATCCTTCTTCTTAACGAAAAGAACCGGAGCACCCCAAGGAGAAGTACTCGGACGAATAAACCCTTTTTCCAGTAATTCCTGCAACTGACTCATCATTTCCTTCATTTCATTCGGAGCAAGACGGTAAGGGGCTTTCGCGATAGGAGCAGCACCCGGTACAAGGTCAATATGGAATTCGATTTGACGATCTGGTGGCAAACCAGAGATGTCATCCGGGAACACGTCAGGGAAATCTCGAACTACAGGAACATCGGACACGGTCTTTTTAACTTCTCTAGCATCTATGGCATATGCTAAATAGGCGGAACAACCTTTGGTTAGGCACTTTCGGGCTTTCAGTACAGAGATGAGACCTAAATCTCGAGTCTTTCTATCGCCATAAACATAACGTTCATTTCCTTCGGGGGTTCTAATTCTAATTATCCTTTTTGCACAAAGGATTTCAGCATTTCTCATCATTAGCCAGTCCATTCCTATAATAACATCGAACTCCCTAATCCACATCGGTATCAGGTCAACGTCCGAGGAGAAGTCATCAATCACTAGCTTACAGGAACGAAAGACTTTATTCACAGTCACAAATTTCGAGCTAGCAGTTTCTATGTCTAAGGGCACAGGCAACATTTCAGGGGCAAAATCAAACTGTTTAGCAAACTTTTCAGACACATACGACAGATTAGAGCCAGAGTCAAATAGGATCAAAGCAGGCATATCATTAACAAGAAATGTACCAGTGACGACATCAGCAGTCTCTTTTGCCTCTTCGGCTGTCATCTGGAAGGCTCTCGGTTGATTTCTCGGAGCAGAGGAACCCTTGACTGATTGCTGAGGTGAAGATGCAGGCGGTGGAACAAATCGGGGTCGGGTACAGTCTTTAGCATGGTGCCCCAACGTAATGCAGTTTCGGCAAGCTTCACTGCGCTTGGGACATTCCGATCGGTCGTGACCATTCTGCCTACAGCAATAGCACTTAACGAATGCAGGATCGCACTTTCCTTCATGAATCTGCTTGCAGCGAGGACAAGCAGGCTTTGGCGCCGAGGTCACAGCATATGACTTTGCTTTCTTGAAGACTGCTTATCTCCCTTCTTCGAACTTTCATACTTCCTTTCAGCTTTCTCAGATTTCTCCTTCTTATTAGATTTGGCAATGAAAGGACATGCGCGCTCAGGATAGATTTCAAGCTCACCTACCCTAGCAATTTCCACTGCCTCAATATAACTTTTCGGTCTGCCGGACTTCACAAACTTCCGGATTTCTCGATCCAGACCATCCACAAACAAATCCCTTCTCCTTTCGTCGGTATCAACAGGGTGATCAGATAATAGCGAGAGCCTGGTAAATTCCAGCTCATAATCTGTTACGGACTTTGTACCTTGCTGAAACGATAGCAGGGTTTTCTCCATCTGGCGCTTAACATCCTGGGGGCAGTATTTCTCCTTCAAATGAATCTTAAATTGTTCCCAAGTAATGGATTTCTCCATTGCTTCAGACATGGGATTCGTAATCGACTTCCACCAACGGCCAGCTCCATCTTCCAACATTCCTGTTGCAAACGTCACCTTGTCTTCCTCATTACACTTGGAGAGTTTGAACGCTTTCTCCACATTCGCGACCCAGTCCATAGCCTTAACAGGATCAGATGACCCCGCAAACGTACGAGCTCCACACTTTTTGAAATCAACAAACGTACACTCACGTCCTACCTTAACGTGATGGTCAGAAGAGTCAGTCTCACTTTCATCAGAGGACACATGTCTATGCTTCCTCTTCCTGTCTTTCTTTGGCTTTGCTAACATTTCTTCCTTATGCTTCAGTTCTAATTCTTGTAACTTAAGTTCCCGCAACCTAAGTTCTTCTTCACGGTGCTTAAATTCCATTTCACGCTGGTTAACTTCATCAGTCTGCATCACTGCTTTACCCTTGGTCAACAGATCCTTAATCTCCCTAAATCTGTCTTCAACTGTCATATCAGTCTGCAGTCGGTTCCTATCCATCATAAGCTGCATTTGCCTACGGTTATCCTCATTCAACTTATGAACGAGGTCAATCAATTGAGCCTGCTGGGGAGGCACAGGGGTGGCAGTACTGCTTGAGTCATTAGCAGTGTTCTCAAGGTCAGTGCCTAAGTCCTCTACGTGAACAGATTCTTTGTGTTGATCAGCTGCAGCATCAGCAGCTTTATCAACCCTTGAGGAACCGGCATCAGTCGGATTCTTATTAGCCATTGGCTGAAAAATATAAAGGAAATAGTTATTATTTCCTGATTCAATAAGCACAATTCAAGTCATAATTCCTACATCAGATAATCATATCTAAATTCATAGATATGAAGGCAGTCAGTCAATCAGACAGATACAAAGTCAAGTCAAAGTCAAGTCAAGGTCAATTAAGCAGTCAATCCCTTCCCAATCCTATCAGTCATCAATTGCCTATCTTAGGTCAAGTTGTGTGGGTAGTCCTTTACTAATTAGGTTACCCTAGGCCTCGGTGACTTGTTCGGGAATTCAGAGTCACATAGTCCATATCATACCAGTAGTTTAAGTATCGGGTGGCCAATCCGATGATTAAACTGCTGCTCTGATACCAACTTTGTAACATCCAATTTTCCACAAACAATACACGTCAAAATATTTCATTTCATAAATAATATTAATTGTTTGATACCACAGGCCCATCAGCAAAATACTTAATTACAACAATAATTTAAAGATCAAATGGTGGTCTAACTAGCTTCTAAATCTTCAATCAGAGTGCGGAAGACTGAACAAGCTACCCGAGACCGCATCGCCTTTACAAAATAGGCATCATCAAAAGTCCAAGGTCTGCTATTCATCAAAATCCAGATTCACTTAGCCTGGGATGAACTACCTGCTATGATCTTGCCTTTATCAGCTTTTCCTGAAAAGGAGTTGTCATGACAGAGTAAGCTACAAAGCTTAGTGAGTTAACAGAGTTCCACTAAATACCACACACATATATAACATACTATCAGATCCTGTCGGTCAACACGTCAGAGACGGTAATTAGGTTGGGAGACAACCCGGTCAGTATTCCCATATGTACGGCCGAAGCCCTACGGGAAGTGTATGGAAACAAGTCAGATAGGAAAGGAATCTGCAGAATTCCCTCCTGTGAATGGAGATCTCACATTCGGTCCGGTCGGATGATGCAATATGCAACGGCAAGTATATAAACAGTCAAGTAAGCAGTAAGCATGATGCGTATTTACATAAAATGTAAAAGTGAACATGCAATCAAGGCATTTCAAATGTCTAGTTCAGTAATGGCAACATACGTTTCTATGATACAATATAGTATTAAAGAAGCATGCAGCAATCAATCAGTAGTTTCCATACAGTCAGTACATTCACCAATAAGTATCAAAATATATGTAAGTAATTAATGAAATCTGTCACTCACAGTGGTCCGAAGTCAGATAATGCTTAACGAGTTAAGCAGTTCAGTTTACTCTGTCAAGACGACGGGTTCCTGCATTTCAGTTTCAAGTCTGGCATATTAATGTCAAGTCTGAGTCATAATCTAAATAACCCTAGTTACATGTTCAGGTTTTTGTCAAATTTGGCTGTCGAGTCCGAGGTAGTTCCTATCGTCCCAAAGTGATTCTTATTCTTAATAGATCAATATGATACCTACTTACACATATGTGTGGCCTTGCAACGAGGCCAATCATATTACTAACTAGGTGAATCATGTCATTCATTTTCTAAGAGTTCATTCAATATTAGATGATACCTATAATACAATAGGTTATTTAATCACTTAATCTGATTTAGGAATTGATGTTTTGACTTGGAATTAAACCAGATTCAAATTTGGGATGCTAGAATCGAACCATAGCCAATTCGAATCTATAGATTCGAACAAGGGACTAGATTCGAATGGCTTAACAGATTCGAACTACACATCATAGATTCGAAGCCTTTAAATTCTAGGGACAGATTCGAAGCCTTTAAATTCTAGGGACAGATTCGAAGCCATAGAGACTCGAATCCCACACACAGACTCGAGACATACAAAATAGATTCGAAACCAGGGCTAGACTCGAAGCACATAGATTCTAAGGCAAGCACATACTAGATTCGAACAAGGGACTTAGACTCGAAGCAACTCTCGAGTCTAGGGAGGAGGAACAGATTCGAATTCATAGATTCGAACCTATGCATCTCGAGTCTAGGGATGAACCTCTCGAATCTGATCATCTTGTTCATTGTTTTCCAGATTTTAACTACGAAACTTGAACAAAAATGAGGGAGAAATAGATACTAACCTTCGTCCAAGCAATATCCTTCGTCTATGGATGATTTCCAACCAAGAATAGGTCCTAAACGAGGGCAAATCAGCTTCAAATGAAGGAAAAATGTACAGATTCGAAAATGCTTCTTCAAAACCGAGCCAAAAGTCAGAAAAACGGTCGATCTTACCTCAAATTCGGACGAAATCAAACACGAAATGGTAGATTCGCAAAGAACTCGACGATCTCTATCCAATGGCGTATGAAACACGAGAATCCGACGGTTCGATTTGAAGAAAAGCTAGAGAGAAGGAGGAGAGTGTAGAGAGAGAGAAGGAGAAGCAACTTTCCAAACTTCAAAAAGTGAGGAGTGTAGCTCCTATTTATAGGGAAATAGGGAAAATCAGATATTCTACTGAATTTTCCGGAATTGTCCAACTTTTATTCCCAATACTCTGATTTGCATTTCAGATACAAATATTAGCACAGAAGTTCTAGATCTACAACAATTGTCTTTTAGTCAATTTTAACTCATTTTAGTCAGTTTCGCTATTTTCAGTCATTAAATTGTCATTTAGCTGAATTTTAATTATTAACTTAATTTCAACTAAATTTTTGGGCAACTTATCATAATTAATTATAACTTAATATAATTAATTATTTCAGATTCACATTATCAGCTATTTACTAATAATCTGATAAAATTTACTTTATTATCCAAAGACTGATGCTGAAATATAAACTTATTAAATTTCGGGCCGTTACACTTCTTGGGTACCACAATGACCGGTACAGCACATGGACTCATGGATTCTCGAATTCTTCCTCTTGAAAGCAAATCCTCCACTTGCCTTTGGATTTCTCGTGTCTCCTCGGGATTAGCTGTATAGGCTGGACGGTTTGGTAGAGCAGCCCCTGGAAATCAATGCGATGCTCGATCCCTCGTAAAGGTGGTAAACCACTTGGTTCTTCCTTTGGGAAGACATCTTGGTATTCCTGCAAAATATTCACAACAAAACTTGGCGAATTGTTGGTTAGTTTTTCAGCATATGTACAAGCTTCCTTGAATACCAACACTATCACTCTTTTTTTTTCGTCAATCGCTCTCTTAACTTCACTCGTTTTTGCAAAGAAATTCTTCTTGACACACTCTCTTTTTTCATCATCATTTGTCTCACTTTTCTCACCCTCAACACTCTTTGCTTTATTTTTACTGCTCATTTTTTTCTCTTTGCACTCATTATTTTCCCTCTCATCCTCCCAAGCTCGCCTTGAAGTGATCATTTTAATTTGGTCCTCCTGCACTTGTTGTGGGGTTAGGGAGACAAGAACTACTTTCTTTTCATGATCTTTAAGCATATATTGATTAAGAAAGCCATCATAGATAACTTTCTTATCAAATTGCCAAGGTCTACCAAGTAGTATATGACTTACTTGCATTGGAACCACGTCACACATCACTTCGTCTTTGTACTTTCCGATGGAAAATGTGATCAAGGCCTGTTTACTCACCTTCACTTCGCCACATTCATTCAACCATTGAAGCTTATATGGGTGTGGATGCTTCAACGTGCGCAAATTCAGCTTCTCAATTACCTCGTTACTCACAACATTGGTACAACTCCCACCATCAATAATGAGGCTACATACTTTACCTTGCACCAAACATCGCGTATGGAAGATATTTTCTCGTTGTTGTGTGTCTTCCACCTTGGCTTGTATGTTTAAAACTTTCTTGACCACCAAGAGCTCTCCGCTTTCTGCCTCGGTTTGCTCCAAGTCCTCTTCATCATCCGAAACATCCTCCTTTTCATTTTCAGACTCTATTTCACCACTTTCATGAAGAAGCATAACTTTTTTGTTTGGGCATTGTGAAGCAATGTGCCCCACACCTAGACAACGAAAACATTTAATTTCACGAGTTCGTGTACGGGTAGAAACGATACCTTT
>JAANYP010003155.1:0-12671 GCA_020465985.1 Centrapalus pauciflorus
TTGACCCGAAAATAATGAAAAGAAACAAAATTACGTCGCAAAGCACTCACAAAATTTAACAATTTGCGATAGATTTGCGACGGACCTAAACTTATTATTTTTAAAAAGAAATCGGCTAACATTAAAAATCACGCGTACTCACTACGACACACTAATATATGCATTCTTAAAGGCATAAAAAATTGAAAATTCAAATTACGAGAACTGACGTGTTTCTTCATTAACAACGAATCATAAATCTTGTAATGTATATTAAACAAATACAAATGTACTCGAACGTATCTATAGGCACGTATATAAAACAAATACTTATTCAAAATCAAGTTTTATGTATTTAATTACATAATTAATATTCTTACTCGCTATTTTAGGCTTTTTGACCCGAAAATAATGAAAAGAAACAAAATTACGTCGCAAATCACTCACAAAATTTAACAATTTGCGATAGATTTGCGACGGACCTAAACTTATTATTTTTAAAAAGAAATCGGCTATCATTAAAAATCACGCGTAGTCACTACGACACACTAATATATGCATTCTTAAAGCCATAAAAAATTGAAAATTCAAGTTACGAGAACTCATACACGTGTTTCTTCATTAACAACGAATCATAAATCTTGTAACGTATATTAAACAAATACAAATGTACTCGAACGTATCTATAGGCACGTGTATAAAACAAATACTTATTCAAAATCAAGTTTTATGTATTTAATTACTTAATTGATATTCTTACTCGCTATTTAGGCCTTTTGACCCCAAAATAATGAAAAGAAAATAAATTCCGTCGCAAATCCCTCACAAAATTTAACAATTTGCGATATATTTGCGACGGACCAAAACTTATTATTTTAAAAAAAATCGGCTATCATTAAAAATCACGCGTACTCACTACGACACACTAATATATGCATTCTTAAAGGCATAAAAAATTGAAAATTCAAATTACGAGAACTCGTATACGTGTTTCTTCATTAACAACGAATCATAAATCTTGTAACGTATATGAAACAAATACAAATGTACTCGAACGTATCTATAGGCACGTGTATAAAACAAATACTTATTCAAAATCAAGTTTTATGTATTTAATTACATAATTAATATTCTTACTCGCTATTTTAGGCTTTTTGACCTGAAAATAATGAAAAGAAACAAAATTACGTCGCAAATCCCTCACAAAATTTAACAATTTGCGATCGATTTGCGACGGACCTAAACTGATTATCTTTTAAAAAAAATAGGCTATTATTAAAAATCACGCGTACTCACTACGACACACAAATATATGCATTCTTAAAGGCATAAAAATTTTTAAAGTTTAAATACGAGAACTCGGATACGTGTTTTGTTCATTAACAACGAATCATAAACTTTGTAACGTATATAAAACAAATACAAATGTACACGAACGTATCTATAGGCACGTGTATAAAACAAATACTTATTCAAAATCAAGTTTTATGTATTTGATTACTTAATTGGTAATCTTACTCGCTATTTTAGGCTTTTTGACCCAAAAATAATGAAAAGAAAATAAATTCCGTCGCCAATCCCTCACAGAATTTAACAATTTGCGATAGATTTGCGACGGACCAAAACTTATAATTTTTAAAAAAATCGGCTATCATTAAAAATCACGCGTACTCACTACGTCACACTAATATATGCATTCTTAAAGGCATAAAAAATTGAAAATTCAAATTACGAGAACTCGTATACGTGTTTCTTCATTAACAACGAATCATAAATCTTGTAACTTATATTAAACAAATACAAAGGTACTCGAACGTATCTATAGGCACGTGTATAAAACAAATACTTATTCAAAATCAAGTTTTATGTATTTAGTTACATAATTAATATTTTACTCGCTATTTTAGACTTTTTGACCCGAAAATAATGAAAAGAAACAAAATTACGTCGCAAAGCACTCACAAAATTTAACAATTTGCGATAGATTTGCGACGGACCTAAACTTATTATTTTTAAAAAGAAATCGGCTATCATTAAAAATCACGCGTACTCACTACGACACACTAATATATGCATTCTTAAAGGCATAAAAAATTAAAAATTCAAATTACGAGAACTGACGTGTTTCTTCATTAACAACGAATCATAAATCTTGTAATGTATATTAAACAAATACAAATGTACTCGAACGTATCTATAGGCACGTGTATAAAACAAATACTTATTCAAAATCTAGTTTTACGTATTTAATTACTTAATTGGTATTCTTACTCGCTATTTTAGGCTTTTTGACCCAAAAATAATGAAAAGAAAATAAATTCCGTCGCCAATCCCTCACAGAATTTAACAATTTGCGATATATTTGCGACGGACCAAAACTTATTATTTTTAAAAAAATCGGCTATCATTAAAAATCACGCGTACTCACTACGACACACTAATATATGCATTCTTAAAGGCATAAAAAATTGAAAATTCAAATTACGAGAACTCGTATACGTGTTTCTTCATTAACAACGAATCATAAATCTTGTAACGTATATTAAACAAATACAAATGTACTCGAACATGTCTATAGGCACGTGTATAAAACAAATACTTATTCAAAATCAAGTTTTATGTATTTAGTTACATAATTAATATTTTACTCGCTATTTTAGACTTTTTGACCCGAAAATAATGAAAAGAAACAAAATTACGTCGCAAATCACTCACAAAATTTAACAATTTGCGATAGATTTGCGACGGACCTAAACTTATTATTTTTATAAAGAAATCGGCTATCATTAAAAATCACGCGTAGTCACTACGACACACTAATATATGCATTCTTAAAGGCATAAAAAATTGAAAATTCAAGTTATGATAAAATAAAATAAAAAATTAATTGATATTCTTACTTAATTGATATTCTTACTCGAACGTATAAAACAAAATTATATTAGTGTATAAAACAAATACTTATTCAAAATCAAGTTTTATGTATTTAATTACTTAATTGATATTCTTACTCGCTATTTAGGCTTTTTAACCCCAAAATAATGAAAAGAAACAAAATTTCGTCGCAAATCACTCACAAAATTTAACAATTTGCAATATATTTGCGACGGACCTAAACTTATTATTTTAAAAAAAATCGGCTATCATTAAAAATCACGCGTACTCACTACGACGCACTAATATATGCATTCTTAAAGGCATAAAAAATTGAAAATTCAAATTACGAGAACTCGTATACGTGTTTCTTCATTAACAACGAATCATAAATCTTGTAACGTATATTAAACAAATACAAATGTACTCGATGTTAGATTAATTATTTCGATCCTAGGAGTTATTTTGTAATATTTATTATCATAGTAATTTGTCTTGTATTTATTTCTATGTATTTCATGTTTATGTAATAGTATAGGGGCCATTGTTGCCAAGTCTTGTAAGTTAATTAAATGAGCCTATAAAGGCTCCTAGGGTTTACTTTATGAGACTACACGGTTGACATTTGAATTCTCACTAGCCGCCACTGTTCATCAATATTATAACATTCATATTGTCTTCTTTCTTATTAAACACATTTATTGAGCTAGTTTTCTTCATGTGTTTGATGAGAAAATCATTCAGGTGTTGAATACATACGGGATTTCATATTAACAATTGGTATCAGAGCTCAGAGGGGTGGATTTCAACTGATTTCTTTCGGATTCTGCTGGGTTTGTTCATGTTCTTCGAAGTTCTTCCATATTCAACCGGTTAGATCTTCATTTTCCATGGTTTTTCGAGTTTCTTGTGTTATAATGGTTCTATAAACATCACATTATCATTATCTACTGATTTTAAACTCATTTACTTCCATATCTTTGTTAAAATCATTCAGAATCGACCATTTTGAAGCTTGAAAATATGGGTTTTTTAAGTGGGTTTTTCATGTGTTCATGCTAGTTTTAAGTGTTTTCTAGGTTGTTTTAAATCACCAAAAGTGTTTAAAATAGTTTATAAATCATTTAGAACTGTTTTTAGGCATTAAAACCGATAAAAAATCGAATTCTGTCTTTTCTGCCTTAGAAAAACGTAAAAACCTGCTGTATTTCGGATTACATACTGTAGCATTTCGGACCACATAGGCACCAAATTCGGACCTCACAATCATCCTAATTCGGACCATACTTAGGTGACTTTCGGAGCCCCTCACGCCAATCTCGGACCATAATTCGGTCCAATCCGAACTTCGGACCATCCGAAGTTCAGGAAAGGCTTTCCATTTTTCACTAATTGGGACTTGTTCTTAAAATTTTTAAATTTCGGACCACACCATTTCGGACCATCCGAATTCGGTCCTTCCACTGTCCCTATTTCGGACAAATCCAATTCGGCTATTCAACTGTTCATCCGAATTCGGTTCATCCGAATTCGGTCCATAAGTCCATCCGAACTTAGGTCATCCGACTTTGATTCCCCCAAGTACTACTGTTCATCCGAATTAGGACACTCATCCAAATTTGACCTTCATCCGCATCACTATTCATCCGGAATCGACACATCCGAAGTCTAGCCATCCAAAATCAACCCATCCGAACCACTATTCCATTCGAAATCATCCCATCCGAATTCACACATCCGAATTCGGTTACCCCATCCGAATCAATGTTCACCCGAACTCATCATTCAGAACATTCTGATTTCAGTCCAACCCATCCGTGTTCAGTTTCCACCTCTAAGATCTCCATTTTCTTAATCAGCACCCATACTCATAATGTCTCGTGAAGCTCTTGTACTCGGATCTGAGAACAGACCACCAGTTCTCTATCCTGATGAGTACGAACAATGGAAAGCCCGGTTCCTGAAATTTGTTGGAATGCAACCTCTCGGGAATCTGATGCTTCAATCAATATCCGAAGGACCCGTCATCTACTACAGAGAGATAGCTGCCAGACCCGAGGCTGACCCTCCTGTCCTAGCCTCAAAAGTTGAAAGAGAGCCGGCAAATGACGCCGAGAGGGATCGCCAGCACGCTGATAAGAGGGCAGAATATCTGATTTATCAAGCCCTCCCCACTGATATTTTGGTAGGTGTAGACAGTAAAATGTCTGCAAAAGAAATGTGGGACGAGCTGGAAATCCAAATGCTGGGGGCAGATCTTGATGATCGTGCCAAAATTGAGGAGGCGAAGGCAAAGTTTTCAGAATTCCGCGCCAAAGACGGGGAATCTCTGCAATCCACGTTCACCAGGTTTTGTGCAGTCCTTAACGAATTGAATAAACTGCACATCAAGAAGGATCGGGATGACATAAACATCCAATTCTTTGCCGCCTTAGCCCCCGAGTGGCAGCTTGCATGTAGGGCAACAAAAAGAGTTCTGAACATTCCTGAGGTATCCATAAATGCCGTCTTTAAGGAGCTTAAGAAATATCAAGGGGATGTGGATCAACAGAAACTGATGGCAAATCAATTGGCCTCTCTACTGCTATCAGCCAACACAGGGTTGAAACCAAATGATTCCCTAGCCTTGATCACCAACACACAGATTCCGACACCATATTTTGCTCCTGGTTCTTCATCGTCTCAGTACAGGTATGCTTCCCCTCCGCGTGAGGTCTATGATGAGGAGGAAGCTACGATCCAAGAACAGATTGCCTTGTGGACCAACCGTCTCCAACAACGACGGTTCTCCAACAAGACCAACAACCAACTCCGATATGACACTGGTCCTCGGAGGTACTCAGATGATAGGAGGGATGACCGCCGCGATGACTACCGCAGGGATGACAGGGATGATCGCCGGTATGATGACAGACGCGACTATCACGATGATCGCCGTTATGAAAGGCGTGACGAAAGGCGAGATGACAGGAGAGATGACAGGCGGGACGATCGAAGGGATGATCGTCGGGATGACCGCCGGGACCGAAGGCGTGATGATAGCCGCGAGCACCGTCGGGCCGACAAAAGGCCGGCGGAAAGAAGAGAGGAGAAGCCAAGAGCAGACGAGCCAAAGGCCACTGATGAACGTCTCTGCTACAAATGTGGCAAACCGGGCCAATTTGCTAGGGAATGCAAAAATAACTTTGAGAGAGACGTTGCTTATTACGAAAGAAAGCTCGAGGCTGCAAAGAAGAAATCGGATGCGTTGGCCCTCGTCGCCCAGGAGGACTACTGGGATGCTGAAGATTCTGAAGACGAGGATGAAAAGGGCAAGAATTGCTATATGGTTGATCGTCAGGGGTTGGAGACTTGTACTGATGTCACTGCTGCAAATTCAGACATTGCTGCTGAGGGGGAGACAATGAAACATCCACCAGCATGTCTGATGACCACAACCGACGATCCCGAATGCTCCACATCCGGTTCCGAGTCCAGTGAGGTATATTCCTATTACATTCCTGCACATGTATATAAATTATTTGTAGATAATGAATGTACACTACACACACAAATACTTGATCTACAAGATAGATTAAAAGCTGAAACTACAAAGTGTGTACAGGCTGAACATCAAGCTCATATTCTGAAAGAATCATCTGAATTATATCATGCAAAATGGTTAACTAATCATAATGTTATAAAACAGATTTTGATAGAAAAAGTAGATGTTCAGGATAGGAATATATACCTCGAATCTTGCATCGAAACGCTTTCAAAAGAAAAACTCTCTTTAAAAGAAGAAATTTCTGTTCTTACAAAACAATTAGATGTGGTAAATATGGAAAATATAGACAGTTTAGAAAAATACAAAATGATTGAAGAAGAAAGGATAAGTTTGTACGCAAGAATAAAGACCCTTGACGATGCATTTTTGAAAAGGGGTCAAACCGAACAAACTATCCATTTAAATCAGCCCAAAGAAACTAGGTTTTACCATTCTAAAAAGGGAATTGGTTTTAAAAATCCTAAATATTTGGAAAAAGCACAAAATGTCTTACCTGTATTTTATGTCATGAATTATATGGGAGCCGGTATTAAATCTTTCTTTTTTGAGTCATCAAAAGAAGTTTTAAACCAAGAAAATGAGAAACGTGTTGCGCGTAAAGATAAAGAAATTTCTTTTCATTATGAAGAACTTAATGAGAGTTATTCTTCTAGAGTACCCACTTTAGAGGAAGATCTCTCGTCAACTAATTCAGAAACTGAATTGAACACTGAAACTGAAAAATCAACTCCTCAACTTTATATTCCTGCAAAAGTTCTTCAACAACAAATCATTGTTTTGGAAAAGGAATTGAAGTCGTCTCAAGAGAAAGCACTTGATCTTCAAGATGCTCTTCTTAAGAGAGAAGAAGAATTGGTAAATCAATCTTTTCAACAAACTGTGGAAGTCACTGTCTACAGAGAAAATTTTGAAATAGTTTCACAACAATTGAAAGATCGTTCAAAACAACAAAAACTTTCTCATTCCCTAAAAATTCCATGCATGTCATCAGATAAAGGTAAGGCTACAGCTGAAACTTCTTCTATCTTTGTCAAAGGTGAGTGCTCAAATGCTTTCAAGAATGAGGTTTCTAAAAAGACTCAGATAAAATCCAAGTCTTTTAAGAAACCCACTCACCACCAAAAAGAAAAGTCTGTCAAGTCTAAATCTTCCATGCTTACTGACTCTAATCGTTTTGTTCCTACAGATCATATAAGGAGAGTCCCAAAACCACCATGCAGGATTTTACAAGTTTTTTTGTGAAGAAGGCTTTAATGCCAAGTGAATTTGTTACTAGAGATAGGATGTCTATAATCTCTAAAGACAATTTGTGTAACAAAGTGTGTGACAATGTTTGTAATGATGTACCGAATTCTACTATTCCGTTAAAGTACTCTTTCAAGGATTTGTTTAATCTATGTCCAACAAAATATAGACGACAGGTTCCTGAAATGAATGCCTTTGTGCCTTATCCTGTTAAACGAATTCGGAAAAAGAAAACTAAAAATAGTGCATCATCGGCCACAAACAAAGTTGAGACATGTCCGTTGCCAAGGCCCAAAACCAAAGCAACGGTCAAGAAGGTCTCAACAAGACAAAAACCGAAGGCAATTTCAGCGCCTAAGGTTCCAAAACCCAATAAATCCAATCTTCAATGGATTCCAAAGGGTTGTGCATCTGGACCACATACAAATGCTAGTTGGGTTTCTAAATATGTACACGTGCCATATAAATCTGGAAATCCTAACAAAAAGGGACCCATATTGAGGTGGGTACCCAAGGTTGTGTGATCTTAATGCAGATGGTTCTTGGTTACTTCTGATCAAGACCCGTGCTTCAAAGAAATGGCTTCTAGTTACCTTAGACTAGGACCCGTTCTTTTGCTTGTCGGTTGTGCTTAAACCGACACGTTTGGCTTCTGTGCACACAGCCCAGGACCCGGTCTTAACTCATCATGTTTTCTGAACATTTCGGTTCAGAACACGGTTTGATTGTGAATTAAAAATGGATGCGTTTGAATGCATATAGTTTTTCATTATATGAATTTATATGTTTTTCAGGCAAAGTCCATTTGGTATATGGATTCGGGTTGCTCCAAGCACATGACAGGAAGAAGAGAATTGCTGTCCAACGTTGTTGAACAGTATTGCGGAACTGTGAAATTCGGGAACAACCATCAGGCTCAAATAAAAGGATACGGGGACTTAGTTCTAAATAATCTGGTCATCAAGGACGTTGACTATGTTGAAGGGTTATCTCATAATCTTTTTAGCATAGGACAGCTCTGCGACAAAGGACTAGAAGTAACATTTAGGGCTAAGAACTGCAGTGTTAAGAACATGGATGGAAAAGAAATCTTGACTGGTTCCCGAAAATCTAACCTTTACACCATTGACGTATCTAAGCTTGTAGTTAAGGATAACATTTGTCTACTATCAAAAGCCTCTTCAAAAGACTCTTGGTTGTGGCATCGAAGATTATCCCATTTGAATTTTGATAACATCAACAAGCTGGCTGCGAAGCAATTGGTCAAAGGACTTCCTGAGTTGCGCTACGAAAAGGACCATCTGTGTGGAGCATGTGAGAAAGGAAAAATGAAACGATCATCTCACAAACCAAAGCCCGAACCATCAACAAAAAGAGTTTTGGAGTTACTTCATATGGATTTATGCGGACCGATGAGAACACAAAGCATAAATGGAAAACGATATGTGTTGGTTATCGTTGATGATTATTCTCGATATACCTGGGTAAGGTTCTTGCGTTCCAAGGACGAGACAGCTCAAGAAATCATTGATTTTATCAAGAGTGTCGAGACCCAACAGGAGCTGTCAGTACAATCAATCAGATCAGATAACGACACGGAGTTCAAGAACTCGGTAGTGGAGGGCTTCCTTCGATCCAAGGGGATTCAGCATCAATACTCTGCTGCTCGAACACCTCAACAAAATGGGATCGTGGAAAGGCGTAACCGTACGCTAGTAGAAGCCGCTCGTACAATGCTCACATACTCAAAGCTACCTCCGTTCTTGTGGGCCGAAGCCGTATCAACAGCATGCTATACACAGAATCGCTCCATCATTCATAAGCGCTTTAACAAAACTCCTTACCAACTCTTTTTGAATAAAGTACCATTTATCAAGTACTTACGTGTATTTGGTTGCAGGTGCTATGTGCTGAATGACAGAGACAACCTCGGGAAATTTAACGAAAAGGCTGATGAAGCGATCTTCATTGGATACTCATCCAACTCGAAGGCTTATCACGCATACAATACCCGAACCAGAACAGTCAATGAAAGTGTGCACGTCACATTTGATGAGTTGGCTGAACTGGCACCCGAAGTTGATCAATCAGGACCACGCATTACTCAAATGCCTGGAGACTCTTCGAATAACCCCATTTCTTTTTCTTCTTCTGATTTGGTTAATCTATTTGATCCTTTTTATGTTGAATTTTTCGGTCCTAACGCTAGTGTGTCTAATGTTGTTAATAATGTAGGCAATCCTTCCAATTCAACTGCGCCGTAAAGTTTCTCCACTCCATCTTCATCAACATATCCTCATCCATCCACATCATCCACCGACACATCCGCAGTTGAATCTACTCCTATAATACCCTCACATATAATACCAACGATTCTTCCTTCACCCGAACACTCGGAAATTGAACCAGAACCTGTGGTACCATCATTTGAAACCATTGACCATGAATCCTCATCCATTCCCATATTAACCACAGAGGTTCCATCCCGAGCACCCCTTCGACACGAGATCAAATGGACCCGCAGTCACCCAACAGAACAAATCATTGGTGACGTAACAACAGGAGTCCATACTCGTAGGGCATCTGCTAATGAATGTCTCTACGCATCATTCTTGAGTATGATAGAGCCCGCTCGTGTGGATGAAGCCCTGACAGATCCGGACTGGATAGTTGCAATGCAAGAGGAACTCAACCAGTTTGAACAGCTAAGAGTATGGCGGTTAGTTCCCAAGCCAAAAGACCGTACAGTCATCGGAACAAAGTGGATCTTTAAGAACAAACGAGATGAAAACGGCATTGTGATAAGGAACAAAGCAAGACTTGTTGCCAAAGGCTACCGACAACAAGAAGGGATAGATTGTGACGAGACCTTCGCTCCAGTTGCACGGATCGAAGCAATCAGAATCTTCTTGGCGTACGCGGCACACAAAGACTTCAAAGTGTACCAAATGGACGTCAAGACTGCCTTTCTAAACGGTGAACTTAACGAGGAAGTGTATGTTGAACAACCACAAGGCTTTGTTGATGCACATAAAACTGACCATGTTTATGTGCTAGATAAGGCCCTCTATGGTTTAAAACAAGCACCTCGAGCATGGTATGATAGTCTTTCGAATTTCCTTATTTCTGCCGGTTTCTATAAAGGTGTGGTGGACACAACTCTGTTCACTAAAAGGGAAGGGCCACATATAATGCTAGTACAGATTTATGTCGACGATATTATATTTGGATCTACTGACAGTAATTTTTGTAAGGATTTTTCAGTCCTAATGGAGTCTCGGTTTGAGATGAGTATGATGGGGGAAATGAACTTTTTCCTCGGATTACAAGTCAAACAACTTGAGGATGGGATTTTTGTGAACCAGTCGAAATATACTCTTGACATTCTCAAGAAGTATAAGTTAGACTATTGCTCGAGTATCGCAACTCCAATGGCCTCCAACTGTAAGTTAGACACCGATCCTTCCGGGAAAAGTGTCGATAATACAACTTACAGAGGGATGATAGGATCCTTACTGTACTTGACTGCCAGTAGACCAGATATAGTGTTTTCAACATGTCTTTGTGCTAGATTTCAGGCCGACCCAAAAGAATCACACCTAACTGCGGTAAAATGCATTTTTCGTTATCTTAAGGGTACACCCGAACTTGGTCTATGGTATCCAAAGGGAACCGATTTCGATCTTACCGCGTTTTCAGATGCTGATTTTGCAGGTTGTAGAGTGGACAGAAAAGGCACATCGGGAGGAATACAGTTCTTAGGCGATAGACCGGTGAGTTGGTCTTCCAAAAAACAGAATTGTGTATCCACATCCACAGCTGAGGCTGAGTATGTAGCAGCTGCAAGCTGTTGCTCTCAAGTGCTGTGGATGAGAACACAATTACGTGATTATGGGTTTTCACTCACCAATATCCCTATTTACTGTGATTCTCGAAGTGCAATTGCCATCTCCTGCAATCCCGTGCAGCACTCTCGAACAAAACATATAGATATCAGGTATCATTTTATTTAAGATCACGTTGAAAAGGGAACAATTGAGTTGTATTTTGTTGGCACGGAATACCAACTAGCGGATATATTTACTAAAGCTCTAGACGAACCTCGTTTTCGGTTTTTAGTATCTCATATCGGCATGTTGAATCCACCTTCCAATTAAATAACAGATATTGTCTTAAATAATTCTATTTCAATCTATCATGATTGAAATTCCTTTATTTTAGAAAATAACTGTTATTTAAATTTAAGGATTATGTCACAAGATTGAAACTCAATCTTTCCTTATCTGCGTATATTTTTAATAATTAATCATCCTGATAAATTGCTGTGTGAATTGTTCATCATGGAGTGGGATGCAAACAATATCCAGGTTTGTCGGTATTTGTAAGGCTTAAAGAAGGGTTGTCGCGTTTAAAATCTGAAAAGGAAAAGGAAAAAGGACCGGTATTTAGTTGAGGGGGAGTAGAGTTAGGATTTTTTAATTTTATAATTCTGTGTTTCTTTTTCTCTCTTTTATAGTTAAATTTTTTTTAATCTTTAGGATAGTCTTAATTTTAATTTAATTTTTAAGTATTAATTTAAGAGGTCAGAAAATCACAAAAAGATTTTTTCTTTCAAATTTATCAAAAAGCCAAAAAGATTTTAGTTTACTTCATTTTATTTTATTTTAACTTCAAAATTAAAGAAAATACCAAAAAATATTTTCATTTTATGTTGTATTGGGCCAAAATTTCTTTTTGTGTTTAATTTCCTTAAAAGCCCAAATTTTTTTGTTGTGTTGTGTGTTTGTTGAGTCCAAAAACCGGCGGCCCATCTCAATGAAACGCGCGGATCCTTCTTGACCCGAACCAACCCAGGCGACTTTAAATAAGGGTCGGTCAACTGGTCAACTCATCTTCCTTCATTTTCAAGCTTTCTTCTTCCTCTTTCTCTCTCTCTCTGTCGACGATCACTGCCCACTATCCACCATTGTTACCATTTCCAAGCTTTTGCACCATCGTTTTCTTTGGTTTTTCTTGCTTCATTCAT
>JAANYP010003157.1:0-231142 GCA_020465985.1 Centrapalus pauciflorus
ATTAACAGGTCCAAACAAGTCCATATGGATTAAGAAGAGTGGAGTATCAATAGAGAAATTATGTTTGGATTTAAAAGATGTTTTTCTCTGCTTGCCTTTCTCACAAGCTGTGCATAATCTATCCTTAGCAAAAGTCATAGAAGGCAAACCTGTCACCAACTCTTTCTTACAGAGTTTGTTGATGTTCTTGAAGTTCAGATGTGACAGTCTTCTGTGTCATAGCCAGTTTAGATCAGCATTTGTTCTTGTGAGAAAACAGGTTTCAGTTGTGGGGTCAGCAGAATGCATATCCACAACATATACACCTTTCTTTCGTTGAGCACATAGCACAACTTTGCCTTGGGAATCCAATATGTAACCCAGGTGCTCATCAAAGTTAACCTTGTAGCCAGCATCACATAGTTGGCTTATGCTAACAAGGTTATGTTTTAGCCCAACCACATAGGCTACTCTTTTGAACACTGCAGCACCAGCTTTAAGAGTTCCATATCCCTCAGTGGATCCCTGTACATTGTCACCAAAGGTGACTTTTGGCCCTTTTTCAGGCCTGAGTTCACTCAGCAATTCTTTACAACCTGTCATGTGCCCTGAGCAGCCACTGTCCAAGTACCAAACCTGGGTAGGTTGTTTTTCCTGCCGAGTGATAAGAGAATTATTAGTCATTTTTAGGGGAACTCATCACAGAGATGAGTTCTCCTACTTCATCAACATTTGTTGATGGACTTGAAATATCCACACTAATATTCCCTATTTGAATGGTATCAGCTTGAATACCATCCTCAGTGACTGTGACATTTCCACCACTGCTTGTGACAGCTGTGAGGGAAACAGCAGAGTCAACAGGCCTCATGTCCTCAAATTCAGGACAGTCCTTGGCCAGATGTGTCTTCTTCCCACATTTGTTACATTTTCTCTTTTTAGAATTTTTGGAAGAAGATCTTTCAGAAACACATTCTGAGTTATTTTTGTTGATCCTTTCAGCAGGTTTAGCAGTTTTATTACTTCTTGTTGAATCAACAGTTTGAGTGGATAGTTCAATAGCCATAGCTTTGGGTGTCTCTTCTGTCTTCTTTTTAGGAGGACAGATATCAAAGACAGGGTGCTTGATTGGCTTTTGAGCTTCCACAGGTTTGGGAAACTTATTCCCAATTATTCCAGTTTGAGCAATGGCTTTATCTTTGCCCCTACTGGATTGTGATTTATGCTGCCTATCAGCATACTCACTGTGTCTGGTTTTGAAAAACTTATTTTCATTTAAAACCAATTTACCACTATGATTTGAAAACTTATTTGAAATCACAGCAGTTTTGTTTTCAACATGAGACTTACCCTTGTTGAAAATAGGCTGCTTACCTTTTGAAAACTTATTTTCAAAGTGTTTAGCATCAAAAGGATTAACATGCTTTTTACCATCAGCTTTGGACTCAGAACCTGTTTTGTTAACAGGTTTAGCATCCACAACTTCAGTTTGAACATGTTTTCCTTTCTTTTGCATGTGTGAGCTAGCAGAGCACTTAGCAGGCTGCCTTGGAGAACAAACTCCAACATCAGCTTTTGAGCTGAGTTCACACAAGCTGTCAGTATTTTGAGGCCTGACAAACCTGTTTGTTGAGATCAGTTTACCATTCACATTTTGAATGAATGTATTTCGAAGTTCACCAAGAGTGGATAAATCTTCTTTCAGATTATTGATCTCAACAATGGAAGCTGCTGTGTCAAGATCCCCTCCAATGTAGGCTTGGATTTGTGCAGGAATCTGTTGACTTATACAATGGCTGACTTTTTGTGCAGATTGGCACCAAGAGTCAACTATCTTTTGAAGCTTAGCATGCTTTATATCTGTTTCTCTCTTTTCTTCCAGTAAAATAGAGTTGATGTGTTTTAACCCATGTCACTCTGTAGGTTAAACAACCTTGCCAGGTTTGGTACTTGGACAGTGGATGTTCTGCCAACATGATAGGTTGCAACGGTTTTCTGAGTGATCTCAAGCCTGAAAAAGGTCAAAAAGTCACATTAGGTGACAATGTTCAGGGATCCACCGAAGGATATGGAACCCTTCATGCAGGTGCTACAATCTTCAATATAGTAGCCTATGTGTCTGGGCTAAAACACAATCTTGTAAGCATCAGTCAACTGTGTGATGCTGGCTACAAGGTTAACTTTGATGAGCACCTATGGTACATACTGGATTCCCATGGCAAAGTTGTGTTGTGTGCATAAAGAAGGAAAGAGGTATACATTGTAGACATGAACACTGCTGACCAGACAACTGAAACCTAATTTGTCTCAAGAAGCAATGCAGACCTTAACTGGTTCTGGCACAGAAGGCTATCACACTTGAACTTCAAGAATATCAACAAACTTTGTAAGAAAATGTTACTAACAGGTTTGTCTTCTATAACTTTTGTTAAGGATAAAATCTGCACACCTTGTGAGGATGGTAAGAAAAGAAAGACATCTTTTAAATCTAAGCACAATTTCTCTATTGATACATCTCTCTTCTTAATCCACATGGACTTGTTTAGACCTGTTAATGTCTCAAATCTAGGAGGTAGAAGATACACCTTGGTAATGTTTGATGAGTTCTCCAGGTATACATGGGTGATCTTCCTAAAGACCAAATGAGAGGCTGCAAGAGAAATCATTGGGTTTATCAAGAAGATGGAAGTTCTGAACTCTGCCCAAGTCAAGCAGCTTAGAAGTGATCATGGTACTGAATTCAAAAACAGTACTCTTGAGAACTTCTGGAAGAAAAGGGAATTTCTTAAAATGTTTCAGCTGTAAGGACTCCACAACAAATTGGAGTTGCTGAAAGGAGAAATAGAACTCTCATTGAAGTTACTAGAACAATGCTATGTGTTTTCATAAACAAAATGGATGAGCAAGGTCATCTCATTAGAGAGAAGGCAAGACTAGGTGCTCAAGGGTAAAGACAAGAAGAATATATAGATTATGATGAAACATTTGCTCCAGTTGCTTGGCTAGAAACAATTCGTTTGTTTTTAGCTTATGCTGCTCACAAGAGTATGAAGGTATTTCAAATGGATTTAAAAGAGCATTTTTGAATGGAAAGCTACAAGAAGAGGTATATGTTAAGAAGCCTCTAGGTTTTTGAAATGAACATCATCCAGGTTTTGTCTATAAGTTGGACAAAGCACTCTATGGTCTAAAACAAGCCCCAAGAGTCTGGTATGACACTCTTACTGATTTCCTTATGAGCAATGGATATTCCAGAGGTAAATTTGATACTACATAGTTCATAAAGAAAGTGAAAACCGATATAATGCTTGTTCAAAATTATGTGGATGATATTATATTTGGTTCTACTAATGAACAGTTCTGCAAGAATTTTTCACTACTCATGGGATCTAAGTATGAAATGAGCATGATGGGTGGACTTACTCTCTTCTTAGGATTACAGGTTAAACAAACCTCAAATGATATATTCATAAATAAAAGAACGTATACATTAGATCTTTTGAAAAAGTTTAAATATGATTAATGCTCTCCCATCAAAAACCCAATGGCAACCAATGTAAAATTAGATGCTGATACCTGTGGCAAAACTATTTCTGTAACAACTTACAGAGGTATGATTGGGAGCTTGCTATATCTAACTGCTAGTAGACCAGATATAATGTTTGCTACTTGTCTATGTGCTAGGTATCAAGCTGATCCAAAGGAATCACATCTAGCTGCTATAAAAAGAATCTTCATATGCCTAAAGGGTACACCAGGTTTGGGTCTTTGGTATCCCACAGACTCTAGCCTTTATCTAATTGGATATTCAAATTCTGATTTTGCAGGTGGCAGGGTAGATAGAAAGAGCACAACAGGTGGATGTCAACTCCTTGGTGGAAAGTTGATCAGTTGGTGTAGCAAGAAGCAGAATTCTGTTTCTACTTCTACTGCTGAAGCTGAATATATTACTGTTGGAAGCTGTTGTGGGCAAATTCTCTGGATGCAGCATCAGCTTGAAGATTTTGGCCTTGTATATAAGAAAATTCCTATTCTGTGTGACGATACAAGTGTCATAGCTGTATCCAACAATCCTCTCTTCCACTCCAGAACAAAGAATATTGAGGTCAGACATCACCTCATAAGAGACCACATCCAAAAACGTAATGTGGTGTTAACTTTTACTCCCACAAAAGAACAACTTGCAGATATTTTCACCGAACCTCTTGATGAATATAGGTTTAAATCCCTTGTGTGCAAGTTGGGAATGTTAAATAAAAGTGACTAACTGTCATTAATGTTCTAAGGATACTTAATCAATTCTGATAAAATCTTACAAAACAGCTTTGACAGAACAGGTTTCATCTGCTCTGTTCTTAGCCAGTTTGTTGAGATCTGAACAGGTTTGACAAGTAAGAGGTTTGCCAAAACAACAAGTTTATTAAAACTAAGTTTTTCACTCAAACCTGTTCTGTTGTCTAAACTTGAAACCTGCTCACTCTGTATTCTGTCTTACAAGGAAAAGCCTTGTAATCTGTTCAGCTATTGAACAGGTATCACATTGAAACCTGTTCTCATATAACTGCACAGGGTTGAACAGACAGGTTACAGAATGATCAGCTTTTGATGATATACTTTCATCACAGGTTTGAACAACAGTTTTGAAAATCAACTATTAAATATCATTACTTCACATTTAATTTACTTAAATTATGTATTTATTTATCTTAATTACCTGTGGATAATGTGTGTTACGTGTGTAAGTGGAGATAAAGGTCAAGTTGGTCTGACAAACGTGCTAACGTGGTAAACCATTCCGTTTCAGTTAGTCATCATATTTCAAATCTACCGCCCAAAACTTTCTCTCTCCCACTATTCCACATTGAAATCCTATAAATACCCATATCACTGTTTCATCATCTTCTTCTTCCTTACTGCCTCCATACCGTCTGTAAAACCCTAAAACTTGAAAGAGACTTTGTGTCCAAAAATCATGCATCCTCAGCAACTACTAAAAGGACCTACAACACCCCCTTCGTTCCTGCATTCCTTGGTGATGATGTTGTTAGACACCTATCAGTCACCACCATGTTAACCATCCAACCAACAAACTATGTGGCTAATCTAACCATTCCCAAAAACTATGTCGGGAAAGGATATGACCAGATGGTTGAATTCCTGAAAGCTCACCCTCTTAACTACGCCATGACAGCCACCCCTGGTGTCATGATTCAGGAAATGGTTTATGAGTTTTGGTATACCTATTCCTACAACTCTGCTACCAAAACCATTAGGGGAACCATTCTCAACTCCACAAAAATCGTTGAGATAATTGAAGCTCTTCTTCAGGAGGTACTTTACTTTCCTGTTGCTGAAAAGTATGACAAACCACAACCGGAGAATGAACAAATGGCAAATCTGCTACGTTGGTGTGGTGTGTCAGCACCAAGGGTGGGTGCAATCCAATTCAGAAAGGAGCTTGCACCAACTTACAACTTTCCCTTCGCCTCTGTGGTGATGAGTCTAGGCTGCAAAGTTGGTTCATTTGATCAGCTTAGCAGTGATGAAGTTCAAGTAGCACTACAGTTTGTGGATGGGACCTCTTTGAATATGGCTAAATGGATATTCTCAAATCCGAGGGCCTTTGTGGAACAAGACCAGCGTCCCCCTGCTGTAAGATATCATAGATTTTTAAGCCTTATATTCAAGCATGTTTGTGGTGATCAGCTCTACAACTCCCAGCCATTCCTCAAGTCTATGGTGTTTCCTGTCATTGGAAACAAGGTATTTCACACCCCAGTCTCTGTTGATGATCCGCCCCTTATATAACACCTTGCTTTCTAAATTATACGATTATGTGGCAATTTATCTTTTATGATGTAATTTTAGATGATTATGAAATTAATTGCTACATATTGCAATAAAGTAATTTAAAAAAAAAAAGTTGGTTGCCAAATCTTAAGTTAAATACAAATACCAAAATAAAATAAATTTAATTGCCTAAAAGGATAATTTTGCAATTTGGAGAAATATATATAAACACTGAAATGAGAATTTAGTTCTCATTATCACCAAAATAAATTCCCTGTTTTTCCTTCTTCTTCAACCCACGGCTTCTTCATCTTCAACACAAGAATCTCAATGTCCTTTACAAATCAAGTCCAAGAATCAAGCAATCATCAAGTAATTAAGCCACAATCTACATTAACCCAAGGTAAATTTAGATTAATAAATTTGAATGGTTCTTTACACTCAAAACTGAAGCCTACGGCTTCTGTCATTTTGATGAATACAAAATGAACTCAATATCACAAAAATTAAGCAAGAGTTAGTATTGAATATTTGATATTAAACCCATGCATGTATTAGTTGAGTGTTTGAGTGTTCATCCTAGCAATTTAAGAGCTTAATTCCAACTTTCAGATCTACTTCTGAGATTATATTAACTGGTGATGTTGTCCACTTTTCACTATTTCTGTTTAGCCGATAAAAGCCTTGTGGCCTTCGGCCAAGGCTCATTAAGAGTGTGTCTGTGTGTGTAAGGCATGAATTTCCAGCGTCAAACAAATCTCCAATCTGCAATATTGGTTGCTGAAACTGAAAGAAAACATAAAGTGAAGTGTGTGCGTGGGTGTCTGCATGTGAAACCGAAACCACATAAACAACCTACTGAAACCTTTAGGTTTCGATACTAATGAAACCCACATACCGAAACCTGTAAACTACCGAAACTAACCGAGACCAGTTGATAGATACCGAAACCTACATAAACAAATTGGTGGTACCGAAACCTTTCCAAGGTTTCGGTAATATTGAAATCTCAAACTGAAACCATTTCCTTTTCTCCGTAAGTCTTGATATGTGTTGTGTTTGTGCAGAAAATAACAAGGTCAGAATCAGCAACCAATTTACTTCCTTTTTTTTTCTCTTTTGATTGTTCTGTTCGGTGCAGACAGATTGGATATATATATATATATATATATATATATATATATATATATATATATATGATTTATTAATTATTAATCTATTATTTAATATTATATATTAGTATATTTATGTAATGTATTATAACAAGTAACAATAGTGGAATGCTATACATAAAAAAAATTTTAAGGCAGTTGTGTGTGTATCGATGTAGACTGGCAAAACAGAGAGCTAAAAACAGCAGCCAACTTTCCTTTATATGCTAAAAAGAGTTTTATGCAGCAAAAGTATGAGAAGTTATTTCTTTTCTTTCTTTCACTAGATTAGTATGTGTGTGTGCTGCTGTGAGTTTAAACAGAAACAGCAGCTATAATCTTGATTTCTTTTCTCATATATATATATATATATATATATATATATATATATATATAATCTCAGTTAGGATAAAATAGAAGCAATAGTCCCTCCTTTATCTTCATAATATTGGGTATCATTGAAACCAAACAATAATTCACAATATAAACTAAGTTAAATAAAATATACTTCATGGGTATATAGTATGGTCAAATGAACGAATATAGCAACCTACTTTCTATCTAAATTAATACAAGGCATTTTTTTTAATCCATCATTTGCATATAAATAACATATATGTTTAATATATGTGGGAAATTGGTATATATGTGTTCTCGGATGATTATATATATATATATATATATATATATATATATATATATATATATATATATATATAAATATATATATGTTCAAATATAATTAAGTGGCCTTTGGCCAAACTTAATTATATTCAAAAGCTACAAGACATTTAACAGGAAATTATGATTCAAATTCTTTTGAGTTTAAGCAAGTTATATTAATCTGTTATGTACTCTGTAATATTAATTACAGACACTTCGTTGCACGCAAGATATAAAATTTAAGCGTATAGTTTGGTTATGAGTCAAAGCTAGTGCCAGAGTGTAATAAACCGTAATTAAAGTGTCAAAGCCTTCAGAAATAGTGCAAAACTGATTCAACGTAAAGCCTCAAAGCCCTGATAGCTGATGTTAAGGTCAGTTATACAAAGCCATAGCTAAAAGCCTAGACAAGTCAATGCAAGCATTTCAGAGCATTATAAAGCATAGATAAGCCAAAGCAAGCATTTACAGTACTGTGAGTAACAGTTATTCTTGTTTACATGTTTTATATGAAGTTGAGACATAATTTGCTTCTATATGACTTCTTTGGAATTCAATAGAATTTTGTGAGTGAAGGTGAACACTGTGGTACAGGTGGTGCCCAGCTTAGCCAGATCTTACATCTGATCTATTAATGTGCATATTTATTTGCTATCTGCATATTATTCTGCATACTATACAGCAAGCTTTGTTCGAGCGTTTCTTTGTGCATATTCTTAAGCATTATACTTAGCAAGCAAGCAATTCTGATGCTCACCACTATCCCATGCATTATGCGGGTAGCTAGCCTCGTATCACCGACTGATCATCGGAAGCGGTAACCCCTAGTGGTGGCATCTCCTTTCTTCGGGAAATGTCTCAATTGTGCAAGCATTCTTTCTGGGTATTAAGCAAACAAGCAAGCAAGCAAGCATAACAGCCTTTATAGGCACTTTCGCCTCATATTTTACATGCATTCATGAATATCTATTTACTCACTAACTACTCACAATTTTTACAGGAAAAGGTAAAGAGCAAGCTGGACCTTCTGCTTAGGTCTATTATCTGATCAACCCAGAGGACTTAGCTCACTTTCAGCTTGTGGTATAGTTTTATTGTGCCTTGGGATCTGGGTTGCTGCTTATAATTATATTGTGATGTAATAGCAATTTAGTACTGTAACCTTGTAGCACGTGTAGTGCATGACATATTGTAATATTTATTTAGATTTATGCAAGCTTTAGACTTTTTATTATGTTTATGGCTATTGTTATTATTCCTGGGATAAGTAAGCATGTTTAAAGCAAGGATGTGACGGGATGGTATCAGAGCATTAGTTTGAGGGATTCAAGTGTTAGCAATAACACTTGGACTCAAACTTTTAAGCAAAGACATTAACTTTGAATATCTAGGCATTGATTTGAACTGAGATAAGTTATGACATCACTTCAGGATTTGGGCATATGGGGTAGAATAGGAATGCTACATGTTCCTATATTCTATGCTATTTACTATATATCTAAACATGCTTAAAATTAATAAGAAAGCTAGAGGTGCTCTCACTCCCTAATAACTAAAAGCAAATAATGCAAGTCATCATCATTGAAAACAAGAAATGTCAGATAAGCTTATGTAATACCAGTTTTGGTGCTAGAATTGAAGTCAAGACTAAGTATGAGAAAGAGCATAGGAAGAAACAACATGAGGACGTCAGAGACTTGTTCTAGTACCTTGTTCTTTTATCTGTTAAGTAAAAATTGAATTCCGCTAGTGACACTTATTAAGTCATATTTAAAGAAGAGTCTTGAAAATATTTAAATTGTTCTCATTAAAGATGAAGAGCTAGGCTGAAAAGAGAAGTACATGCTTAAACATATAGTGAATACGACAAATAAGAAATAAAGCCGACCTGAATTTATGTTGAAACTTGTTTAGGAAAAAGTAGAAAAGTATTTTTGGATAATTATAAGAATGAGATTGTCAAATGCTTATGGATCTTTCATACAAATTCATAGGAAAGAAGCCAAGTCCTATAATGTACATCTGAGATGTAGAAGAATACACACAGGAAAATATGATACGTAAATGAAAGATGCTATGGTTATGAGAGATAAAGATCTAATAAAAAAATGGAAATCCTAAGAGATTTCAAGTGGGTTGTCATTGTGGAAATATAGATCCTTATATTAAGAGCAAATATTCTATAAGATTGTGTATTGTGAGCATTGTGACAAAGAGGATCAAGTAGATGAAGTTTGCATGAGAATACTGGAAAGTTCACCATTGCATGGTGTAACAAGAAGGACGTTTAATATCCTATAGTACTAGGAATTTGTATCAAGTGACAATGAAGATGATTATGTCTTACAGTCATGCCTTGATAAGCCTTATGAGAGTTTATTAAATTGCTAGCAGTTCGAGGCGAATAATACGTAGTTAAACTAAAAGATATGTTGATTGCTATTGAATATATGCCTATATATGCTAATACGTTCAGAAGTAAGTTAGACGAATCGAAAACCTTAAAGCAAGAGCAAGCAAGAAATTTGAAATAAAACAGTGCAACTATAACACCGCTACAAGCATTATATATAATACTCGTAAGATAGTTAATGCAAGCCAGAAATCTATGCAAAAACCTTTAATTATAGCATACACAGGCTAAACAAAAATGCTTAATGCCAACAAGAAAATAACTATTAGGCATCAACATATGGATTCGTACATGCAAAGATAGACTAAGAACCATTAAAAGTATGATAAAGTCGGAAAGACCAATGACATTTGAGAAGCTTCATTAACCCTGTATGTTAAATTGAGTCTAAGAAAGTTTGTATAATGAAAGGCATGTGAATTTTAGAAGCAAGCTGTTATCACATCATCGATGTCGATATAAGAACTACCTAAGTAATGCCTATGCGTGATTGAATATTGCAAGCTCTTTTTGGTGTATGATCTCGGAGAAAATTATTAGAATTGAACCAAGATGAGATAAAGTTATGTTTAATTGCATGATAATTATACAAATAAGAATTTGAGACCAAGAGGAACACATATAGAATCATACTCAAGTTGCAAAGGATCTATTAGACGAGCTAATTTTGATTTCCTTAATAAGAGATAAAATGAATCATAATGAAATAAGCAACAACTCCATGATATGTAGCTTGTAACAGAAATATAAAGCATTTGTGGAGAGCAATGAAACATGATAGATGAAGCTTAAGTCACCTGATTAGCTTTAAAGATTATAAGTTAAATAAAATTTATGAATAAGCAGAGATAAGTGTTTGGAGTGCTATAATGTGTTTACTAAAATTTAACAAAGTTTGTTGCTTGGTGATATGAATGCTTAAAATGCTAGAGTTCGATTCTAATGCACAAAAGGTAGATTTTTCTATGACTGGTGGATAGATCTTGAATTATAAAACTTGGGATTTTAAGTTTTCAGGGTTTAGAATTTCAGTTACATCTATTCTGGATTATGATTGCCTTTGGCCGCATCGAAAGCATTAAATAGAATTTAAGTTACATAAAGCTTGATATTAGATAACTTATACTATGAGTTGTATATGATAAAGATGAGGACTAGACTGATCTAGAGATACTGGAACTTGCATGAGTGTAATAAGCATCGATGGTTATTTCAATTAAGCTCCGCATCAGCTATTTGATTTATATTGCAGTTAGCTGGAATATGTACCTATGAGGAAACCAATGTTTCAAAAGTCAGTTATGGAATGCTAGCATCTTAATGTAGCAAGTGGTTGAGAAGGTTGCGAACACCAACTGAAGTCAGATTAGCAAGGAAATTACTTAATTCTAAAATAACATGAAAAAGCATACGAAACTAATGAACTATTCCGTAGTGAGCATAAATAATATAATATTATAGACTTGTATTGAAAGTAACTAAAGCACAGCCAACTACGTGACAAGCTCATATAAGTCCCTTATGATGTAAGCAAGACTATAAGCTGAGCTATGAGATAATAAATATTTGATGCATAGAATTGTAATCTGCTTGCTCTATATGCTGTATTAAGTAAGTTACAAGTGATGTATGGACTTTGTGACAAAGTTTCATACTACACTAAGACAGCACTATGCAATATGTGCCATAATAAATTGTCTAATCAAAGATGCGTACTATTTTTCGATTCGTGAGAACAACTCACTAGAGAAGCTGGTTAGAATCTATATCAATGAAAACGTTATGTGACACGGTGTGCTTATGTCAAATAGTATCCGACCGCGACAACAGATACACTTCTAGATCCTAGACTGCGTTACAAGAAAGCTTAGGCACTAAGATCAAAATGAGCACGACGTATCATCCAAAGCCTGATGGTCAGAGCGAGCACATGATTCTTACGGTAGAAAATATGTTGCGGGCATGCTTCTCGAGTTTAGTGGAAATTGGGACAACTACTTGCCTCTAGCGGAGTTTTCTTATAACAACAACTATCACTTATCCATTGAAGCAGCTTTGATTGAAGCCTTATGCGGACGCAAGTGCAGTACTTCAAACTTGCTGGTACGAAGCAGGTGAAACACCGATCGCTGGTCCCGCACTACTTCAGCAGACGAGTGACAAGATCCGCATCATCCGACAATGGCTGGAAACTACTCAATCTCGACAGTAATCTTATCTTTTGAACTTGCCTAATGAATTGTCAAGCATTCACCCTGTCTTTCACGTCTCACAATTGAGGAAGTGCAAGGAAAACGAAAGTGAAGAGGACCGATCATCTGAGTTACAAGATCAACGAGAAACTGCAATGCGACGAGCCAGAGACGATTCTAGAGACAAAGATGAAAAGATTAAGAAACCGAGAAGTGGCAATGATGTTGGTGCAGTGGAGGACTTTTCATGGTACTTCCCAGACTTGGGAATCTAAACAAGACATGAGAGTTCGCTATCCGCATCGGTTTGAGCACTAGGTACTTCGGGGACGAAGTGCAAGCGTGGTGGGCTCATACTATAACACCTTGCTTTCTAAATTATACGATTATGTGGCAATTTATCTTTTATGATGTAATTTGAGATGATTATGAAATTAATTGCTACATATTGCAATAAAGTAATTTAAAAAAAAAAAAGTTGGTTGCCAAATCTTAAGTTAAATACAAATACCCAAATAAAAGAAATTTAATTGCCTAAAAGGATAATTTTGCAATTTGGAGAAATATATATAAACACTGAAATGAGAATTTAGTTCTCATTATCACCAAAATAAATTCCCTGTTTTTCCTTCTTCTTCAACCCACGGCTTCTTCATCTTCAACACAAGAATCTCAATGTCCTTTACAAATCAAGTCCAAGAATCAAGCAATCATCAAGTAATTAAGCCACAATCAACATTAACCCAAGGTAACTTTAGATTAATAAATTTGAATGGTTCTTTACACTCAAAACTGAAGCCTACGGCTTCTGTCATTTTGATGAATACAAAATGAACTCAACATCACAAAAATTAAGCAAGAGTTAGTATTGAATATTTGATATTAAACCCATGCATGTATTAGTTAAGTGTTTGAGTGTTCATCCTAGCAATTTAAGAGCTTAATTCCAACTTTCAGATCTACTTCTAAGATTATATTAACTGGTGATGTTGTCCACTTTTCACTATTTCTGTTTAGCCGAGAAAGCCTTGTGGCCTTCGGCCAAGGCTCATTAAGAGTGTGTGTGTGTGTAAGGCATGAATTTCCAGCATCAAACAAATCTCCAATCTGAAATATTGGTTGTTGAAACTGAAAGAAAACATAAAGTGAAGTGTGTGCGTGGGTGTCTGCATGTGAAACCGAAACCACATAAACAACCTACTGAAACCTTTAGGTTTCGATACTAATGAAACCCACATACCGAAACCTGTAAACTGCTGAAACTAACCGAGACCAGTTGATAGATACCGAAACCTACATAAACAAAATGGTGGTACCGAAACCTTTCCAAGGTTTCGGTAATATTGAAATCTCAAACTGAAACCATTTCCTTTTCTACGTAAGTCTTGATATGTGTTGTGTTTGTGCAGTAAATAACAAGGTCAGAATCAGCAACCAATTTACTTCCTTTTTTTTTTCTCTTTTGATTGTTCTGTTCGGTGCAGACAGATTGGATATATATATATATATATATGTATTAAAAAACAGTAAAAATAGTGAATGCATATACATAAATTAGCATGTGTGTGTATCGATGTAGACTGGCAAAACAGAGAGCTAAAAACAGCAGCCAACTTTCCTTTATATGCTAAAAAGAGTTTTATGCAGCAAAAGTATGAGAAGTTATTTCTTTTCTTTCTTTCACAAGATTAGTATGCGTGTGTGCTGCTGTGAGTTTAAACAGAAACAACAGCTATAATCATGATTTCTTTTCTCATATATATATATATATATATATATATATATATATAATCTCAGTTAGGATAAAATAGAAGCAATAGTCCCTCCTTTATCTTCATAATATTGGGTATCATTGAAACCAAACAATAATTCACAATATAAACTAGGTTAAATAAAATATACTTCATGGGTATATAGTATGGTCAAATGAACGAATATAGCAACCTACTTTCTATCTAAATTAATACAAGGCATTTTTTTTAATCCATCATTTGCATATAAATAACATATATGTTTAATATATGTGGGAAATTGCTATATATGTGTTCTCGGATGATTATAAATATTTTTATATATATAAATATAAATATATATATATATGTTCAAATATAATTAAGTGGCCTTTGGCCAAACTTAATTATATTCAAAAGCTACAAGACATTTAACAGGAAATTATGATTCAAATTCTTTTGATTTTAAGCAAGTTATATTAACCTGTTATGTACTCTGTAATATTAATTACAGACACTTCGTTGCACGCAAGATATAAAATTTAAGCGTATAGTTTGGTTATGAGTCAAAGCTAGTGCCAGAGTGTAATAAACCGTAATTAAAGTGTCAAAGCCTTCAGAAATAGTGCAAAACTGATTCAAAGTAAAGCCTCAAAGCCCTGATAGCTGATGTTAAGGTCAGTTATACAAAGCCAGAGCTAAAAGCCTAGACAAGTCAATGCAAGCATTTCAGAGCATTATAAAGCATAGATAAGCCAAAGCAAGCATTTACAGTACTGTGAGTAACAGTTATTCTTGTTTACATGTTTTATATGAAATTGAGACATAATTTGCTTCTATATGACTTCTTTGGAATTCAATAGACTTTTGTGAGTGAAGGCGAACACTGTGGTACAGGTGGTGCCCAGCTTAGTCGGATCTTACATCTGATCTATTAATGTGCATATTTATTTGCTATCTGCATATTATTCTGCATACTATACAGCAAGCTTTGTTCGAGCGTTTCTTTGTGCATATTCATAAGCATTATACTTAGCAAGGAAGCAATTCTGATGCTCACCACTATCCCAAGCATTATGCGGGTAGCTAGCCCCGTATCACCGACTGATCATCGGAAGCGGTAACCCCTAGTGGTGGCATCTCCTTTCTGCGGGAAATGTCTCAATTGTGCAAGCATTCTTTCTGGGTATTAAGCAAACAAGCAAGCAAGCAAGCATAACAGCCTTTATAGGCACTTTCGCCTCATATTTTACATGCATTCATGAATATCTGTTTACTCACTAAGCAATTAGCTTACAGTTGCTACTCACAATTTTTACAGGAAAAGGTAAAGAGCAAGCTGGACCTTCTGCTTAGGTCTATTATCTGATCAACCCAGAGGACTTAGCTCACTTTCAGCTTGTGGTATAGTTTTATTGTGCCTTGGGATCTGGGTAGCTGCTTATAATTATATTGTCATGTAATAGCAATTTAGTACTGTAACCTTGTAGCACGTGTAGTGCATGACATATTGTAATATTTATTTAGATTTATGCAAGCTTTAGACTTTTTATTATGTTTATGGCTATTGTTATTATTCCTGGGATAAGTAAGCATGTTTAAAGCAAGGATGTGACACCTTATAACACCAATGAGGATGTTACTTGGTTTGGTGGAAGGACCTTATACTCAGGAGGTGAATCCAACTCCTGCTCCCACAGGATAATCCAAATCACGGACTAAAAAGGCAAAACGTGTCTTAAAGTCTAGTGAAGTTGGCCCTGTCACCAAGAAGGGCAAACAGCAAAGTCTGCACCCTTAGCCTCAGTGGCTGAGGGGAGCAGGCTAGTCACCAGGTTCATTAGTTGAACCAGAAGCCTTTATGGCTAGTGGCTCTCTGCCCACTAAGACTATGGAATTGGTTACACCACCTATTTCTACCCTAGTCTCCTCACCAGTCCAGACACAGCAACCTCCAACTTCTTCATCCTCTCCCTTCATGTACTCTAGGCAAAGGAGAAAATCCTTAGCCAGAAAGAAAACCATCAACCTACCTACTCAACACAACCCCTCTGACCCCTATGAACAAGATTCAGTTGAAAAAGAGGCAACCCCTGTTGTATCTACTTCTCCTATTTTGGGAGAAGGAGCAGCCTCTCTAGAGCCTGCCTCACTCTAGCCTGAGTCTACCCAGGGTCAGCCTGAGCCCTCTGGTTCCTCAAAACAGGAACCAGATGTACAATTGGAGTCAGCCACATCAACTGTCCCTGCCTCTCAACAGGTTGGTGATATTGAAAGACAGGAGCACTCTCCACTCCATACTGAGTCCACACAGTCCCCCTCTCATATTTCTCCTTCACACCCTGAGTCTGCACAAGGCATAAAACCTGCTGGTACAAGCCAACCAGCTAATCGGCCTTCACCTTCTGCTCTTCATGATAAAACTGTTCTATCCCCAATAGCTACTGAAGAACTAAGTGCCTTTGGTGAAGGTATTCCCCAAGTGTAAATTCCATCATCAGGTTCCACCACTGATGATGTTTAAATGCGTATCTCCTCTCCCCATGAAGAGGTACCTCAAAACCAAGGCACTACTGAGGGAACCACCCATGGTCTTGATGAAGGTGTCCTAATACCAGTGGCATCTGAAAGGCAATCATCCCCTGTCACCTCACCTCATGAAGCAGGTTCAACCACTGCTGAAGGTATTCTTGACCCATCAAAGCTGGGTCACTTAACTTATGCATAGGCCATGGAACTTCGTTCCAATGTGCCTCTACCATTAACACTTGAACCTACTACCCTAGAATCCTCACCATCATTTCCCTCTACACAATCTAAACAATCCACCCATACTCCTCTATCACCAAAAGACCCTTCTTTAAAGGAACAACAGTATGTGTTGACTAACAAAGTTAGTTCTTTGGAAACTTCTATGACTACCCTTTTCTCTATAATTACAGACTCCGTGTCTGCACAGCTTGTAGGATTTCTTGATTCGTTCAAGTCATCCTTTTTAACTCCCTCTCCACAACCTGATTACTCCTCTTCGCTGCTTGCACTCACTGCACAACTGGAACAACTATCCTCCTCACTTTCATCCATTCTATCTCATCAACAGTCCAACCTGGCAGCTGTTTGCCAAAAATCGTCAAGTATTGTTGCAACCTGCTCTGTCTCCCTACCCTCTCTATCATAGCCTCCTAAATTACCTTAGTGGTATCACTTTCAAACTCTATGGCAGCTGGCTTTGATGACATGAAAGAATCCATTGAACTAACTCTTGCGCAGCTTCGAAGTCTGATGTTCAATGATACACACAGAACTGCCATTTCCCAGCTTTCAGCCTCTACCACGTCCCATTCTTCTTCTCTTGCAACATGTTTTACCTAGCTAGCTGAGGTCAAGGTAAACCTGGCTTTCTTAGTGCATAGACTGGTTGGTTCGAAACTTGTTACCAAAACTGCTGCAGTCAAGCCTGTTGGATCTGTTCCCTCAGGAAGAACTGATGTTGAAGGCTCTGTGTCATCTCCTTCAAAGGGGAGAAGAAATCTGCCTCAAAGAATAGGTCTAAGGGGAGAAATATTCATCACCCTCTAAGGAGAAATCAACTTCAGTTGGCCAACCAGCAAGTCATATACAAACTTGTGATGTTGCAGGTACTTCCATAGTTTCTGAGAAAGCTGCTGAGCCTACTCAGTCTATATATCCAAGCCCTGGACCATCTAAGGGGGATGAATCTATTCCTGGGAACAGGCCCAGCAAAAGAAGACAACTAGTATTAGAAACCTCTGAGGAAGAATAGGAAGCTGAAATAGCCCTATCCAAAGTAGCCAAAGGCAAAGAAAAAGCTGTTGTGGACACTAATGCTCAAAGCATCCTTCAACTAAAATTTGACAAGGCTCAAGCCAAAGAGATGGGTATTCTACTGGATACTTATTATAAGTGGAAAGAAGAGAAGGATGAGATTTTTGAAAAAGAGAATTAAGAAGCAACCTCTATGAAAGCTGCTCGAGCCTTAGCTGACAAGGAGGCAAGAAAAATTATAATGCCTACATTAGAAGTTCAAAGGAAGTTGGTAGAAGCAGCAAAGGAGTCAGTCAGTGGCAAAGAGGGTGGAAATGATCAGGGTTCAAAGGTCTTACTGACCAAGGCAAAGCCTGTATCTACTAGCCTTACATCAATAAGGACCGAGTTTTATTTTGACAACATGGCAAAGAAAAAGTTCTTTGATGTATCTGAAAGAAGATTTGCCAAGGAGACAATTCTCAAAGTTGTTCCCATTTCAAAGAAAAATCAACAATGGAAGCTTCAAATCATAAGGCTTGGTACTGAAGGCCCGGAACTAGAAGCCTATGAAGCTACTGATGTTGCTAATACGGGATACAGAGAATGGGTAGAGCTTGCAGTTGCCCTGAGCAGCTCAAAATCTGAGACTGCTAAAACTGTCAGTGCATATGTGAAAAAGCTGATGGAAAAGGTGAGAGACCTAGGCTTGATCTCAGAAGAAATGATCAAAGGTACTTCACAAGTAGAACCTAAGACCAAGGCTAGAAAAAAGAAGAAAGACACAGAGCTTGAAGAGTTTGTTTAGATGATTGAGCAGGGTCTCTACGTTGTTTAGATCAGAGGGATTGATCACAGCTTGCTAAAGGTATTGAACCTATAGAGGGCAAGTATACTGAAAAGCCTGAGAAAGGGGTATTCTTTGTGGATCTTCTGACCAAGACAATGTGCTTTCAAAGTGTCTCAGACCTTCACAAAGCTGGTCTCAAACAAATTATTGCCTTCAGACTCTATGATGCCTTTGACAGACATGCCAGGTGGAGAGTTATCTATTATATGGGATCAGCTTACAGCCTGCTATAAAAGAGGAAAACTTGATGGCCCAGAATTTATGTGCCTCAGAAATGAGGTGGAAGATGTTGAGGCTAGAAAGGAACACCTAATTGGGCTGGAACAAGAAAAGATCCTCGAAGCTGCTGAGGATTTGGAGAAGAAAATCAGGGAACAGCAGAAAGGTCCATCTATAAGAAATGAGTAGATGAAGAATGGAAGTTGTCCATCAGTTGGACAGGCTTACCATTAACCGCTCCCAACTATCAACAGTCCAAAAATGTTGAATTATCTATGTACATAGGTTGTACCTTTTTACATTTGTTGTATTTCTTATTAGTACATTAGTTGTCCTTGTATAAACATGTGTTGTTTCAATCAATATCAGTATGTATAAACTGATCTTTTACTTTACTCTAATGTTGTATCTCCATTTCTGCAACTGTGATGTAAATGTATATACTGATCATTGATGAAATCAGCTTAGGCTGGATATTGAATCCTCATAAGTGATTTGCAAAATCAGTATAAGTCTGTTTACACTGTTACATTCGTTGTAACTTGGCAGATTGTCAAAACTGTCCATAAACATTTTACAGGTTTGACATAAACTGTCTAAGCTGTTCATGTCTGTTGGACAGCTTTGACCCAAATTAAGTGTTCTCTTCTTTGTGAACAGGTTTAACACTTTTTGGAATTTGTTTCCATGTTATCATGCAAAGTCTTGGACGTGAAGATCAGTTTACAAATCAAGACAAAGTGGAAAATCAGAAGCTACCAGTTCTGCCAAAGCTACTTTGATGTATGAAGAAAAAAAGGATATTTGAAATGGGTGACAGACCATTATTATAGCAAAATAGCAATACATGTAGAGGAAAGAATTAAAGTTGACATTCCTTTTTAAGGTAAAGCTGTATGCGACAGAGACAAAATGGAAAAGACAAAGATTCTACTACATATGGACAAATTCTATTTTGTCAGACGTGCAGAAAAGTATTCTTTTCTTTTTGTAAAGACACTCCAGTATCTCTGCACCCAATGAGGAAGTTTCACTGAGATTCACTGAGTGAGTGTATAAAGAAGCTTCATAGGAATGAGAGATAACCAAGAGAGACATCCACAAGCTCAGAAACGTGCAAAAAGGAATTGTGTTTTCATACATGCAAGTTTGCTTTTCAATTGAGAATAGAATAGTAAGAGTGCGTCTAAGCTGTTGTACTTCAAAGCTGTTTGTCTGTGTCTTGTAAAACAGTGAGTGTATCTTAGTGAGTGAATTCATTGTAACTAGTCTGAGTAAGTCTAAGATTAGTTGTTCATCTGTTGTTTTTTTCATCTCTGTTTGGATTATTCCGCAATCCAAACCTGTTTGTAATTAACACTTGTTAATTAATACAAACTTTGACAAAAAGTGTGTGAAAAAGAATTAGTTGTATTCACCCGCCCCCCCCCCCCCTCTACAGCCTATAATAACATACTTGGAAAACCTGTTGGGACCTACAGAGATATTCAAAAAAGAATTCAAGTATAGTGAAACAAAAATTGAGTTGTTAATACATTTTTTAAATTTATTATTGTTTAAAACTATATAGTTGAAAAGATGGATGACAATGACCTATAAGGTGTGAATATAACCTTAATTTATGTTTTTAGTGCGCGAGGAATCATTATGATATTTGACATGTCAATATCGAGCATATCAATCACCTACATCAACATAAATACTTTATTAATAAAAATATATAAGTCAAAATAATTTAAATAAATATATCATGGTGACATTGAAATAAGAATTATAGGGAAAAATAACAACCAGGACCACGTAGGTTTCCTGTTAACACAATAGTTATGAACTACGTGACCTACGTTCAGCGTTGGCTTTGATGTTGACACTGGTAGGATTTCCAACTAATCATTGTGAAATACTTATATTAAGCACCACTATAGCTGTTCCAGCTTTGCCACATTAGAAAAGAATTAATTGTCACACAGACATGACTCAATAAGTGTCCTAATTAGTGTATAACAATTAGGCTCTAGACACAATGTGCAATTAAATGAAGTTTGGAGACCGGAGCAGATGTTTTCCTGTTTCAATATCAATTAACTCTGAATGACAAATCGATAGAATATGTGGTATATCTCCATGAAAAATGAAATAGTAGCCTTTTAAGAAGCAACTGAGTAGCTAGTGAGGTTATGTGCTTGCGTCACTGGGTCCATGATGTCTTCTTCAATACCAAATCTCAACGAATAAGATTCGATACCATATGTAGGAAACCCAACTATTTGTAGGTTTGGATAGGATTTTCTTTTCTTTTAATCCTTTCTCTCCCCTCAAGCTCTCAATTATCATTTTTCAACTAAAGCGCCCTCCGACTCACTTTTCTCAGCAAAGCATGATTTGATGCACCCCCCAACTGCTTTTATTTAAATACCCTCTCAACAGTTTGCATCACTAAGGGTAAACAGAAACTCCTTTTAAAAAAACTTTAACTACTAAAAAAAAACTTTAAAAAAAAATTAAATAAAATCACTCCTCCTACAAGTATACACTTAAAATTATCTATTTTAGAAAATTCTGCATACTAGAAGAGTGAAAAACAAAATTATGTTCTCGTTTATGCGTAGTTGAAAACTCCCCCTGCAAAGAAGAATAAATATCATTCCACTAATTTTAGAAGCATAATACAAGAAATAATTCATGCTCCTTGTTGTCGTTTCGTCCTTGATGTAGGACTGACACTCAGATATGCACGCCAGGGTGGAAGTTTTAGAGACACTATAGCAAGGGTTCTAAAAAGATGTGTTTAGAAGCCTGCTCTTTGAGATACGAGTTCTGTACATATATGCACAGAAGCCATTTCATTGAGGCTCGGGTCCTGAACTGAAATGAGCAGGATCCATTTACCTGCAAAACAATCACGTAACTTTTGGTACCCATTGAAGTTTGGGTCCAGTCAGGTTAGCTTTGGGTACCCATCTCTGATTAATGACCTTCTTAGGTAACCATTTCTAGTTAGCTTTGGGTACCCATCTCTGAGTAATGACCTTCTTACGTGATGGTTTACAGATTTATGCCTAACTTGGGATACACGACCATTCATAACATGAGCTAAATTAAAAAGTTTAGCAACACGTAAATCAAGTAACTTCCTAAAAGAATATTTCAAACAAGGTTTATGTGATACAGAATCATCACATGAAGCAGTCTTTTGATTGACCACAAACCGAACTTTGTTATTCTTGATAACATGACAATCAGATATGAATGGTTGTGAGTCTTTAGGATTCTCGAAATGATTTTTCACTTGAGTAGAGAAGAGAAGCCTAAGTCATTCTTAGTGTAGAACCAGTCATGCCTGTTGTTTGATTTTTTGACCTTTTGTGGCTTTCGGGAATTCCCTATACTCTTAAAGTAAGAATATATTGAATTCCTTATGGCTCTTTTGAAAGAGGATTTAGAAGATTCACCAGTGTAAATCTTGATCAGAACTTCCAACTTCTCTTGGCCTCATTAAAGTCATTCTCTTTTCTTAAAAAATTGTTTCTGTCAGAGTCAAACAACTCTTTGGTTTCTTTTAACGTTAACTCAAGGTCATGGAATTTATCATCATCAGTGAAGTGTCAGCCATAGAATAACTAAGTCGAGCAATTTCGGCTTCTAGATATGATATTTTCTATGTAAAATCTATCCGTTCTTGCTCAAAATCTCGTGTTGTATTTCCAATTTCTGTTTTAGATCAGAAGCCAGATGTTCTAGAACAGTAAATGGTACATATTCACGAGGTTTTGGCAAGTTCGGATCAAGTGGGCTCTCTTTAGGTTCAACGAATTCATCTTCTCGAAATGTTTTATCTAATTTTCCTTGAACTGAATCGTAATTTAACCAGTTATATACAAATTTAATATCTTTTATATCAGGTCTTGCTCGTTTTTCTTCTTCTTTGGTTAACACTTCTGGCAGGGTTTTATGATAAGACATTTTAAAACCGCAACCCATAGTCTGAATATCATATAGAGGATCATGTTCTATGTTGACCATTTCGTGCATGACTCCACGACCAGTATATCCTAAACTGTCTTTAGACATCAACTTTCTAGGTTTATACATATTTATAATTTGATCAGTTTGACCACGTTTGTAAAACCTATCTTCCATGTCTTTGAGTTTTTCGTTTAATTCTGTTTTCTCAGCTAGGACACAATGATAGTTGTAATCTATGTGGGATTTTTTCAGATTTAAGCACTTGATGATCGTATTCTAATTTGGCCATTTGGTAGTTACTTCCATTGTTACAGTATTAGTTTTAGACACTTGATCTTGTAAAGCTAAAATGTTTGTTTGCAAATCAGTCGATTCATTTCGAGCATCCCGAAGGGCAGTCTTAAAGGCATCTAACTTCTTAGCTTCTAATCTTAGCATATCTAGTTCAAATATAACTTCTTTAGGAAGAAGACTTACCTTAGAGTCGAGTGTAACATCCGTCACTAAACCAGGTTAGCAACAATGACCTAATCAGTATTTACTAGCCAATTATAACCTAATCAGTGGTCATTAGCAATAAATCAAAGTGATTAACAAAGTTCATAAGGAAACTCAATTCAATTAGAAACAATTTCATCGGTGCGATGAATCGGAAAATTAATAAATTAGATCGATTTGCGATATAATGGGTTAATTCAACTAAGCACATCATTAAATTAAGATTAGTGACACTAATAATGCACTAATACACATACTTAACATTAATTATGCAAGACTAAAACAATTCATTAAACAAATACATTCAAAAGTATTTATGAATTTACAAAAAAAAAACGGAAATACAAGAATACATTCTAAATACATTTATACAAAAAAAATGGATATACACAATAAATACATCACATGGCCGGCCATAGGCTAGTATATGTGTAGCTTTTGACTTCAATTTTTTATTACATAACTCCATAACACATCAAAATCAAATCCTCATTCACCATCCTCTTTCATTTCAACCAATATCACACTCCACCTCCATTTGATGACCAATTTCCTCTATAAATAGAGAGAAATCCACTTCATTTCCACACCTTCACAAACACAAAAGCTCTCTCTTTCTCTCCTCTTGAAGCCGGCTACACACACACACATAGTACACACAATTTTCTTTCAAGAGTTCTTCATTTTTGCAAAGTGTTCTTCGTGAAATCTTTCAAGATCCAACCTTCTTCTCATTTGCATACTTCTAATACCCCAAAGTAAGTAAATACTAACTTGTTACATCTTGTATTTATGTTTATATAAGTCTTGCATAATATATATAATCACCAACAACAACAAGTTTAATAAAAACTCAAGTTTATAAATCTCTAGTTTTGTTTTTAAGTTTGTTTTGTTCAAATCTATTTATAAATACATAAACACATTACTTAAGTATAAATATTATGAAAACAAGTTATATAAATGTGTTATATAACCTTTTATACAAGTAGTTTTTGGATAACCAACAACTCGAAAAATGTCTGTTCTTGACTTTAAAAATTCTTTGTATATAGTAGTTTTATGTCTAAGAAAACCAAAGCCTAAATCGTTTTGGAGCTTGGTAAAAAACAGCCTCAAAGTAGGCTGAAAAACCTTTAAAAAGCTGGAAAATTATATATATAAACTTGACGTTTTAAGTGGGTTTAATTTATAAACATGTAATTTGGGTGATTTAAAACATATAAACCATTACACATACATATTATCATATATGGGAGCTATTAAGTCCCTTATATCATTTAGGACTCGGTTAAACACATCCGGTTTCATCACCCATCTACAGCGCAAATTTCATTTTACGCTCGTATTTGCCATCACACCCACAGTGAGTCTTCATAGGCCCTATTTTCAACTGTTAGGTTTTGGGGTGACATACATGTTACATTTTCATATGGACACAGAAACTACTTCATTTCTATTATGTATTACACATGTGGTTCCATCAGCCCTCAGATCATGAACCGTTAGTTACATTTTATGTAAGCGCGAATATATTATGGATAGATCTATTAGGATTAATGTCCCCCACCTAGGTTGGTCGCTCCAACTGCTAAGGGGTGCATATATATTTTACATGACGGAATTACAATGGGGAATACTGCACAGGGCAAACTCATAATTAAGTTTCGGTTGCATGATGGTTTTTATGTAATACATAACGTGGAATTTATGATTTTATAAATTAAAACTCAACTGTTGATGTCCATACAAGTCATATTTACGTGTAAACCTATGAACTCACCAACAATTTTGTTGACGTATTTTAGCTTGTATTTTCAGGAAATTAAGGCACGTGCACTACATCGGAAATAATTCAAGGCTTTCGTACTTTTGGAGTCGCATAAATTTTCAAACCTTGGGAGATTTAATTGCATTATTAAGGTCATTATGGTTATGTATTTTAATATCTGTAATTTGCGAACTAATCACGCTTTATTTTTGTTATGTAAAACAATATTTATATTTGAAGTTAAATCAATGTATTTTTGAAAACGTCCATATAGTGGTCGTTCACTTGATTATGACTATGCTTCCGCGACGTCACGCTTCGTTGCCAACCGGGGTAGCAGTGTGTGACAGATTGGTATCAGAGTCATAGTTATAGTGAACTAGAGTGCATTAATACCCTAGACTATAATTACACTTACGTTTTACTGATTTTTGAAAGATATTTTTGTAACTAACTAAAAGACTATAAATGGTCCTTGATAGCAGAAACATGTCAAACTACATAATCAGCATCCTGTCTGGCTCCGAAAACGAGTACGCCCCTTTAAGCCCGGAGGTCACGAAGGTATTCGTAGAAGAGGACCCATCAGAAGAGGAAGACCCCTTTCATGAAGAAGTGCCAATGGAGGAATCAGAGGAAGAACCCATGAAGGAAGACAAATCCGTAGGGACCCACCACCCCCGGTGGTCCCCTCCTACACCCAAACCATCCCGAGGTTCCATCGTTTAAACCATATTGTCCCCACCCCAACGGTCCACGGATGCTATTTACACCCCGAAAGAGGGTGATGATAACGAGACGGGAGACTATTCCAATCCCGGCTCCCCAGCCAAGTTTACCACAGAGGTGACGGGTAAGCGCTCGCCGCTGGGACTGGATGCCCAATACCCTCCAGGAATGGAGACGGGAGCAGGGAATCCCCTCCCAATTTGAGATCGGAGGACCATCCTCCGCACCCACCCCACCGCTCACTCAGGAGCCGGCCGATCAGACCATACCTCTTTTGGTAGCAAGGTCTTCGCGGCACGACCTCCAAATCCGGTTACTTTACCAGGCTTTTGGAGAGATGACTGCTCGTATAGAGCGGAAGAAGTTGCAAAACTCCAACCTCTATTGGGCCAACCAACACGCCCTCACTGTTCAACAGGACGGGCTGGAGGAGCTTCGGCAACGACTAGCCGAATACGAGGCCCGCAGAGCTAACACAGCGCCTCAATGCATTAGAGTAGGGAGAGACCCCCTATCACTCCCGTACCTAGTACACCCACTTATCTCTGTAATGTTAGGAATTATTATGTAATAGGGTACGATTTAATATTTTCGGGTAATAACCCGCCCTGATGTAAGAAATTATGAATTATTAATGAAAATTTCAAGTTATTTATGAATCTGTGTTTGATGATTATAGAACTGTGCCTTAAGAAAAATTTAAATCTCTTAGACCCAACTTCTCACACTATGCTCTTTTCTTTAAACTTTAAGATAATGCCGCCAAAAAGAGCCATGAACACCCCCGAGATCGAGCAACTGGTCAGCCAACGAGTGGAAGCAGCTATAGTCACTTATGAAACCAACCGCAATAGCACCGCAAACGGTGATGGAGGAGCTAGCCGCACTACGGGAGGGTCTGACTCATCCCCGAAAGGGTGTGATATTAAATGATTTTTAAGCTGTAAGCCTCGATACTTCAATGTGACGGAAGGCGCTGTCAGACTGGTTCACTGGTTCGAGAAAGTTGAGTCTGTGTTCGATGTTAGTGGCTGCATTGAGGCTGAGAAGGTCAAGTTCGCTACCCAAACTCTTCAAGACGGCGCTTTGACTTGGTGGAATTCATATGCTCAGTCTGTGGGAATTGACACGGCTTACCAATTCGCTTGGACTGAGTTGAAGCAAATGATGACAAATGAGTATTGCCCTAGAAACGAACTGCAAAGGATGGAATCTGAATTCTGGAATCTTGCTATGAAGGGAACGGATGTCGTCGGGTTTACTAACCGTTTCCATGAACTAAGCCTACTATGCCCACAGATGGTGACCCCCGAGTACAAGAAGATCGAATGCTACATTTGGGGACTCGCCCCTCAAATCCAAGGAAACGTCACTGCCTCAAACCCACAATTCAGAGCGCCATCCGAATGGCGAATAACTTGATGGATCAAATGGCTCGATGGAATGAAGCCAAAGCAAGAGAAAACAAAAGGAAATGGGAGGACAAGTCAGGAAAAGGTTCGGGCTCACAGTCCAAAAAGCCCGAGACCATCAAAGCTTTTGTCGCCGGAGCTGAGCCAAGGAAGGGCTATACCGGCAACAAACCGTTATGTAACCGATGCACCTACCATCACATAGGTCTCTGTCCAACCCCTTGCGGGAAATGTAAGAAGCTCGCTCATCTGACCCAAGATTGTAAGTATAACACCAACGGAGGCAACATCGGCACGCAAATGAGCTGCTACGAATGTGGGATAGCTGGGCACTTCAAGAAGGACTGTCCAAAGTTAAGAAACAGTGGTGGAGCTCAAGGGACAGCCTTTGTGTTAGGAGCAGACGATGCTCATCAAGATCCCAATGTAGTAACGGTTACATTCCTTCTTAATGATATCTATGCTTATGTGTTGTTTGATACTGGGGCTGATAGGAGTTTTATATCTGCTAAGTTTAGTGAACAACTAAATGCCACTCTTTCCCCATTAGAAAATGCTTATGCCGTAGAATTAGCAGACGGAAAGTTGATTGAAGCAAATAGTATAATTAAGGAGTGCACACTAAAATTGGCGGACCATCTCTTTAAGATAAACTTAATGCCTATTGAACTCGGAAGCTTCGATATGGTCATTGGTATGGACTGGCTGTCAGACAACCATGCCGAAATCTTATGTGGTAAGATGGTCGTTAGAATACCACTTAAAAAAAAGAAAGTCCTTACAGTCCAAGGAGAAAGAAAGAATCGCCAGTTGAACGTCATCTCTGGTTTAAGAACATTGAAATGCCTTCGAAGAGGTTGTCAAGCAGTATTAGTTCAACTAGTGGAAAAAGAGTCGAAGGAGAAGCGACTCGAAGAATCCCGGTAGTTCGTGACTACCCAAAGGCCTTTCCTAAAGACTTGCCTAGACTTCCACGAACTAGGCAAGTAGAATTTCATATTGACTTGGTGCCTGGAGCTGCACCTGTCGCACGAGCACCCTACCGATTGTCACAATCAGAGATGCAAGAATTATCCAATCAGCTGCAAGAACTGTTGGATAAAGGATTCATCCTACCAAGTTCCCCACTCTGGGGAGCTCCGGTCTTATTTGTCAAGAAGAAGGACAGATCCTTTAGGATGTGCATCGATTACCGAGAGCTGAACAAGTTAACGATCAAAAACCGGTACCGTCTCCCCAGAATCGACGACCTGTTCAATAAGCTGCAAGGATCCAGTTACTACTCTAAGATTGATTGTGATCCGGGTATCACCAAGTTAAGGTCGGGAAGAAGATATACCTAAGACAGCATTCAGAACTCTTTATGGACATTACAAATTTCAGGTGATGTCATTCGGTTTGACCAACGCACCAGCCGTATTCATGGACCTTATGAGTCGAGTGTGTAAACCGTATTTGGATAAATTTGTAATAGTGTTCATAGACATTATCCTTATCTATTCCAGAAGTAAAGAGGAGCATGAGCAGAATTTGAAGTTGATTTTGGAGCTTCTAGAGAAAGAACAGTTGTACGCCAAATTCTCTAAGTCTGAATTTTGGCTACAAGAAGTCAAATTCATAGGGCATGTGATCAATAGCCATGGAATTCAAGTAGACCCATCAAAAATTGAGGCCATTAAGAACTGGGTAACTCCTAGGACTACCATCAAAATTCGACAGTTCTTAGGTCTTGCCGGTTATTATAGGCGATTCATTGAAAACTTCTCGAAGATAGCTGGTTCCTTAACGAAATTGACTCGAAAGGACATGAAGTACAACTGGTGTGAAGATCAGGAAACGGTTTTCCGACTGTTAAAGCAAAGATTGTGTAGTGCACCTATTTTGTCTTTACCAGAAGGAACAGAAGATCTTGTTGTTTACTGCGATGCCTCACATAATGGATTGGGTTGTGTGTTAATGCAAAGAGACAAGGTTATCGCTTATGCATCGCAGAAACTTAAAGTTCATGCGGTGAACTACACGACACATGACCTAGAGCTTGGAGCTGTGGTATTTTCTCTCAAGATATGGAGGCACTACCTTTACTGTAGTAAGTGCACGGTGTTTACAGTCCACAAGAGCCTTCAGCATATTCTGAACCAGAAGGAGTTAAACATGAGGCAACGACGCTGGGTTGAGCTGCTTAGCGATTACGACTATGAGATCCGTTATCATCCGAGTAAGGCAAATGTTGGAAACCGACCCCACACGATGTATTGCTCCTCAAAATCTCTGAAATTGCTTTTAGTTCGTCTGCTAGCTTTCACGAACACCAAAAACGTATTTCACCAAAAGTCATTGAAAATAACTGAATAAGTTCATAATGTAAAACATAAGTTCGTGCAAGGCCTAAGCTCACGAACTTACCAAGTTCAAGCCCAAGCTAATACGAACTTAGGTTAGCTAAGTTCGTACGAACTTGTCTAACATAAGTTTGTGGCCTATGCCGTTAAGAACTTATTCTTAGATCAAGAATTTATCTTCACAATCAAGACTTATCTTCATAATCAAGAACTTATCTTCACAATCATGAACTTAACATGCAAATGTACACGTCATACACAATCATGATCAAACATACATGACTTGTATTAATAAGGCTTTATCTATTACATATGACTGTCTATTAAATATCTAGATTGCTATCGTCACACAGGGTGTACCAACACCAACTCTCCACAGCGGAAGCAAGCACATCCATTAATGCTCTAGCCGAAATGCTTCATGTGTCATATGTTACAGTGCTGCTGCTCGGTGTTGATGGAGTACGCACGAGACCGATTGGAGGAACGAGAAGATCGACGGTAGGATTGTTGTGGTAAGTATTGCAACGAGTGAGAAGAACTCGAATAACCTCCCTCACATTGACGCTTCGGCGGTGACAGCTATCTAGGATTAGTGGTTACAGCAGCAGACCCAACAGTATATCCCGACATTATCAAAATCTGTTCGACATTTCTGGCAACCTCTAGTAAGCTAGCAAACATAGGGTAGCGAACGTTGCACATGACCCTCCTAATTTCCAGATCTAGACCAGCCTCGAATCTCGTCACTTTTCTTTCTTCGGTATCAACTTGGTGAGGCGCAAACAAACACAGCCTCGTGAATTCCACAGCGTATTGGGACACAGACTTAGTCCACTACATCAATGTCATGAACTTAACTTCCAGCCTTCGGCGCTCATCAGTCGGGCAGTACTGCTGAGTGAATATCACGGTGAACTCAGCGCAAGTTATAACAGAAAGATTCTACGTATTAAAAGCATTCACCATCGAGTTCACCACATAACATCGTCCTTTGTAAACATTGCGGTGGCAAATCGGACCATGTCCTTCTCAGCACAATCGCTGATTCCATAAAGTCCTTTCAGTTACTGTTATCCATTCCAGTGCGGAACCAACATCTCCCAATCCATTGAATTCCACCGTGCCATTTCCCTTGAAGTCTTTAAGCCGACAACCCTTGGCTTATTTAATGACCCAGTGTTGTCATCTTGATTGTTATCATTGTTACCCTCTTTTTCCTTATTCTTCCTCTTGTCCTCCCTTCTCTTGGCTTCGGCCTTATGTCGAGCCCGAAATGTTCTTGTATCATCTTGTTTTGCTCAGCCATCATGGCAAGCATCATCTCCCTTGTTTCTTGTGGTGTCATTCCTTCTCCAGACATGTTCTGAAACTTAAAACATGTAATTTGTTTAGTAAATATGTCATTTATTTAAAGACACCACCACCCATTGTTCTGTATGAAAGTCATTTTCGTGTAAATACTAGATCATAACCTATCTTAGTTCAGATCATTTCTTAAAATCACTACATGTCATTACCTATGTTTGAGACCAAGACCTCGTAGACAGTTGAATCTCAAACTACTACTCTGTACCATTCGCTGTGACACCCTTGCCACAACAACCACTATTACATTTTACCCAGGATTAAACACCATGCATAATACATAAATAATCTGAATACTTAGTACAATACGGGAAAATAAAACACATAATTAAAGTACAAGTGTCAAACACCCTACGGTGCTACAAGGTTCCGGTTTAAGTCTACATACTCAAGAATTTATTACAAACATTCCAAATATTACAATATTGCTCCCATGTTTCAATTACCAATTGAGTAGTAGTGGTTCTCAACGACTTCAATAAATGACCTAGCTAGAAGGTCCGGCAATGGTTTTTCCTTTTCCTGAAAAAATTAAAGAACTGAGGGGTAAGCAAAGCTTAGTGAGTACAAAGATTTACACATTCTACAAGTCCATATGAAGCCACAAAAGAGTAACACCGGCGACACATGCCGTATACTCTATTCGTACATGAAGTACGGAACCGAGCCGCAGCTCCTTCGAGACAACGCTCGACATAACCAACCATCTGAGGCGAATTAATCATCAGGGATGTTACACTGCTCCTCAGGACCACGAAGGGATCAGCTCCATGTCGTATAGCCTCAGTAACATCGGATTAACGGATGCGACCGGCAGGTCCATCAAAGATGCACAACAAAGAAAGGGACATGCAACAAGCAACAATGTGTATCAACATTTACACGAGTTAGTAGAGTGCCAAACGAATAGAAATAACATGCCTCAATAGGCAACAACAATCATAAGTACTCACAGTGGGTGCGTTAAGTAACTTTAATTATTATTATTTATTTTCGGGCTTTCAACCGGATTTCATAAAGTACCCCACTCTGTGTTAAACAACACCACAAGGAACCTGTTACATTTTCCATGGAAAATACCATCAATGATTGAATCATCAAAGCTCTTATTAAGTTTCACAATTTAAAGTGTTAAACCTTAACAAACCAACGTTTAAAATCTATTATTTGGTTTGTTATTATGCCTAAAGAACCAATCATTAAGTACCTTACTATGGCACAAAAGATATCCTAAAACTGTGTTTATTATACCAGAAATTCGTGTTGGGAAATAGTTTAAGTATGTTCAAACTGTTAGTTAGACTTCTCAGACTGTTAGTAGATTTCATATGTAAATCCAAAGTTCATGCTGCTAGTTGAAGAAACTCGAGCTGCCAGTGTAAAAGTACAAGCTGCCAGAGCAAATCAACTCAAGCTGCTCTGTTCATGCTGTCAAGTAATTCAAGCTGCTCAACAGTTTCATAAACAGAAAGTGCTGATTTTCAGGAAAAGATATCTACATGAAGATTCCAGCATATCTACTATCAGAGAAGTCATTATTCGTCAAGGAAACATATCAAGAAGCAATATAAATACATAGAATAGGTCTTTCTATTATATAGGAGTTTTCTGCATATTTTGAGTCTGTAATTGCTTTATTGATAGAGTTTTTCATAAGCCTCTAAGATTGTAAAACCCTAAGAACAGTCTGTGTTCTTCGTCTAATCAAACAGATTAGAGGTGATTGTAATCATTGAATTCAGCAATACAAACAGTCTTGATTACATATTGTGTGTTTATTTATTATTGATTCTGAAAGTTTTTGTTAAAATAATTAAGTGTTATTCCGCAAACTTCTTGATTAAACTTTGATTCAAAGCAAGATTATTGATTTATACTCTGATAAATTCAAATCAGTTAGTCTTGGTAATTCCGTTTTAGATCCTGACAAGTGGTATCAGAGCCACAGGTCGTTCTTTGTTTTTCAAAGTCGAAAACTTTCTTTTAAATTTTTAATTGTTTTGCAATGGAATTTGAAAATAGCAGCAGTGGATCTGGGCAAGGACTCAAAGTGCCTATGCTCAAGCCCACTGAGTTTGAGATGTGGAAACTCAGGATTCAACAGCATATTCAATTCATTGATTATGCCATATGGGAAGCTGTTGAATTTCCTCCTGTAGTTGATCCAGAACTGGATGATGAGGGAAAACCAGTCAAAACTCCTCCAAAAACTGAACTTGAGAGGAAGGCTAGAATGAATGAAGTCAAAGCACTTAAACTTTTACAAATAGCCATTCCAAATGCTTATCAACATCAGTTCAAAAAATTTTATACTGCTCATGATCTTTGGAATGCCTTAGAGAAAAGATTTGCTGGTATTGCCAGTACCAAGAGAAACCAAAAAACTTTTCTGGTGGCAAGAATGAAAACCTTACTCAAATTTTTGACAGGTTCAACAAACTGATAAGTGAACTGGAAAGTGCAAAAGTCAATCTGGATCAAGATGAAGTCAACAGAAAGTTTCTCAGATCTCTTGGAGAAGAATGGACAGTCTATGCTGCACAATGGAGAACAAAAGACACTCTTGATGAGATAGAATTGGATGATCTGTTTAACAGTTTAAGAGTGTTTGAGACTGAGATTGATGCTAAAAAGAAATCCTTTTCTTATAATCATAATACTGCTCTTCTGTCTTCTGAAAAATCTAATAACTGTGATTCTTTTTCAGGTGGTGATGGCAACTCTGCTGAAACTCACTATGAGGCTTTTGTTGCCAATGATGGATTATTTGCTCTAAATGTTGAAGACTTGGAACAAATTCATCCAGATGATCTTGAAGAGATGGATTTAAAGTGGCAACATGCAATGCTGACCATGAGGGCCAAAAGATTTCTTAAAAGAACTGGAAGGACCAACTTTCAAGCCAAAACAGAAGGCAAACCAGCTTTTGATAAATCAAAAGTGGAATGCTATAAATGCCATAAGCTTGGTCACTTTGCCAGAGAATGTAGATCTCAAGGTCAACAGCCATCAAGGACTTCACAGCCCATTCAAACATCATCATCAACAGCACTTGTCTCTCAAGAAGACAATGTGTTTGACTGGAGTGATCAGACAGAGGAAGAATTTCAAAATCAAGCTCTAATGGCAGAAACATCAAATGTCTCCTCAACTGAACTACCATATGAGGTAAACTCTAAACTCTGCTCTCAATCATGCAAAAATATGGTTAAAAAGTACAGAGATCATAATGAGAGCATGTGCAAAACTCTAGCTAAGATGGAAGAAAGGAGATATGAATACATGCAAGCCATAGAAGATCTGGAAAAACAGATCAATGATTATAAGGATAATGAGATTCAAATGGGTTATGATAGAACCTATCATGAGTGGGAGAAAAAGGAGCTAAATAAGAAAATAGAATCTCTGAATAAAAAGGTAGAAGAGACTGTTAGAGGCTAATAAGAAACTAGAATCTGTTAACATAGATCTAGGAAATTTTAAGTTAGCAAATCAAAAGCTGGAACACCTAATGGAAGTCCAATTTAAAGATAGAGTAAAATCTCAGGTTAATCCCAAAGAAGGAATAGGATACAGAGCTACTCCACCTCCATACAACAACAAATACATTCACCCAATGGGTGAGGTTGCTGATAGACTTGTCAATGAACCACTAGATGAGTCTATGACTATTGTAGATCCATCCTAGATAACAGTCCTGAATCAAAGGAAGATAAAATTCAAAATAGAGACTGTGACACATTGAGTGCACCCATAGAGGTCCAAGCTCCCAGTAAGAAAGGAAAAGAGAAGATGAGTGTATGCAATGATATTCCACAAGTTTCTGTACATTCTAACTGTAACACTGCATCTTCATCAAAAGGAAACAAAAGAGGTAAAACTGTTTCTGTCTGCACATGCCAAAAGCATGGTGTTCAAAAGTTTCCTAAACAACAGCAGGTAAGAGGAAATCAGAGAAACAAGAACCAGAAATTGACAGCAAAGTCTGGTTCTCCAATTCAAACTGTCAAAAGGTGTTTTCACTTTGGAAGTAAGAATCACTTAGCCAAGGATTGTTTTTATAAACCAGCTGTTGCAAAACAGACTGTGCATCACACAAAATCAAATCCTATTCAGGCAAAGCACTCAAAGGTGAAACCTTCCACATCAGTTCCAAAGAAAATAGTTGATCACAGGTTTTCAAAAGTTAATAAAAAGCAGTCCACACATCAAAAACAAGTTTTGGCAAAGCCTAAATCAAATTTTAAACAAATATGGTGTGTCAAAGACAAATCTTCAGCTCAAACTGCTAATGCAACCGATCAGACTGCTAAGTCAAAATCTGAAGCTGTTAGTGCAAAGACTGAAGCTGTTAGCACTACAAACACAGATCAAGCTGCTAAGCACCAATCTGGAACTGCTAGTGAACCATCTGAGACTGTTAGAAGAAAAGATGATCAAAATAATTGGATACCTCATATAATCACCAAATACTCTCCAAAGACTCCATCAGTAGATCTCACTAAATATAATAAGTCAAAAACAGTATTTAGTTATGTAAACGTACAAGGCCAACCCAAAACCAATTTGGTTTGGGTTTACTCCACTACTGACTAAGCTGTTATTTGTGCAGGGCAACCACAGGTCTCCTCATAGAACAAGATGTCATTTGGACAGTGGATGCTCTAGGCACATGACAGGCAATTCTGAGTGCTTGTCAAATTTCAAAGGTTTTGATGGAGGTTTTGTAGCATTTGGAGGCAACTCAAAAGGAGGTAAGGTTACAGGTAAAGGTACTGTTAATGCAGGCAACATGACATTCCATGATGTTTTGTATGTTGAACAGCTTAAGTACAATTTATTAAGTATCTCTCAAATCTGTGACAAACAAAACATTGTTCTGTTCACAGATTCTGAGTGCATTGTTCTTTCAAAAGATTTCAAAGTTCCTGAACATCTTGTTTTACTAAGAACACCAAGAAAGGACAATGTCTACTGTCTAGACACAGATCTTTTGACTAAATCTAATACTTTAAGCTGTTTGATATCCAAAGCATCATCCAATGAGTCTGCTCTTTGGCATAGAAGGATGTGTCACATGAACTTCAAGTCTATGAATGTTTTAGTTAAAAGGAATCTGGTAAGAGGCTTACCACAAAAGGAGTTCATTTGTGATGATCATTGTGTGGCATGCCTTAAAGGTAAGCAACACAAAACTTCTCATAAGGCCAAAGAAGTAAATTCAATCTCATCTGTTCTTCAGCTGCTTCATATGGATCTATTTGGTCCAACATCTGTTTTGAGTTTGAATAAAAGGGCTTACTGTTTAGTTATTGTTGATGATTTCACCAGATTTACTTGGGTTTATTTTCTTAGGTCCAAAGATGAGACTGCTGAGCTAGTTAAGTCTTTTATTCTTAAGATAGAAAACCAATCCAACTCCAAAGTTAAGGTGATAAGATCAGACAATGGAACTGAATTCAAAAATCACATTCTAAACAGTTTCTGTGAGTCCAAAGGTATTGCTAGACAATATAGTGCACCAAGAACACCACATCAAAATGGTGTAGTTGAAAGAAAGAACAGAACATTAATTGAGGCTGCTAGAACAATGTTAGCTGATTCAAATATGCCAATGACTTTCTGGGCAGAAGCTGTAAATACAGCCTGTTATGTTCTGAATGGGGTTCAGGTTGTCCAATCACAAGGGAAAACTCCCTATGAGTTATTCCATAACAGAAGTCCCCTAATAGCTTTCTTCAAGCCTTTTGGATGCCCATGTACTATCCTTCACACTAAGACTCACTTAGGGAAGTTTGAAAGTAAAGCTGAAGAAGGATTCTTTGTAGGATACTCAACTCAAAGCAAAGCCTATAGAGTATATAACAGTGTGTCTAAAACCATTGAAGAAAGTGCGAATCTTGAATTTAATGAAAATACTGCTAATATCAAAGGCACTGGTCCTGATTGGTTGTTTGATTTAGATTCACTAACAAATTCTCTGAGCTTTGTTGAGTATACTGCTGAAGCTGATGAATACAGGGTTGAAGCTGCTAACACAAATTCTCATGCTGCCAATACAATCTCTCAAACTGTTGGCACAAAGTTTCAGACTGCTGCAGATTCACCAAGTTGGTCTGATTACACCACTCTACCACTTCTGTCTTGTGATCCTCCAGGGGTCCTGAATGCTCAACATGATACAAATCCGGATACTGAAGTGCCACTCCCAAGTCCTGAGAGAACAGCTCCAACACAAAGGGACACAGTCCCAGATTCAAGTCAAGCTGTTCCTGAAGCTGATCCTTGTACTGGTCCTGATGGAGATGATACAAATCTTGGATCCACTTTTCAGACTGAGAGAGAGCCTACACTGAGGGTTCAGAAGTATCATCCTCTCAATCAAATACTGGGTGATCCAAGCACTCCTGTACAAACAAGGAAAATGGTTCAAAATGAGACTGCTGCTGCTGAACAACTAGTTCCTGAATTCAGCCTAGCTGCCTTTGAGAATGCCTGTTTCATGTCTCAACTAGAACCCAAAAAGGCATCAGAAGCACTAAAAGATTCATCCTGGATTGAAGCTATGCAAGAAGAGCTTCTACAGTTCGAAATTCAGAATGTATGGACTCTGGTGGATCTTCCTAAAGGTAAGAGAGCAATAGGTACAAGATGGGTGTTCAGAAACAAGAAAGATGAGAGAGGGATAGTCATCAAGAACAAAGCAAGGCTAGTAGCACAAGGGTACACTCAAGAAGAAGGCATAGATTATGATGATGTATTTGCTCCAGTAGCAAGAATTGAAGCCATCAGACTATTTCTAGCATATGCAAGCTTCAAAGGATTTAAAGTGTATCAAATGGATGTTAAGTCTGCTTTTCTGTATGCGACAATTGAAGAGGAGGTATATGTGTGTCAACCTCCTGGTTTTGAAGACTACAAGTATCCAGACAGGGTGTACAAGCTAGACAAGGCTCTCTATGGTCTCCATCAAGCCCCCAGAGCATGGTATGACACTCTGTCATCATATCTTCTACAGAATGGATTCAAGAGAGGCACTTTGGACAAAACACTCTTCACTAAGTCTATCAAAGATGAGATTCTGCTTGTCCAAATTTATGTTGATGACATCATCTTTGGTTCAACCAATGATTGTTTGTGCAAAGAGTTTGAGGCTTTAATGCACAAAAAGTTCCAAATGAGCTCAATGGGAGAACTCACTTTCTTTCTAGGATTACAAGTCAATCAGAAGCCTACTGGTCGTTTCATAAGTCAATCAAAGTATGTAAAAGACATACTGGACAAGTTTGGGTATCAAGACACCAAAGCTGCAAGCACTCCAATGGATCCGCATAAGCAGCTTCATACAGACAAAGATGGCATAGATGTGGACATTCATCTATACAGATCCCTTATAGGATCTCTCATGTATCTAACATCTTCTAGACCTGATATAATGTTTGCTGTCTGTGTGTGTGCTAGGTTTCAATGCTCTCCAAAGGATTCTCACTTGGTTGCTGTTAAGAGAATTTTTAGATATCTTAAAGGCCAACCACATTTAGGCCTATGGTATCCTAAAGACTCTCCTTTTGTACTAACTGCTTATTCTGACAGTGACTATGGTGGATGCAACATTGACAGGAAATCCACAACTGGTGGATGTCAATATTTAGGAGCAAGATTGGTCTCTTGGCAATGCAAAAAGCAAACAACTGTGTCCACATCATCCACTGAAGCAGAATATGTAGCAGCTGCAAGCTGCTGCTCCCAGGTAATGTGGATTCAAAATCAGTTAAGAGACTACGGTATGAATTTCTTATCCACTCATATTTATATTGACAATTCAAGTGCAATTAGCATTGTGCAAAACCCAGTGAAATTCCCAAAAACCAAGCATATAGAAATCAGATTTCACTTTATCAGAGATTGCAATGAAAAGAAGTTAATCCAAGTTACCAAAATACATACAGATGATCAGTTAGCTGATCTATTTACAAAACCTTTTGATGTAGGAAGGTTCACTTTCCTAGTATCAAATATTGGTATGGTAAACATGGATTAATTGGTTTTTCATTATTATCTACTCAGTATGCTTATTTAAGGGGGAGACACTGTTTCATTGAAAAGATGCATAATATTTAAACTAACAGCATGAGTATTTTCTCATGCTGCTAGTTCATTTTCTCGGGCTGCTAGTTATTTTCACTTGATCTGTCAAAGTGTGCAGGGTATTTGGGTAATTTGTCAAATGTGTGCGCGGGACCCAACCTTTTCGAAACCTTTAAAGGTCCCGGTTTCGTTCAGTTGTAACTACCAGTTACATATTCTTCTTCCACGGCCTCTTGCTTTCTCTCTGAACGAATGACACATTCTTCTTTCAAACCCTAAACCGTCGTTTCTTCATCAATGGAGTTTGTTAAAGAACACAATTGCCTCCCATACACCCTAAAACACTCTGAACTTCAACCGTTTCATGCAATGATGGATTTCCTTAGGCACTCCCATATCCACTATGCCCTATCCATTAACCCTACTATATACATCTCCCATATTGAACAGCTTTGGAATCATTCATCTGTTCAAACCATCAATGGAGTGCCTACCCTCATATCCAAGATTGATGGAACTGTCATCCATATCACTGAGGAATCCATCAGACATCACTTGCATCTTCAAGATGCCTCAGGTATAACCGACCTATCCCTTCAAGCTTTACATTTTGGTCTTCAAAATATTGGATATAGGGGTCCTGCTGATTCTTTTACTTTTCTTAAGGCACACTTTTCTCCAAAATGGAAATACCTTGTGCATATTATTCAGCAATGTTTAAGCCCCAAAAGAACTGGTTGGTCTGAGTTTTCTTCAAATATTGCCACTGCCTTAGTGTGTTTTTCTACTGGCCAACAGTTCAACTTTTCTAACATGATTTTTCAGGGAATGTTAAGGCATCATTCCCTAAAGACTGGGAAATTTTTGATGTATCCTAGGTTTTTGGCAGAAATTATTGCACACACCTGCACTACTCCACATTTAAATAAAAGGATACATGTTTCCCATATGCACTCACTGTCATCAATCAAAAGGCTGTTAAAGCCAAGTGCCAATTTTGTAAGTATAGATGTTCCATTGCCCTCTGCAATGATGAACATCATTCCAGGAAACAGAGGAGAGGGTCCTGAGCAGACACAGCCAACATTCCTGCTTCACCCCCAGGACCCCAACCCACTCCTCATGATACAAATATTCCATCTGATCCTTTTGTACAGCCAAAACGCCCACTAAAATACTTATATAAAAGGAAAAGGGGACCAGGAGCTCCTTCCTCCTCCTCCCCTAGACAAGAGCCATATATCCCTGTGCAGGAGGATACTTCTGCACAGAATATCCAAAGGGAACCAATTGAGGAAACTCCCATCCTCACTCAAGAGGTGAACATCTCTTCAGAGATGGTTCATATGGGTTCTGTGGCTGGCACTACTGCTATTTCTGCAAAAGAGACACAGGACAGTGCCAACATATCTAAGACCACACCCATGGCAACAGCCAGTGTACACACACAAGCTGGAAGTCCCCAGAACCAAGAACAGAGGGGCCCAGAAGTTTCTACTTCTGGTATTCATGTCAGTGATAGATCACAAGCACCTCAGGTGTTTTCTGATCTTGAGACTAGTCTGCAACTAATGCTCTTGACGGATCCCAAGCTAAACCCTGTTGTAGCCATGTTAGAATATCAAATGTCCATCATTGCTGCACAGGGGGCTCAAATTTTTGCACTCCAGCAGGCAGAGGCTGCACAGAATAAAAGAATGGATTATCTTCACAAGGGGTTCACCCTTTGTGGAAATAAAATCATGAAATTAGAGCAGATGATTCAAACCCACGGGGCAAAGGTTGTAGGTCCTTCTGACCAAACCAATGCTTCCAAAAAGGGGGAGAATCAGGAGGTTCCCAAATCAGTCCAAGCAGCTCCATCAACAACAGTCCAAGCAGCATCAACAGTTCCATTTTCTATGCTAGCAGTCCCAACAGCTTCTCAAGCTGTTAGCCTAGAAACTAAAGATGCTGCCCCAAAAGCAACTGGTGTTGTGATCAGGGAAGGCATTCAAGCTCCATCAAGTACAGTCCAAGCTACATCATCTGCTGCAAAAGACAAGGGCAAGGGCATTCTCATTGAGTCTCCAAAGCATAAATTTTCTTCCAAAGAAGCTCAAATTGCCTTTGATGCTGAAGTTGCCAAAAGAATAGCAGAAGAACAGGATAAAGAATTAGATCAGCAAGCCCAAACCCCAATGGATGATGATGAGACCTTAGGTGATTACCTAAAGGGGTTTGTGGTTAAGCAAGGAGCAAAGAAGAGAATGATGCCAACAGGGCACACCAAAGCTGAGCACAGAAGATTTTTGATAAATTTTGCATTTGCAGCTGGAATTCCAAAGAAAATGGCTCAGTCCATGACAATTGAAAGGCTACAAGAGATTCATGACAAGGAGATGGACAAAAGAAAGAAAGCCAAAATTTCCCAAGAAGTCCAAACATCAAAAGATCCAGTAGAAACTGAAGCTGCTGCCAGTGCACCTTCTATTCCTTCATCTGTTAAAAGGGTGCTCTTTGAGCAACAATTGCAAAAGGCAATGGAGATAGAGAAGTTGATTGATCAGCATGATTTTACAAAGCCTGTGATTAATTACTGGTTTGCTAAGTCACTGGATGAAAGAGATTTAAGGGTCAAGTTTGTAATAAGAAGAGAGTCTGGACCAGAAAAAGAGTTTGATACATTCTAGCAATTGGTTCAGAAGCTGACCAGGGATGAACTGATAAAGATGTACAACATAGGGTCTGTATCTCAAGTTAGATCTGCTCTACCACAAGTGAAGCAAATTATCAAAGATCTGAAATCAGTTGTTGACCCTGAATCTGCAAGGAATGAGATAGAGGATGCTGTGAAGAAAGGGTTAAAGGTCAAGCAAGTTGATCTGTTTGTCAAGTCAAGGACATACAGAATCAAATTCTCAGATGGATCTGGTATATTCTTCAATCTTGAATTTTTTGATTTGCCAAAAGATATGCTACTTCAGATAAAATCTGTTAGAGTATCTTGTGATAGAGATGATATGAAGAGAGAATTTTTGAAGGCTGTAGATCAGAAACTTGCACAGTTATAAGTTTTTGAAAGCCTTGGTTTGTATATAACAGTTTACTTATTCATTTCCATTTTTTTTTGTAAAGAACTTAAAGTCTTGTGTAAGGAATTTAAGTTAGGGGGAGATTGTTGGGAAATAGTTTAAGTATGTTCAAACTGTTAGTTAGACTTCTCAGACTGTTAGTAGATTTCATATGTAAATCCAAAGTTCATGCTGCTAGTTGAAGAAACTCGAGCTGCCAGTGTAAAAGTTCAAGCTGCCAGGGCAAATTAACTCAAGCTGCTCTGTTCATGCTGTCAAGTAATTCAAGCTGCTCAACAGTTTCATAAACAGAAAGTGCTGATTTTCAGAAAAAGATATCTACATGAAGATTCCAGCATATCTACTATCAGAGAAGTCATTATTCGTCAAGGAAACATATCAAGAAGCAATATAAATACATAGAATAGGTCTTTCTATTATATAGGAGTTTTCTGCATATTTTGAGTCTGTAAGTGCTTTATTGATAGAGTTTTTCATAAGCCTCTAAGGTTGTAAAACCCTAAGAATAGTCTGTGTTCTTCGTCTAATCAAACAGATTAGAGGTGATTGTAATCATTGAATTCAGCAATACAAACAGTCTTGATTACATATTGTGTGTTTATTTATTATTGATTCTGAAAGTTTTTGTTAAAATAATTAAGTGTTATTCCGCAAACTTCTTGATTAAACTTTGATTCAAAGCAAGATTATTGATTTATACTCTGATAAATTCAAATCAGTTAGTCTTGGTAATTCCATTTTAGATCCTGACAATTCGGGTCTCTTAACCCTCAACCGAATTTCGCCTCAACTGTGGACGACTCGCCGAGTCGACCTAAGCGACACGCCGAGTCGAGGTCCGAATTTCGGATCTCAGTCGGATTTTGATTGCACCCGTGTTATAACCTATCAATAGTTTGACCTGAGATTGACCCATCCGAGTTTTGGGTCCAATCCGAAATTGGTTCCATCCGAGTTCGGATCTATTACGCATTCGGGTCCATTCACTTAGAAATTTTAAACAATCTTCATGTTGTTCTTTGCGACTAGCCGAGTCGACCTTCAGGTCTGCACTCGCAACTTACGGGTTTTACTCAAATTTAAACATATGCAATCCATTCTAATGTTACATTTACATTATTGGGGTGTTTCTGCACTATTTTCCCCATTTATAACATACTAATTCGTCCATGTTCAACCAAAATATGGTGAAAAACTCAAGAACAATAAAAGTTTCAAAAACTCAGATTTCTCACCTTTTAGCACAATTTGAAGCATGATTCTTGTTTTTAAAGCTTCAGGGAAGTTCAATCGATGATTTCCAACTGATATAACATACTGTTATTCTAGTAATTTCAATCAACAAATAATCACAATCAATTAAGAACAAGTAAGAAACCACTAACCGAATGATTTGATTAGAATCAAATGATTTACAGATGAGAATTGAAATGATCGACAATGGTAGCCCTAATATTTTCTCTAACTTTCCGTGCAAAAATACAGAATGGATATCCAGATCTATCTATTACAAAAGTCAACTTTATATTTATACCAAAATAGAACTATGAACTATTTAGAATTTACACCCTAGACTTATTTTATTTCATCAATCAAAATAAGATCTAACATTCTCCCCCTTTGATGAAATAAACTCAGTCTTCATTTTGCTAAACCCAACTTCATTTCAAAATTCCTCACGCTCTTTCTGTTGGACAGTCTCCATTTGATCTTTGAAATAAATTCCACCATGAGCCTCTTATCATAAGTGTAACAGCCTGTAATTTATAAAATATAAATTATAGCAACAAACTTTGGATATTTGAGTAATTTTGCCTAATTGTGCTTAATTATGTGAAATTATGGGAAATATGTGCCTTGTATGTAATTAATTATAATAAGTTATAATTAATTAAGGAAACTTGCTTAAATTAGCTAAGATAATTTAAACAATTAAAATTAGCTAATTGAAAGATTAAAGACTTGAAAATAATAAAAATTAGACTAAATAATTAAATTAGTCTGAAAAGACAAGTACTAGCAAAAAGAAATAACTCCTTGTCATTTCTTGCATTTTGCATTTAAAATGAAAAATAAGGACAAATAATGGTAAATATAGCATTTCATTAATGGTAAATTAGTCTTTTGCTAAATAAAGGCTGAAAATCGGGTTTAATAAGGGAAAAAGGGCTGAAATGTTTTTTTTTTTCACCCAAAATCTGATTTTGAGAGCCTCTCTCTCTAGAAAACCCTCTTCAATCCAATCTTCTCTCTAAGATTTCTCTCAATTTACTTGGCCAAATATTAAGTTCTTTATGTCATTGGAAAGCTCTTAAAGAGTACTACAAGTTTCTGCAATTGCATGTAGGATTTAATTCGGATTTGAGGTAAGAACGCCCATAAACTCTTCGTATTTTCAGTTTTTATGCAAAAGTTAGAAATTCTCGATTTTGATTCGTTTGAGGTTGTTTTGCACGAGTTTAGGACTCGATTCTTGCTTGGAAATCATTTGCAAATAACCATCAAGTGTTCTAATACCTGGACCAAGATTAGTTTCATGTTTTCCTCTTCTTTCTTCTCGGTTTAAAGCCCAAAAACGCAGCCATTTTTGCTGTTGTGCTGTCGAATGAAAACCAGAAAGAAAATAGGCTATTTGGACATTTAAATAAACTAAAAACGTGTTAGAAATATACCGATCTTGTGAGTTTTGACTTGGAAATGATTGCTTAAAAGCTGAAAATTGGACCAAAAAGTCGATGACAGCAACAGCCCTCGGCTAAGCTGCTGTCCGGGAATTAAATTGGTGAAAAAACTGATTTTTTTTTGTTGCTATGTGGCTTAGAATTGACCCAAATTTGATTTCTACGTCTTGTGTGTGAAATGGATTTGTTTTGGGACCAAATTAATGCATTTATCAAGTTTTTAAAGTGTAGAAATGGTCCTTGATGCAATCGATTTTGGACAGCCTTTTTAAGGCTTTTAAATATGAATTTTTGCTCTTTAAATGTTGTTAGTTGGATTGGTAAATGCTTGGATATGTTAAAAGGACTTGTGTACATGTTTTGTTATGCCATTGGACTTGATTTTGAACCTTAAAAAGATTTGGAAAAAAGGAATAGAAACGAGGCATGTATAAGTTCATGAGGAATAATTGGACCTTACAAATGACCAAAATGTAAATTTGATGTAATTTGACTTAATAAACTTGAAAATATGTGTCTATCATGTGGTTTCATTTTTTGGGCCTAATGGGCCCGAGTAATGCTTTTAAAGCCCAAAACGTGAACTATTTGATCCATTGACTTCCGGACACAACTCGAAACATGAAAAGCACTTGTTTTAATGTTGTGAACCCTTCGGAACTGAATTGACTTTCTGGCCTTGCTGTAAATGAAAATGACTTTGAACGGACCCTTATTAGGCTTGAATAGCCATTAAAAAGGGCAACCATGAGTTAATGACCTAGTTATGACTTGCACTACTGACTTGTGAGACCAAATTACGCCTTTGACCTGTACTTAACCTACTACGCACATGTATGATGTGAATTGCCTTGCTGCTCTATGGGTGGCCTTGGAACGAAGCCATATCTAGGTAAAAAAACCTATGAAACCATAGATTCTGCTAAGAACTCGAGGTTATACCTTGGTATAGACCTAAAGGACTTCATATGGACTTATTGGACAAATGATAAGGATAGGCTCCCTCTAGGACATTAGGAACTACCACAGACTCGGCAACTAAACATGATAATTAACCTAATTAATATAATTAGGATTATATATATAGATCATGTGTATGAAATTGTTGTTGATATGCTAGAATTGGAACTGATCCGCAGGAACTGACCAGTCTGACCGAGTAATACAGACAACTTAACTTGTTTAAGCACTATATTGCCTAATTGCATTGCTCAGGACCGCTTTGAGTGACAGATTGCATTATTTACTTGCATATGTTTCGGTACTTATTGGTGATTGTTACTGACTTCTATGGAAACATTTGCTGCTGCTTGTTCCTTGATTACTTAATTGTATGTTAGGATCGTATGATAGACACTGCTGAAACTGGACAACTACTGCTGCATGTTCCTTGGTTACTATATTGTATGTTAGAAACTCACTTTTGACATTGCTGAAAATGGACATTTGATATGCCTTGGACTGCTTGCGCACTTTTACATTCTATGTAATTACTTAGCATGCTTGCTGCTTACTTGTTTGTTGGTACATTTGCGTCTGCATACTGCATTAACTGCTCTGACCGAATGCGAGATCTCCATTCACAGGAGGGAATTCTGCAGATTCCTTTCCTATTGGACCCGTTTCCATACACTTCCCGTAGGGCTTCGGCCTTACACATGGGAATATAGATCGGGCTAATCCCCCAAATCTCTTGCCGTTTCTGACGTGTTGACTTGCCGACATGAGCTGATAGTATGTTATATATGTGTGGTAACTAGTGGAACTCTGTTAACTCACTAAGTAGTGGTAGCTTACTCTGTCATGACAACTCTCTTATCAAGAAAAGCTGATAAGGGCAAGAATATAACAGGTAGTTTGTCCCAGGCTAAGTGAACCTGGATCCTTGATGATTGCAGACTTTTGGACCTAGATGTTGATGCCTATTTTTGACAAGGATATTTGCGGTCTCGGGTAGCTTGTTCAATCTTCCGCACTTTGATTGAAGATTCTAGAAGCTAGAATAGACCACCATTGTATCTTTACATATTTCATACTTAAAGTATCGTAAATTAACTTGAATCAGGCATTTGGACCTGTGGTATCAAACACTAGTAATATTTAATTATTACTTAATGCATTCCCAACTTGTGACTTAATGACGTGTATTGTTTGTGGTAACTTGGGTGTTACAAAGTTGGTATCAGAGCAGTAGTTTAATCATCGGACTGGCCACCCGATACTTAAACTCTGGAATGATATGGACTATATGACTCTGAATTCCTGAACAAGTCACCGAGGCCTAGGGTAACCTGATTAGTAAAAGACTACCCACTCAGCTTGACCTAAGATAGGCAATTGATGACTGTTGGGCTGGGGAACGGGAAATGACTGACTGCTTGATACTGACTTGATGATGTGATTACTTTATATTGACTTGACTATGTGCTTACTTGATGTTGGCATTATGCTATGCATATATGCTTATCTGAACTGAGCCAGGAACTAATGTTTATTTTCTTTAAACTTTCAGCCAATGGCTGATAAGAATACGAATACTGTTGGCACCTCCAATGTTGATAAAGCTACAGAAGTTGTGACTAATCAGAATAAAGAACATGTTCATGTAGAAGATCTAGGTACTGACCATGAGAACACTGCTAATGAATCTAGCAGAACCGCCATGCCTGTACCTCCTCAACAGGCTCAATTAATTGATCTCGTTCACAAGCTGAATGAGGATAATCATAGGTAGATGCAGCTTATGTTGGATAGGAATCGACTACAGACTGATACGTCGGATGAAGACCGATTTAAGGAAATTAAGGACTTGCTTACCAAGGGTAAAGCGATCGTGCAAACCGACGAGGAAACCAGCGTGAAATTGACTTTCAGCGCCGTGAGGAAGAACTTAGGTTACGAGAACATTAGTTACAGGAACTGGAACTGAAGCATAGGGAAGAGATGTTAGCAAAGCCCAAGAAAACTAGAAAAAGGATGGAGTACGCACGAGACCGATTGGAGGAACGCACCAGACCGATTCATGTGTCATATGTTACAGTACTACTGCTCGGTGTTGATGGAGTACGCACGAGACCGATTGGAGGAACGAGAAGATCGACGGTAGGATTGTTGTGGTAAGTTATGCAACGAGTGAGAAGAACTCGAATAACCTCCCTCACATTGACGCTTCGGCGGTGACAGCTATGTAGGATTAGCAGTTACAGCAGCAGACCCAACAGTATACCCCGACATTATCAAAGTCTGTTCGACATTTCTAGCAGCCTCTAGTAAGCTAGCAAACGTATGGTAGCGAACGTTGCTCATGACCATCCTAATTTCCAGATCCAGACCAGCCTCGAATCTCGTCACTTTTCTTTCTTCGGTATCAACTTCGTGAGGCGCAAACAAACATAGCCTCGTGAATTCCACAACATTTTGGGACACAGACTTAGTCCACTACATCAATGTCATGAACTTAACTTCCAGCCTTCGGCGCTCATCAGTCGGGCAGTACTGCTGAGTGAATATCACGGTGAACTCAGCCCAAGTTATAACAGAAAGATTCTCCATATTAAAAGCATTCACCATCGAGTTCACCACATAACAACGTCCTTAGTAAACATTGCGGTGACAAATCGGACCATGTCCTTCTCAGCACAATCGCTGATTCAGAAAGTCCTTTCAGTTGTTATTATCCATTCCAGTGCGGAAACAGCATCTTCCAATCCATTGAATTCCAACGTGCCATTTCCCTTGAAGTCTTTGAGCCGACAACCCTTGGCTTATTTAGTGACCCAGCCATCATGGCATGCATCATCTCCCTTGTTTCTTGTGGTGTCATTCCTTCTCCTGACATGTTCTGAAACTTAAAACATGTAATTTGTTTAGTAAATATGTCATTTATTTAAAGACACCACCACCCATTGTTATATATGAAAGTCATTTTCGTATAAATACTAGATCATAACCTATCTTAGTTCAAATCATTTCTTAAAATCACTACATGTCATCACCTATGTTTGAGACCAAGACCTCGCAGACACTTGAATCTCAAACTACTACTCTGATACCATTCACTGTGACACCCTTGCCACAACAACCACTATTACATTTTACCCAGGATTAAACACCATGCATAATACATAAAATGATCTGAATACTTAGTACAATACGAGATAATAAAACACATAATTAAAGTACAAGTTTCAAACACCCTACGGTGCTACAAGGTTCCGGTTTAAGTCTACATACTCAAGAATTTATTACAAACATTCCAAATCTTACAATATTGCTCCCATGTTTCAATTACCAATTAAGTAGTAGTGGTCCTCAAAGACTTCAATAAACGACCTAGCTAGAAGGTCCGACAATGGTTTTTCCTTTTCCTGAAAAAACTAAACAACTGAGGGGTAAGAAAAGCTTAGTGAGTACAAAGATTTGCACATTCTACAAGTCAATTCAATAACATCATCATCATCAAATTCTTCAATCTCTACCACTTTCTCTACATCCTCAATCTTCGAAACCTGGTCATGGACTTCATCATCTGAGTCATCGTATTCTTCGAAATTATAGAACTCTGATTGAATACTCAACGGAACAGGAACATCTTCATAAAGAATCAATTCCTGCCCACAGTATCAACAGTTTTATCCTTTGAGCTCCCGGCTTCTCCTTTCACTTGTGTTTCTACCTCTTTTTCAGGATAAGTAATCATTAATAATTCAGTTTCTAGCTTATCGAGCTTCCTCCTCTTCTCCCCCTAATGCGGAGCATCATCGGAGTCTTCGTCATGCTAATCATGCTTACGCTTTAGAGCAGAAGCTTGAGCCTTACATGATTGTTCAACTGCACTCGTTCAGATAAATTTCCCAAGGCGGTGATGACGGTGCTCTCCAACCCCATCATGCGTTCTCGCATTTCATCAAATTGTTCATACACAAAGTCTCTTAGCTCTTTAACAGCCTGATTTGGATCCTTTTGCTTCACGGTTTCTTCGACTACAGACTTACCCATCAAAAATTTATGAATATTTGACATCACTTCAGATAACTGAGTTGTTAAGGGACTGTTCACTCCTGCAACCGCAACACTCAAAGCTTGATTTAATGAGGATTCTGTAACAAATGGGGAAAGATTAACCAGTGGGTCACATAGATATCCAGTTGTCACAACAGTCGAACTTGTGTAAAGAACGTCAGCGTGTCCTGTACTTAGAGTTGGCATGGATCTAGCTCCGACTGGACTTCCAACATCTTCAAGTGACAGAGCAACAAATGCTTCCATGACTGAGGTTATTCCGCCAGTGACACGAAGTTCATCTGCACTCACTTCAACACATGAAGCGGACTCAAGTGTCCTAAGGTGTATAGGTTCTATACTCTGTGCATCAAACGAAGTCGTACACCCGGGCAAATGTGTACTTGTTTCAATATCCATAAAATCCAAAGGATTTTCGGATAGCAAATGCGCTTCATCCCGATGAGAAATTGAAACAGTCTCCTGTTGGGAGGAGACTGAGTGGCCGGTGGGGTGTGCAGATGTCAGTGGGATGCTGACATATTCAATATTAACCCTCTGTTGGGAGCTAACAGCAGATGTGGTTTGATTCTGGCTTTCTGGGCTAGGAACCTCCCTCACACTCTGTTGAACTATTTCAACAATATCGATCAATCCTGCACCTCCCTCATTTGGATCATTACCTCCCTCATCATCATCATTATCATCATCATCTCCTTCTGCAGCTCCCTCAAGAACATTTGATAGTGTTCGTTCGGAATCGGAGCTGCTTGCTTTCTCCCTCACCACCCCTCACTTGTACTACTACTCCCTCAGTCACTGATTGGATTCCATAAACTTAGCCCCATGCTGAAGTTCCTCCTCACCTACAGCTCCCTGGTTAAGAGAACCCGGTTCTTGCCCTTCTACAGGAGCGTGATCTATGTGATACAACCTCACATGCTCACTCTCCGGATCAGCATACTTTAATAATGCTTCAGGAATTGGCATTATGTTGGCATTCGGTGAATCTGGTACCTCATGCAAGCTCATCATGACATAATCAGGGCACCTTTGAGCATTACATCGTTTAGGAATATTTTCATTTCCACATAAGATGCCTCTAATCAGAATTTGGATAAACCGTTGAAGAGGGACAAACTTTCGAAATCTATTTGTCGTTTTTGCTAACATGACCTCCTTCAGATCTTCCCAGATACATTGCGCGTAATCATAGTGTTTGTTGAACGCGATTCCATGAAACATTTTCAAATAGTGAATGCTACATCTGTCAATCCCAGTAAGCTTTGACGTCATGCATCGGTTTATAATGCCAAAAAGTGTGTACCATTCGCCATTTAGTTCATTTCTATGGAACTTAGAACTCTTTGGAAGTGGTTTTGAATACCTCAGACAGATCATATCATGTACTAATTCGTCCTCTGATACAAATTCTTCGAAATCGGCTAACTCTGGGAAATTCACTGTATCGATTCGACGAGGTAGAAAAAGATTATTCCTCAATCTGGTTAATGTAATCTTAGTCTTGAATTGATCGATTGTAAACTTAAAGTGATGGTTACCATCAGCTGGGACAAATTTGACAGTGTGCAAAAACTACTGTAGATAGACCTGGAGAATCGAAGGTTTGTATTGGAGTAGATATCCTAAAGGATGACCTTTAAGAATGTCTACGATAATCGGGTGGCGGACTTTTATGACTTTAGTATCAAGGCGATGGTTGTTATCACGAAATGGTAGGCAATATTTGAGTTTAACAAGTTGATTATCTATAATGAGAGTGGAAGTTGAAGGTCAGGTGACTGAGGCGGATTTTACTGGTTTAGAAACAAGGGTGTCATTTGATGATGAATGGGAGTCAGATGATTTTGAGGGTTGAGATTGAGCTGGTGATGCAATTTGAAACCTCTTAAAAGTAATAAACATGTTAGAATCAGCAGAGAATCAAATGAAATCCTTCAAATAGAAAAATAATACATTTTGCTAGAAATTAGAAAAATATGTGTTTTTGTGTTCAAAGTGTAACATCCTCGAATTCAATTACGGTGATTTAAGAAATATTTAGACAGGTAATTTATAAATAAGTTGAATTATGAGCAAAGATTATGTATTTGGGGATAGTTAAAACTTAGTTGTTTACTTAAGAAAATTAAAAAGTTTAAGAACTTTGAAATGATTATTACGAATTATAAAAGTTAGTAATGATAAATTTAAGAATAAATCAGCATTTTATCGAACCGGTTAAGTTGAGGGGTGAAATGTGCAAAATGGGAAAGATGGGAATAAAAAGGCCAAATACCTTTTCATTCTCCAAATGCTCTCTCTCTCTACACTCTCTCTCTAGAAAAACACTCTCTACTTCTCTCTAAGATATCTTGCAAACCGACCGGCCGATTATCGAGATTTATACGTCATCGGAAAGATCTCGAGGAGTACAACAACAATCTACGGTTGGATTTTTGATTTCGTACGGATTAAGGTAAGAATCGACTCTTTTAAGATTTTGTGTTTCGGTTTTGAAGAACATAAGTTCGAATCTGTCATTTTTATGCGATTTAAAGCCGATTTTGCTTGAAATCTTGCAAGAATGAGATAGTATATGTGTAATAGAATCAAACCTAGGTATAATACTTGATATACTCATGATTTTAGGCTTTGAAATGAAGGATTTAAGTTGTAAAGATATACTTGAAATCTTGCATCTAACGATGGACCGGTGGGTCGCATCTGTTACTCTGATGTTACTGCACTATATGACGCTGGAGCGGATCCTTCCAGGTCCGGTAGGCAGTATGTCATCCCCGATGTTATGTCTGTCTCAGATGGTTGGGTTTTCATACCGAGCATGGGGCTCGTAGGAGCGACGGCTCATGTGTGTCGTACTTTGTGTACGTGGAGAGTGCACGACGTGTGTCGTCGGTGCTACTCTTGTGCGCATCATAAGGATTTATAAAATGTGTAAATCTGTGTATTCACTAAGCCTTTGCTTATACCTCAGTTGTTGAATTTTTACAGGAAAGGGAAAGTCTACTGCCGGACCTTCTAGTTAGGTCATTTTGGGAAGATTTGGAAGACTTGGTACTACTTAATCGGTAATTATGAATTGAGACAATGTTGTAATATATTCTGGATATTGTAATAATTTATTTGGGTGTGTAGACTTAGACTTGATACCTTATAGTACCATAGGGTGTTTGACACTGTCGTACTACTTTACTTATGTATTTTTAATGCTTCCGCACTTATATTAGGTTATCAGATCATTATGTAATGTTATGTGGGTGATTAATCCTGGGTGTTATGTAAATGGTGGTTGTTGTGGCAAGGGTGTCACACGAGATAGTATCAGAGCAGTAGTTTGAGATTCAAGTGTCCGTGAGGTCTTGATCTCAAACATTAGGTAATGATATGTAGTGGTTTAAGTAATGATCTGAACTAAGATATGTTATGATCTAGTGATTATAAGAGATTGACTATCATACGGGACAAGTGAGTGGTGTCTTTAAACTGATGACATTTTACAAAACAAGTTATGTGTTATTATTACAGAACATGTCTGGAGGAGGAATGACACCTGAAGAAACAAGAGAGATGATGCTAGCCATGATGGCTGAGCAAAATCGAATGATTCAAGATCAGTTTCGGGCGCGAGATGAGGCCAAAGCCAAAAGAAAAGAAGACAAGAGAAAAGAAAAGAGGGAATATGAAAGGAATTATGTTGTGGTAGACATAAACCTTAGGAATGAAGCGAAACGCAAAGACAAGGGTAAGGAAATGATTGATTATGAAACTGGGATTGATGAGAATTACATGAATTATGTAATTAGATCATTCAAGGACTGGCAACCACCCACATTCTCTGGATCTCTGAGAATTGAGGAAGCAGAAATGTGGATTACAATTATGGAACAAATCTTTAGGGAGATGAATTGTAAGGATGAGTATAAGGTATTTTTAGCTAAGGATCAATTGATTGGACAAGCTAAGGAATGGTGGGACCGTTGGGAAAAAAAGAATTGGGATCCAAGTTGATTGCTTCCTTTAGTTGGGAACAATTCAAGTTGTTGTTTAGTAGGCAATATGGTGAGCCTGATATCGTACCACATGTTAATCATGAAGAAAGAGCTATTGGAAAGATTGTAAAGTCTGGAGAAGATGAACTAAATGGACTATACTTGAGGTCAAGAACAAATAAACGTGATAGAAGTAAGAGATATTGCCATTGTAATCAATTTGGACATAAGGCTAACAAATGTCCAATGAAGGCCGATGCTTGTTATAATTGTGGAAAAGTGGGCCATTTTAGCAGAAATTGCCAATTTCGACCAAAGAATTAGCATGTAATGATATTACATGATGAAACTATGAATGAAAAGTTCAACAAAGAGATGATATCTCTAAGATTGTGGTTATAACTTTTGGACGTTAATCCATAGAGTTAGAAGTGTACTTTAAAGATTCCATATGTAATATTTCATCGAAGTTCTATGATGCTGAAGTTAACATGAAATCGAGTGATATAAAGTTTTATTATTAATATAAGTATAATCATGTTTGTGAATGAGAATATTCGAGTATATAAATAGGCAGTAGATGAATAGCCAAGGTGGACTTGGAGGCTTTGAATTGGAAGAGATGTTATAGATTTCTTAGAAACTTATGAATGAGTTGAGAAGTTGTAATAAAGTCTAAAGTTTGACCATGATGGGTTAAAGAATTGGAACTAATCATATTAGTATCATATGTGATATGTTTGAAGGATGGATCACAACTTGTAGTGTTTATCATAAAACAAAATAGCATCAACTTGTTTTAAAAGAAAACGGTAAGGTACACTGTATTGAATAATTTAAGCTTACAAAGGTTGTGGCTGAGAACACATGACACGAACTGTTCATGAGAATTTGATGTAGTTGGAGTCAAAGAGGCTATTTCAATATTTGAAATATGTAAATTTTATAACAGAAAGGAAAGTAATTCAAGCATTTCTGAGAAAGCGAACAAAGGTATGAGAATACATGAATTGTGTTAATATTGAATGGGATTTGGAATATGCAATGCGAAGTATAAATTAAGACATATATGTGAATTATAATTGATCGGAAGAGGGATATAATATTTAATGAAATGGAAATTTGATTAAACAATAAAAAGTTTAAAGAGACTTTGGACACTAGGGAAATTGCTTATAAAGCAAAGAAAAGTCTAGTACTACGATTCGGAATCTAAGGATGATTCGGAGGTGATCATGAGTTCTGTTTGATTTTGGGTGTCTATCAATTATTTGTATCTACTGCTTTTGCTCAACAAGTGTAAATACCTTGATCTAAGTTGTCTATTGTGATTGATGTTGAAATTGCTAAGTAACACATTAGTTAGCGTAGATCATGTGTATCATGATTGTACTCTAGTGATTGAGGAGGTAGTACTCAATCCTGACTTGATTTCAATAGAGATCGGTGATTTGATACGATAATTAGAAAGAACTTATTAAATATATGTGACAAGACGCATGTAGTTTGCAATGAAGGAATAATAAAGATAACTACGCCGAAGGGAGGCGAGAGAATTGTATATATGAGTATTGGAGAAGTGGGGATCAATGTCTAATGATGATTGTTAGGTCTCGAAAGCTGATTGCTTAGGGTTGTGAGTTTTGTTTGGTATAGGCTATTGATACCAAGACTGAAGAGAAAACTGTGGCCGATGCGCCTGTTGTCCCAAATGTTTCCATATGTGTTTCTGGAAGACTTGTCTGAAGTGCCACTTGAAAGACAAGTGAAATTTTATGTTGACTTGATCCCTGGAGTTTCTCCAATAGCTTGTTGTTCGTATTAGTATGCATCTACTGAAAGGTAAGATATGATGAAGCAAATTCAGAAGTTGTCAGATAGGGGCTTTGTAGATTGAGTTCTCTGCCATGTGGAACCCGATAGTGTTTATGAATCAAAAGATGTCACAATGAGAATATGCATAGATTCACATGATTTGAACAAATTGACTATAAGTATCCGCTGCCGGGAATTGATGATTATTTCGATTAGCTGCATGAGAGCTAATTATTTTTCTAAGATTGATCTACGAATGGGATATGATTAGTTGAGGTCCGAAGAAGGAATGTACTGAAAATGGCTTTCAGGGATAATTATGAGCACTACGAGTAATTAGTTATGGACATTATGAATATGGATTTGTATATCAATGTTGGAGGAATCGGTAATTGTAATTATCGATGATATTTTGGTGTAAGTCTAAAGCTGAATATGTCAAATCGTGAGTTTTGATTACAATAGGTTATATTTTGTAGTATGTGATTTCTGGAGTTGAGATCTCGGAGGATTCCGCTAAAAGTGGAGGGATTGAGAATTTGGAAGCTGTTTTCGCGGTATTACAGATTTAAGAAATTTTCTACGATTAATAAATTGTAGACATGCTGATTTAAATTGGTATGTATATACTAACTTGAGAAAGTTATTACTGGAAAAACTTGCACAGATTTGCGTGAGTAAGGTTATTATTTTTATGGTACTCTAGAATCGATTATGTTTGATTAGAAGAGTCGTTTCATTTTCAACTATTGGTTTGCTTTACAAGTGGGATTAGGAACACATATAGCTATGAGTATAGCTTACTAACCCTGACAGATGGTCAAAATGAATGGACTAATTTCACATTGGAATATATAATGAGATCATACATTCTGGATTTAAGTACCAACAGAAAAGATCAATTGTTTTGATAGAATTTTCGTATAACACTAGTTATCATGTTAAAAATCAAGAAAACACTGTTTACAGTTTTGTACGTGAAGAAATGTAGAACGCCTACGTGTTGGAATGAAATTGAAAGGACTCTGATTGCTGAGTCTGTGATATGAAAGAAGAGTTATAATGATGAGACACCTAAACCAATCAGTTTTGAGGGAAACGATGTAGTATATTTGTTAGTATCACCGATGTGGTGTACTACTTGTTTTGAAAAAGGGATAAAATTAATTTTGAGGTGAGTTGGTTCATTTAGAATAACAGAAAAGTTAGGAATCTGTTATCTCATTTGGAATTATCTAAGGAAATATCGAAATAACACTTGGTGTTTCACGTGGAAAGCTTTATGAAATCTTCACAACTAGTAATGAAGATTAGGCTGATTATACCGAATTCGAAATCAATAAAGATTAATATATGTTTAAAATCCAGAATATATTATGGATATGAAAGTAAGGAAGTTACGGAACAAAGAGATTAATATAGTATTGATACGTTGGAAGCATCACAAAGGAGTAAACCATACTTGGGAGACAAAAGTCGATACGTCGAAAAAGTATAAGTATGTATTCGAATCTAAATAAACTTCGAGGACGAAGTTTGAGCGTGGTGGAGCCCATGTTGTAACATCCTCGAATTCAATTACGGTGATTTAAGAAATATTTAGACAGGTAATTTATAAATAAGTTGAATTATGAGCAAAGATTATGTATTTGGGGATAGTTAAAACTTAGTTGTTTACTTAAGAAAATTAAAAAGTTTAAGAACTTTGAAATGATTATTATGAATTATAAAAGTTAGTAATGATAAATTTAAGAATAAATCAGTATTTTATGGAACCGGTTAAGTTGAGGGGTGAAATGTGCAAAATGGGAAAGATGGGAATAAAAAGGCCAAATACCTTTTCATTCTCCAAATGCTCTCTCTCTCTACACTCTCTCTCTAGAAAAACACTCTCTACTTCTCTCTAAGATATCTCGCAAACCGACCGGCCGATTATCGAGATTTATACGTCATCGGAAAGATCTCGAGGAGTACAACAACAATCTACGGTTGGATTTTTGATTTCGTACGGATTAAGGTAAGAATCGACTCTTTTAAGATTTTGTGTTCGGTTTTGAAGAACATAAGTTCGAATCTGTCATTTTTATGCGATTTAAAGCCGATTTTGCTTGAAATCTTGCAAGAATGAGATAGTATATGTGTAATAGAATCAAACCTAGGTATAATACTTGATATATTCATGATTTTAGGCTTTGAAATGAAGGATTTAAGTTGTAAAGATGAACAAACTCGAAAATACCAAGAACACAGTCGAAATGCAAGAACAAACTCGATTTTTGTACTAAATTCGAGCAGGAATTCGAGTTTGACACCATAGATTAGAATCTAAGGGCCTAGATTCGAATATGGTTCGAATCTATCATTAGGATTTCGAGTTTAGTCATTAAATTCGAAGGAAATTCGAATTTAACCCCAGAAATTCGAATTTGATGCCTAAAATTGAGAATCCTACTCTCTAAACTCGAGTATTATGAATGAAACTCATAAACAACACATAAAATGATATGAATTATACAAAGGACAAGATGTAAACTTGAAATGGGTTCAACTTAATTGTATTATGAATTTGGACAATAGACCAAGATGGGGGAAAATATTGCAAAACTTACAAAACATGGTCTTATGAATTTAAACGGTTTTTGACTCGTGATATTGTTGTAATTAATATAACAGGTCCCTTGTGGTGTTGTTTAACCCACAGTGGGGTACTTGGTGGATCCGGTTGAAAGCCCGTGGAGAAATAAAATTGGTTAACATTTAATTACGCACCCACTGTCAGTACATATGATTTCGCATGTTTATATCTGCTTTATGATTGCTATTGCCTGCTGAGACATGTTGCTTCATTTTTCGTTTGGAATTCTACTGACTTGCGTAGATTTAGATGCACATTCTTATTTGATGCATGTGCGTTCGTTTGTTGTGCATCTAACGATGGATCAGTGGGTCGCATCTGTTACTCTGATGTTACTGCACTATATGACGCTGGAGCTGATCCCTCCAGGTCCGGTAGGCAGTATGTCATCCGCGATGTTATGTCTGTCTCAGATGGTTGGGTTTTCATACCGAGCATGGGGCTCGTAGGAGCGACGACTCATGTGTGTCGTACTTTGTGTACGTGGAGAGTGCACGACGTGTGTCGTCGGTGCTACTCTTGTGCGCATCATAAGGATTTACAAAATGTGTAAATCTGTGTATTCACTAAGCCTTTGCTTATACCTCAGTTGTTGAATTTTTACAGGAAAGGGAAAGTCTACTGCCGGACCTTCTAGTTAGGTCATTTTGGGAAGATTTGGAAGACTTGGTACTACTTAATCGGTAATTATGAATTGAGACAATGTTGTAATATATTCTGGATATTGTAATAATTTATTCGGGTGTGTAGACTTAGACTTGATACCTTATAGTACCATAGGGTGTTTGACACTGTCGTACTACTTTACTTATGTATTTTTAATGCTTCGGCACTTATATTAGGTTATCAGATCATTATGTAATGTTATGTGGGTGATTAATCCTGGGTGTTATGTAAATGGTGGTTGTTGTGGCAAGGGTGTCACATAAAGCATTGAGATTCCAAACAATAATATTAAAATATTATTGTTAGGATTCCAAAGTCAATCTTTAAGAGTCCAATGTTAGAAAGACACAGATTTAAAAAAATCTCGAAAAATGTGAAATTTTTCTTAAAAAATTAAATTCCCATCATTTAGAAACTTTTGGACAAATTGGATTATGAAACTCGGGTGAAAGATAATGATTCTCGGATAAAGTATGACCCAACTCAAGTGAAACTTGTATGGAACTCGAATAAGGAAGGACTTTCTCGAATGCACCTAAGACCTAACTCGAATGACACTTACGACCAACTCGATTAAAAGTGATGTTTTCTCGAAGAACATACAACTCAACTCGAATGAACTTGATTGTTTTCTCGAATGAAAGGAATTCTCGAGATTTTGATGGAAAAGTTTCTAAGTCCTTTTCACTACTCAACTTGATCATTAAAAAAAGTTTCTCGAACTAACTGTAAGTTCAACTCGATTGACACATGAGTGGACTCGAATGATATATGAGTCCAACTCGAATGAAACTTGAAAGGACTCGAATCTGTTTTGTTATCGAGGGTAATTTTAAAATTTTCTAAGTCTTGAACATGAACCAACCTGAATAAAATAACATATTTTCTCGAAATAAGAAGGGTTCAACTCGAATGAAACTATAAGTTTCTCGAATGATGCTTCACTCAACTCGCATGAAACTTGATACATTCTCGATTACAATATTGATCGAGAAAATGTTGAAAAATATTTCTAAGTCCACATTCACTGATATTTTCAAAATTTTCAATCTAGGGACTTTTTCACTTTTTAAAAATAGTCCTACTCAAAAATTAATTACAAATAACATTTGTTTACTGAACATTGTCCAGAAACAATCAAATCAGACCAAAAATCTCAATTTTCAGAGTTTATGAACTCGACAACTTCCAAACCAAAAATTTCAAATTTATGTATGTGTGTTTGAAATTCAGACTTGAAATTTAATATTCAAGTTCATGAGAGTATTCCACATGCAAACACACAATCAATTTCTGATTAGAAACAACAACTCATTAAAACTCATAAACACAAACTCTGAACATACGAACTCACACGCATAGCAGAATCTCACATATTAAACTGAAATGAAACAACAAAACAAAAAAAATGAATATCATGAAAGGAACTTACAAAGATTATCAGAAATTGTTCAAGATTCTGATTTATGGATTTGTTTCTTCGTGAGTAAGAAAGCCGGTGAAGAAGATGAAAAGTAGTCAAACTTTTTGGAAAAGTGAATTTGAATTTAAAATTTTAACTTTATAGTTAAAATTTTTTATATTCAAATTATTGAAAATTCCGGCCCACTTACACACACAAAGAAATTGGGTTTTTATTTGAAGGCTATTTCTCATAAAAAATTTAGTAAAAAAATTAACAAAGTAAAAATTAAAATGACTACAATTAAAAATGAAAAAAAAAATTAACAATAAACACAAAAAAAAAAAATTTTTAACAACAACTAAAAAAAATTGAACAACAAAAAGAAATTTTAATAACAACTAAAACAAAGTAAAAAAAAAAATTAACTAAAATTTTTTTTTAACAAAAACAAAAATTGCTCCCCCTTGGTGATTGCAATTAAGCTCCCATTCAGATGTATATAGCGTTTTAAAACACTGCTCCCCCTACAAAGATCAGATAAAATTTATCACATTTCTAACAATCAGATAAAAATATTTTTCTGCACTTGACAATCCAGTTCTGTTAAACTCCGAACAATTTAAACTTTAAATTCACACGATATTAACATCAAATTTAAATCAGAATAAAAAATGTGAATTTAAAATTAAAATTTGTAATTACTGTGTTTAAATCAGCGGTTTAACATACCCAACTTGTATACCAAAAAGTTAAAACGTTTTTCATCTAAGGCTTTGGTAAACAAGTCAGCTAACTGATATTTAGTAGGTACAAAATATAATTCAATATTACCATTTTCTACATGATCTTTAATAAAGTGATACCGGATGTCGATGTGTTTGGTTTTAGAATGTTGCATTGGATTAGAAACCATGGCTATTGCACTTTGAGAATCACAATAGATTGGAATCTTTTGTGGTGTAAACCCGTAGTCTCTGAGTTGGCTCTTCATCCACAACACTTGAGAACATCAAGACGATACGACAACATATTCAGCTTCGGCTGTAGATAGTGAAACACAATGTTGTGTCTTGGATGACTAGCAGAAGGGTTTGTCACCTAAAAATTGAACTGCTCCTGATGTGCTTTTTTAGTCCATTTTATCACCTATGTGATCAGCATCTGCAAAGGCAGTTAAACTGAATGATGATTCCCGGGGATACCACAAACCAAGGTTTGGTGTTCCCTTTAGGTATCTTAAGATTGTTTTGGCAGCAGCCAAATGTGATTCTTTCGGATGTGCCTGATACCTAGCACAAACACATGTAGCAAACATAATATCAGGCTTACTTTCTTCTGAGAACCTTTCACAATATTATTTGACATACAAGAAACACGAGAATTAGTCATTTTAGAAATTTGTTTCTCCTATAAAATTCTCTTACCTTTGGAATTTTGGACCTTTTGTGCAATAGAATCCCTTGAGGAAGATGATTCGACTTTTTCATAAGTAGGGGTCACAAAAGGAACTTTTGTTTTCTCCTTTTCAGTTGAAGAATTGGTGTATTTTCTGATGATTCCTTTGAATCTGTAGATATTGTATGCAGAATTCTAACAGGTTCTATAGATTTATCAAGTTGTTTGTCATGTAATGGTTTGATAAAGTCGTATATTTTAACAAACATTTCTTCCAATGAGTTAATGTCCGAGTTCATATACAGATCAAAATCGTTTTTAGAATTAATAGAATCAAGTTGAATTGAAGGTGTTTGATTTGATTTTAATTTGTTTTCAGGCTGTTTTTGCAACTTTAGTTCTAAAGATTTAATTACAGACTTAAGATTTTGATTTTCTGTCTCAATATTTTTGATTTTCAATTCAAGATCAGAGTTCATCTTCTCAAGAATTGAATTTGGTAAATATAAGTTTTTAGAATGAGTAGTATTTTCAGACAAATCCTTGTCTTAATATGTGTTAATATACTCCTCATAAATGCAATAATTTTAATTAGATTCATTTATTCTGTTATAATCAATAGAATTTTGCATTTTATCATATCATAACCTTTTTGAATCTTCACTTGATTTTATTTCATCTGATGCTTTCATAAATGTGATTTGTAATCCTAAATTCATGTATCTGACATCATATAAAGTAGGTGAATTTGAAATAACTTTTGTCAGATATTTAGGATTAATCCAACCTTTACCTGATTTAGAATTATAAAATTTGGCATCTTTAGGTTGATTTAAATATATTGTTTGATTTGTTTGACCTCGTTAGATAAACTCATCTTACAATGATTTAATTTTCTCGTAAAGTTTTGTTCTTTCATAAAAAAAAAATGGCATGATATTTTACAGAATCACTTGATGCTTCTAATTCAACCAAATTCTGTTTTTCTGTTAGGTCAGATATATTTCTATTCAGTTTCTGTTTTTGACTTTAAAGATCATTTGTTTTATCTTGTAAATCTGATACAGCTCGTAACGCTAATGACTTATCCTTGGAAAAATCCAACACTAACGCATGTTCTTGATTTAGCTTGTTTTCCAAGGAATGGATATTTTTCTTTTCGGCTTTTAAAAATTTTTCAAATTTCTTTAGCATGAAAGCCATTTACGTCAGTTTTTGTTCAAGCATACATGAGTCATCATTTTCAGATTCAGAGTTAGTTTGTACCTCAGGTGTCTTTGAACTCTCTGATTTATCTGAATCTGATTCATCACTTTCTCTATCCTTGCTGCCGCCAGCATCTCCTGTTGCCATCATTGCTACTTCTTCAGTCAGTTCCTCATCGTAATCTTCTTTCTCTTCATTCTCCTCATCTTTCAACCCTACCCAAACTTCATCTTCTGCTATCATCGCAGACTCACTAAGTTTCGATTCGTTAAAAACTTCTGACTTTAGACATATGTGTGCATCTTCATCTAAGATGTATTCATCCTCAGATAGTTGAACCCAGTGATCATCTTCAGCCATTAAGACTTTGCCAGCTTCCTTTTATTTTGCTAGAAGTTCCTTTCTTGTGTAGTATTCTGAAATTTTCACTACAGGCATTCTACATTCTCTAGCATAATGACCCGGTTTGCCACAGTTGTAGCATTTTTGCTCCGAGTCTTTCTTGGCTGACTTTTCAGATTTATCATATTTGTTGGCTTTCTTTCCACTGCTTTCACAGGATTTGTCATATTTTCCCTTCTTATCAAACTTTCGTGAGCCTGTTTTGTATCTCATTTCGTTGTTGGTAGGTTTCCGGTAAAACTTCTTCTGAAATATCTTTGTCAGTAATGCCATTTGTTTCTTCATTTCCACAATTTTAGAATCAGCTGAGGCATCCGATGAGTCTGATTCAGATGAAGTGCTGCTTATAACTACATGTTTCTCCTTCTTTAGCTTGTACTTGTATTTCTTGTCAGCCAACAATGCTAAAGGATCAACGGTTTCTTTTTCAGCTTTCTTCTTTCCGGACATCTTCCTTAAAACAACTTCCTGATAGTTGTTAAGGGTTTTCAAACACCATATGAAAGTCGATATCCTCAATATCTTTTGTCTGTTGAATGATCAGTGCGTACTTTTCCCATTCTGGATTAAGTACGTTCAGGAACTTAACATTGATGTCTAAGTTGGACTTTGTGACACCGTTCCTCTTCATTTCACTTACTAAGCTGACAAACCTCAAGTATGTATTCTCCAGCAATTCCCCTTCTCTAGCGCTGAAGTTCTCGAATGTCATTAAGCTGTTACGGGCTCTGTTTGTTACTGCCCTATCTGATCCCCTCATCAACTTACAAACCTCATCCCAGATGGATTTGGCTGTTTTGGTGTTTGTTAGACAGGCGTATATGTCATTTGGGATGAATATCAGCAAAAACTTTCTAGCTGTCCTGTCCCCCAGTTTTCTATGTTTTTGTGCCTCTGTTAGGTTAGTGACTTCAACAGTGCTTTTAGGTATTGGAGGGTTGCCGGTGGATACATCAGGTATTGTTTCAAGAAATTCAGCCGGTGCGTTAGTAAGAGACTTTAACATCTCATCAGATAGGTCGTGGAAACTTATGAACTCGAGAAATCTTTCCCTTCATTGACCATATTCTCCTCGGTACAGAATTAGAGGTTTTGTTTCCGACCCCATTGCAAGTGCGTCTTTGGACATGTTGACTGAATTACAGGAATCTTCCATGATCTTTAAAATGAGATTTTGATTGAATTTGAACAGTTGATCAAACTTGAATGAAATTTGATCAAACTTTAATGATTATCCACTGAAACTCGATCAATGAAGGTGAACAACTCGAATATTGAAAAGATCAACTCGATCAATGAGTGTGAAAATCTCAAACAATGAATGTACTCAACTTGAATCTAGAAAAATCAGTCAATTAGAAGAATAATGCAACTCGAATTGATATGCCAATAAACTTGAATAAAATTCCAATAAACTCGAATGAATGTTAGAGTAAACTCGAATGGAAGTTCTAGTAAACTCGAATAACTTTGACTGATGATTGAGTAAACTCAAATTGAAATTGAAATTCAGAAAATTGTTTTGAAAAGCTCGATTAAAAAATGTTCCCAACTCGAATTGAATATGGGGAAACTCGAATAAGTCTTCAAGCTAACTCGAATACAACTTCAAGTCAACTCGAATGATTCTGTGATCAACTCGATTGAACCTAATGATCAGCTCGACTATATATTCGTTCAACTCGATTAAAAAGTAATGTCAACTCGATTAAAAAGTGTTGTCAACTCGATTGTAACAAGAACAAAGTGATATTCGAGTTTTCTGAGTTTTTTTTTAGAAATTTCATGTCAGGAATTCAATCAATTTTGTAAAAATACTTCAATTGATTCCTCCTTGATATCGATGGTGAGGTTTTTGATTTCAAACAATTTTTCTGAAAAAACTTAGTTTATACCAGATTAAACCCCTTGTTTTTCTCTAGAACAGTGAAGAACAAGTGTTTTTTTTGAAATTTCTGAAAAATCAAAGAATCTTTTTATGTGTTTTGATATTCAGTTTAAGTTTATGATCAATGTGATCGATTTTCAATAACCTTCCTTCGATCCAAGAATCAACAACAAAGATCAACAGAATCAAAACCCTAATCGATTTTTTCAGTTTCCGAAAAAATGATAGAACAATGACGGTTTTGCAAAATTTTCAATCAAAAAATCATTCCTATAGCTCTGATACCAATTGTTATTCTAGTAATTTCTATCAACAAATAATCACAATCAATTAAGAACAAGTAAGAAACCACTAACCGAATGATTTGATAAGAATCAAATGATTTACAGATGAGAATTGAAATGATCGACAACTGTAGCCCTAATATTCTCTCTAACTTTCCGTGCAAAAATACAGAATGAATATTCAGATCTATCTATTACAAAAGTCAACTTTATATTTATACCGAAATAGAACTATGAACTATTTACAATTTACACCCTAGACTTATTTTATTTCATCAATCAAAATAAGATCTAACACATACATGCAACATCTTTTAATCAGATTCAAAAATCTGATTTTCATATTTTATGTCTCAAATAAAGCCCTAAAACTTAGAAATAATTTCTTACCTTATTTTCCACTTGATTCTTGTTAATAAGCAGCTTCAATCCAGAAATTTCTTCAATAATTTTTGAATTTCAACAGATTGAAGAGAGAGAGAGAGAGAGAGAGAGAGAGAGAGAGAGAGAGAGAGAGAGAGAGAGAGAGAGAGAGAGAGAGAGAGAGAAAGCTAGAAGAGTTTGAAATAAAGAAATGAAAGACTTTTGGTCTTTTATTTCAATAGTTTCGGCTATTGACATAAATAGCCCCTCCACTTATTTGATTTTATTAAATAAAGTTTCCATCTTTATTTTATCATCACCAACACTTATAAATTAATCATACTTTCTTAATAAATTGAATTTCTAAAATTTCTTAATTTCTTAATATAGCGACAAACTTTTAAATTTCTGAAAACATAATTATCATTCACAATCCAACTTAATTACATTTGTTTGAAATTTTAAACTATTACAACATTTAATTCCGAGGATGTTACAGTTACCTCATAGGTTTACACGATAAATATTGACAATGTATGGAACACAAGATTTCATAAAGTTTGTAAACGTAGCGATCCAATAGTTTAAGTATTATCATAAGCCTTATGATCCTGAAACTTAATTTTTGATGCCCTTTGTGGTATTCAACAACATAATATCATGTATTATCAAATTATTATGCATCCGTTACCGACTGGCGCGATCAACCCGGATGGGGGCGTTAACATTCACCATTACGATGTAAATAACGGTTCATGAGTGAGGGCAGTGGTGAAGTAACAATATGTAATAAATAAAATTGATCATGTTGGTACACTCGATGTGAGGATAGCAGTCTAGTTTTGTAATATATAGTCATATGTAATAGATAGGGCTCTATTAATACTAGTCATGATTGCTTGTTCGTATTTATGTCTTAAGTTCATGATTGTGTATTGTGATTCATATTTTCATGTTAAGTTTACGGTTGTGAGATAAGTTCATGAGGCTATGAACTTATGGTTATAAGGTCATGAGGCTATGAACTTATAAGAATCAGTTCAAGGGGTTATGACCTTATGAAAATAAGTTCATGAGCATAGGCTACTAACTTAAGGCTCATAAGTTCGTACGAACTTATCTGCATGGGCTTTAACCTATAAGTTCGTGTGCTTGGGCCATGCACGAACTTAAGGGTTATAACATGAACTTATTCTTGTTATTTCACAAACACTTCTAGAATTCACTTTCAGATTTGTGAGAGAGAATTCAGACAAATTTAGAGAGCTTTACAGCATTCCATCAGAACAATACATTGTGTGGGGTCTATACGTGTTCGATCAGCATCCTGTTCGGCTCCGTGTTTCTGTGTGATCGATCCGTAAATGTTAAACGAGGATTCCGCACTCTTTTGATGCTATGATGTCCAGATTAGATCCATAGAGGGTGGACCTTACAAGTGGTATCAAAGCCTACAACTGAATGTTCTTCGTGTTTCGTTGAACATTCATAGGTTTCTTGGCGTTTTTACGGATAATTCACATTTTCTCAAGGTTTTTACGGTGTTTGAGCAGTTATTCAAGCCTATAATCCTTCTAGTTAATCTATTAAGTGAGATTCATTCTTTTTAGCCTTAAAAACATTGATTTAATCTGAGTTTTTCAAAAGGTCGAATTTGTCAGAGTTCACGAACTTGTCAGACTAGGGTTCCACGAACTTGACAGGCCACAAACTTGTCAGGAATGAACATGTCAGTCTCGAACTACGGATTCACGAACTTAACACACGAACTTAAAGATCTTCGAACCTAATTTCGAACGATTGTAATTTAGTGTAATAAATTTAAATTAAATTCGTACGAACTTAATCTAAGTCCGTACGAACTAGTTTCAAATTTATTTTTAAGAATGTCAAGCCTACACAAGGTTTTTGAAATGGATCACGAAGTGGGCTAATCCAATTCACCACCAAAGCTAATGAAGATCAAGGATTATAACTGGTGGAAGGATAGGTTTGCGGACTTCGCTCGTTTCAATGATATGCGCATGTGGATATGCATTGATGAAGGGTATGTTCCCCCTACACAAGAGCTCGAAGGCAGGATGAAGGTTCTTTCCTATCAGCAAATGAAAGACGATGATAAGAAGATTTATGAAGCTGAAAATCGGGCCTTGTCATCAATTAAGATGGTTTTACCTTTGGAGATTCTGCACACTTTTAAACATCACCTAACCTCTAAAGAACTATGGGAGGCGTTGGAGAAGAGGTATGAGGGAAATCCAAGGCTTAGGAAGGGGAGAACAGAATTTTTGATGCAACAATTTGCGATCTTTAAGGGGCTGAAGAATGAGTATCTAGAATCCGAAAAGATCGACAAACTTCTAGATGTGTTACCGTCTAAGTGGGAGATGTACACGACTTTGATCAAGCATGATCAAAATTAGTTGGACAATCTTACTCTTGAGGAAGTCATCGGAAGACTAAGGACTTATAACTTCAAGATACAAAAGAAGGAGATGGAATACGATCAGGTCTAATATCCTGAGATGTACTTCGGTAAAGATAAACCATCAACTTCTAGTGTATCTAAGTCGGGAGCTACAACTTTCTATTCTGGAGAAGAAGAAGAAGGCATACCTGCAGAAGCTGAAGAATTGAGTGGTAGGGCCTTTCTAGCGTATTCAAAACCAGAAGATCAACCACAAAACTCAAGATCATCTTATCAGGGTTACATCAAAATGCCTATGAGTGCTAAGGCTGCAGAAGAGCAACTAAAGGTACTTGCATCGTTTATGGCAGCATACAGTATCTGCATTCAGGGAAAGATTAATGATCCAGCTCTATGGGAGGAGGATTATGATCAGGTAGACCCAGATGAAATAGAGCAGATGGACCTGCAATGGCAATTGGCCTTGGTCACACAGAGGGTTAAGTGGTTTTTGAAAAAACTGGGAGAAACCATAGCGTGAGCAATGTGGGTTTTGATAAGTCCAAAGTAAAGTGTTACCACTATCAGGGGTTGGGACGTTTTGCTAGACAATGTCAGAGGCCAAATATGGATAACAATCAGAATCCGGGATGAAAGAATTCAACCAATTCAGGGAATCAAGCTTCTGTAGTTGGGTTACTGACAAACCTATCTTCTAACAGGCAGTTAGATGGTACTTAAAATTGGAATTCGCATCCGGAATCAAATGTAGAGCTTTTATGGCTAAAGTGACTGAGAACGATAGTAGAGCTGACGAGGAAAAGAAGGATAGCAGTCCGACACAAATCCATTGGTTCTAGAAAAATCTGAGGAGCTGACTACTCTAGAGTTTGCAGCTCAGATGGCCAACGTCGAATCGGATCGGACAAAGGTAACCCTCAACTTTTCTACTTTTCATGATTTATGTGTTTTATGCACTACTTTAAATGATAAATTGAACTTAGTGCTAGAATCACATTCATCTATGACAGCTCAAATCCAAACTTTAAAATCTGATAATGCTAGTCTATTAGACATTAAGGAAGATCTTAGGGCTAAAATGAAAGTTGATGCTCAAGATATAATAGTTCTAAAAGACAAATTGAGCGAACAATGTGTCAGGATGGAACTAATTTATGAGAATGAAGAATCATTGACTAAGGTGATCACCCTTAAAGATGTAGAATTAACATAACCTAGGGTTAAGGTTGCCGAGGCTAATAGTAAAATTGAGAAGTTTCGGAACTCATCCTTGAAGTTAGGCAAAATCTTAGATTCGTAGAGACAGTCTAAGAAACCAATAGGCCTAGGATATCAGGATGTGCCTCCACCTTTCAATAACAACTATGTGCCTATCCCTCAGGATGAGACCAAGGAAACAGTTAAATCAGAGGAAATAAAGGTAACTTACTCATAAGGTGTCAACAACTAACTCTCAGGTTAAGAAAACGGTAATGTTTGTGCAGTCTAATAGTGTGTCAAAACTAGAAGAAGCTAAAACTGTTACTGATAATAAACAAGAGGAGTTGAACAAAGTTGTTGATACAAATCAAAAAGACATTAGTGAGACCCCTAAATCAAAGAGTGCTTATAAGAAATATATTGACAAGATGTCTTGCTTTAAATGTCATGAAAAAGGTCATGTTGCATCAGGTTGTCCCTATAAAAAACCAAAGACTACACCTATCGTAGGGAAACAAGAACAACAAGCCTTGAAAATAGTGCCTAGTAATGTAAGCACGAGTAGTTCTCAAAATTCTGAGAAGAAATCGATTGCGACATCACAAGTTGGTAATAAACAAACACCGGTGTCAATCAGACAAAATGAAGGACTTAGGAATAATTCACTGAATAGATTTCCTAATTAATCAAGGTCTGGCCCCCACCCTGTCATTAGGAATCATACACCTAAGAGGAGTTATACTCCAGTTAGGTCTTATACTCCTAACAGACAACAGACACCTGGTAGAGCCCTGACTTATAACACTAAAATGCGTTATAACATAAATTACTCTAGGGCTCCACAACAAAAGACAACCCAAAGGCCAAGAGTGGATATTAATCACTCAGCTCCACAACCAGTTCTTGCTTAAAAACCCAAGTCACCTGAAAGGAGAGATGGGTATTTGTAAGAGTGCAAGTTTGTGGATGAGAATGGTATTACCAAGTCAGTCATGGCTTGGGTTCCCCGTGATAACTAATTTGTTTTCTTTAATGTGCAGGAGTTAACTACAGGTCTAAAAAACAAATGGTTCGTAGATAGTGGTTGCTCTTGACACATGACTGGGGAAAGAAGTCTACTGACAGACTTCAAAAGTGGATACAAGGGATTTGTCTCACTTTCTGGGAATAAAGGAGGCGATATCACTGGGATAGGAACAGTTAATAATGGGAAAATCACACTCGAGTAGGTCTACTATGTAGATGGGCTTGATCACCATCTCATTAGTGTCTCACAAAATTGTGATAAGCAACATTCAGTGTTGTTTACTGAGAAAGAAGCGTTAGTGCTAAAGCCTGGGTTTGAGATTCCAGAAGAATGGATAATGATGAGGACTCCAAGGAAGAACAATCTATACATGATGGATATGACCACAGCAGAATCTTCGATGGGGTCAAGATTTTTATAGTCCAAAGCTTCGGAGTCTGAATCTTTGTTGTGGCATAGGCGAGTGGCACACTTGCACTTAAGGAAGATGAATTTCATCACAAAAAATGGCCTTGTGAAATGTGTACCATTGAAGAGTTTCCAGTTTTTGGATAAGTGTGTGTCGTGCAAGAAAGGAAAACAACATAAGCAGGCACACAAATCGAAGACTCAGAACACAATCTCCTCCACCTTTGACCTGTTGCATGTGGATCTTTTTGGTCCAATCAACAAAATTTTTTACTGATATTTTCCTCTAAATGATCATATGGATGCATGATAGTTTTTAACTTTAAATCACCCAACATAACAATTTTCCAAAATTTTTATAACTTAAAACTGTATTTATAAAATTTTCAAGATTTATCACGGTTTATGTCCCATTTTGAGGTTGTGGTTAACTTAGCTATGAAATGATTTAAACTTTGTCTTTACCCATGAAACTATCATGTCTTATTAATTTTTCAAGCTAAAAACAATAATTTTCCGAGCTATTTAGGTTAGGGATACCATTTGTTAAAACTCATGCGTAAACAACAACTGAGCTATCAGGCCTTTCAGTTTGCTAACAGTATTTGGGGGGTACAAAACTTTAAATTAAATTATGAAAATTTCTACTAGATCTTTAGTTAAGACATAGATCTAAATTTTGGTAAATGTAGCACATTATTTTGTTAAGTTTTGTGGTAGTTATGATTTTTCGAAGTTGATGTAATGTTTCTGCCAGAAAATCCGACTTTCACAAACTTTGTACAATTTGTGATTCTTTTAGTTAATCCAAAAACCACATGGATAAAAGCTCATGAATTCATTTCTAGACCTTTTTTCAAAATCTTTTATACATACTTTGTGTGTTCATACATTTATGAACACATTTGAGGATGCAAACTTTAAAGTAAAACTACTTTCTTAATGAACTTGGTTTTTGAAGTTGTTGTTGGTGATTTTGAATTATGCAAGACTTATGTTTAACATAAATAAAAGAAATAGATAGTGTAGTTTTTACTTACCTAGTAAAGAAACAAAGCAAATACGTAGAAGAAGAGGTCTTGAATTAGTTGTTTACTTGTGTGTGCCACTTTTGAGATAGAGCAAAAGATGAGAGGATTTGCTGGAGCCAAGGTGTGAAATGAGATGAGAATTGCTCATCTATTTGTAGAGAAAAGTAGTCATCCAAATGATGACAAGTGATGGTGGATGGAGTGCAAATCTAAAGAAACATGGTGATGGTGATTTAGATGAAGAATGGTTTTCCTAATAAAAAATTCAAAGTCAAAGGATGTATAAAAAATTCACCAGAGATAGTCCATATGGGTTCTGTGGTTGACACTACTGCTGTCTCTGCACAAGAGGCACAGGACAGTGCCAACATCATTAAGACCATGCCCATGGCAACAGCAAGTGTGCAAACACCAGCTGGAAGTCCCCAGAACCAAGAACAGAGGGGCCCAGATGTCTCTACCTCTGGTATTCATGCCAGTGATAGATCACAAGCACCACATATGTTTGCTGATCTTGAGGCTAGTCTGCAACTTATGCTTTTAACGGATCCTAAGCTGAAACCTGTTATAGCTATGTTGGAATATCAAAAGTCCATCATTGCTGCACAGGGAGCACAAATCATTGCATTCAAGCAGGCAGAAGCGGCTCAGAATCAGAGAATGGATTATCTCTATAAAGGGTTTACCCTCTGTGGAAATAAGATCATGCAATTAGAGCGATTGTTTCAAACCCAAGTGGCAAATGTTGTAGGTCCTCCTGACCAAACCAATGCTTCCAAAAAGGGGGAGAATCAGTTGTTTCCTAAAGCAGTCCAAGCAGCTCCAACAGAATCAGTCCAAGAAGCCCTAACAGTTCAACCATCTAGGCTAACAGTCCCAAGAGCTTCTCAAGCTGTTAGCCTAGAAACTCAAGCTGCTTCTTCAAGACCAACTGGGGTTGTCATAAGAGAAACAATTCAGGCTCCTAGCAGTACAGTCCAAGCAACATCTTCTGCTACAAAAGATAAGGGCAAGGGTATTCTTATTGAGTCTCCAAAGCATAAATTTTCTTCCAGAGAAGCCCAGATTGACTTTGATGCTGAAATTGCCAGAAAATTAGCAGAAGAACAAGATCAAGAGCTAGACCAGCAAATCCAGCCCCCAATGGAAGATGATGAAACCTTAGGTGATTACCTGAAAGGGTTTGTGGTCAAGCAAGGGGAAAAGAAGAGGAAGATGCCAACATGGCATTCTAAGGCTGAGCATAGAAAATTTCTAATTAATTTTGCCTTTGCAGCTGGTATCCCAAAGAAAATGGCTCAGTCCATGAGCACAGAAAGGCTGCAAGATATCCATGACAAAGAGATGGACAAAAGAAAGAAAGCCAAACTCTCCCAAGAAGTCCAAAGATCCCAAGAAACAGTTCAAACTGGTACAAGTGATGTTCAAACTCCTTCCAGTGCCCCTGCTCCTTCTGTTCAAGCAGCTGCTTCTATTCCTGAATCAGAGTCAATGTCTCAAGCAAAGCTGGATCAGGTTAAGAAGGTGTTGTTTGAGCAACAACTACAAAAGGCGATGGAGTTAGAGAAATTAATAGACCAGCATGACTTTAAAAAACCTCTTATTAATTACTGGTATGCTAAGCCAATGGACAACATTGACTTAAGATTTCAGTTTGTAGGAAGAAGGGAATCTGGTCCAGAAGAAGAGTATGACAGCATCATGCATATGGCTCAAAGGATGACTAGAGATGAGCTCACAAGAATGCACAATATTGGGTCTGTGACACGAGTAAGATCAGCTCTACGACAAGTGAAGCAAGCCATCAAGGATCTGAAGAGCATTGTTGATCCTGAGTCTATAAGGAAAGATATAGAGGATGCAAATACAAAGAGAATGAAGATCAAGCAAGTTGATCTGTTTGTCAAATCAAAGACTTACAGAATCAAATTTACAGATGGATCTAGTATGTTCTTCAATTTTGGATTCTATGATATACCAAAAGCTATGCTACTCCAGATGAAATCTGTTAAGATATCTTGTGATAGAGAAGATATGAAGAAAGAGTTTTTGAAGGCTGTCAATCAGAAACTTGCACAGTTGTAAGTTTTTGAAAGCCTTGGTTTGTAAATAACAGTTTACTTGTTTATTTCCTTATTTGTATAGAACTTAAAGTCTTGTACAAAGAATTTAAGTTAGGGGGAGATTGTTGGGAAATAGTCTAAGTAGTTCAAGCTGTTAGTTAGACTTCTTAAACTGTTAGTAGAATTTCTATGTAAATACAAAAGTTCATGCTGGTAGTTAAAGAATCTCGAGCTGCTAGTGTAAAAGTTCAAGCTGCCAGAGTAAATCAACTCAAGCTGCTCTGTTCAAGCTGTCAAGTGATTCAAGCTGCTCAACAGTTTCATAAACAGAAAGTGCTGATATTCAGGAAAAGATATCTACACGAAGATTCCAGCATATCTACTATCAGAGAAGTCATAGTCCTTCAAGGAAACAAATCAAGAAGCAATATAAATACATAGAATAGGTCTTTCTATTGTATAGGAGTTTTCTGCATATTCAAGATTGTAATTGCTTTTTGTTTGAGTTTTCATAAGCCTCTAAGGTTGTAAAACCCTAAGAACAGTTTGTGTTCTTCATCTAATCAAACAGATTAGAGGTGATTGTAATCATTGAAGTCAGCAATATAAGCAATTTTTGATTATTACTTTTGTTTATTTGCTATTGATTCTAAAAGCTTTTGTTAAAATAATTAAGTGTTATTCCGAAAACTTCTTAATTAAACTTTGATTCAAAGCAAGATTATTGATTTATACTCTGATAAATTCAAATCAGTTAGTCTTGGTTAATTAGTTTCAGATCCTGACAGGTATTAACCAATATAAATGCTCTGCTGCGCGTCTTTACTCAACTCCTAGTTTTACTATTGTCGCTTTTTAGACTTTTAGACAAATTTATAAAGAATCTCTGGATAATGATAAAGCTATACACATACATCAATATGTGGGGATCAACCCAGTACTGGGCTAACTACCAGTAATTGCTTTATGGGTATCATCAGAATGCTCAGCTCCAGCTACCCTCTATGCTTTCATCATGTAAATCAGCACATCATAAGCCTAACATTTACCCAACACTGAGCAATAGTGTTGGTGTTAAGCTTAACAATTGAGTGACTTGTCAAATAACAGAAGCTAAAGTAAGAAATGCTCCGTTCAACGAATCATAGTAAACATGCTATAACAATATATCAATAAGCTCAATAAGATCTGAATTCCAATAAAGTTAGGATAGTGCAACAAAAGTCTCAATTCACATAATTTGCAGTTAAAGTAAAATCTACAACTCACTATTACTGGTTAATGTGCTTTCTGCCTCTATTGCCCACAACCTGTAGTGGGTTAGAACCACTATTTGACTTATATCATGCTTACAGACAGCTTGCCACTTTGCTACATCATTCTCTGATGCTCTTTAATATGACTTTTAGCTTCTTATGTTGTTCAATCTGTTATTCATATCATTTCTAATATTTATTAGTCTTTGCATCATCTTAATACTACATTTAGTGTTTTATTGTTGGTTTTTAATCTCAATGTCTCAAATTTCTTTTATATTGAGATGAATATGACCAAAGATTTCCTTTGAACATTTCCTTTGAACATTTCATGAATGATCATACAAGCACACATATAGGTAATATTAATTCAAGTGAGGCGTATAATGAACTGATGATCACCCTTAGCTTGTTCACACTTCCTCAAGTCATTTTAAGCTTTGCTTATATTTGAAAACTTGTATGATTGTATATAATTCATGCCATGAGCTTATTTAACATTTATATTTTTGTAAGGTTGTATGTGGATTCAATTTAAATATTTACTTGATTATGATACGATTATGTTTATGAAATGCTTTCAAATGAATTAGATAATCAATTACATATACATAAGTATAATTATTTAAATGATCACACTCATATGTTCCTTCACTTTAATTGATGTCATTTTGTGAATATATATGCAAGTATAAATGTTGCCGTATTTTATAAATTTGATCATACATCTATTCACACTTTACTTGGTTAATTGCATATTGATAATTAAAGGTGTATAGGCTGTTGTGAAATATATCCCAACGTCAACACATGATCAAAACTCATGTATGTGAATGCATGTATGTGTAAAAGGCTGCACATTTTTAAAACATATGTAGTTGTATTGGTGTTGTCCACAACCCACAGATCACACACAACACAGATATTGATTCAAGTGTTAAAAAGGCTGCTGTTTATTTCTGCCCAATTTTTTCTGCTTAATTCTCAAACCATGGCTGCTACAAGCTGCATAAGTGCAGCCTCTGTTGTTTATGTCGTACACACACAGATGACCTGCTGCACAAATGTATTTATATATATATGATTATTGGTGCTAATACTGCTACTGAACATTTATATATATATATATATATATATATATATATATATATATATATATATATGTTGATCTTGTAGGTTCGTTGCTGTCCACAGGTCACAGAACACACACAACACACATATTGATTCAAGTGTTAAAATGGTTGCTGTTTGTTTCTGTTTTTCACAGCAGCAACAGGGAAGAGTCTAAGGACAATTTATGCATCTAATATGAACAGCAAACACTTATACATGAAGATTAAAAATGTTGAAAAGGGCTGCTAAATTTTTCGTCCCAAAACACACATTCGAGACATATCTAATTGTGTACCCAAAGCCCTTAACTCAACTAATGCCACATGTCTATCCCAACTCTTGCGAAAAACGCATGCCCTTAACATATCCTCCAATGTTTGAATGATTCTCTCGCTTTGACCATCAACCTGAGGGTGGTGAGCTGTACTCATGTCTAATTGTGTACCGAAAGCCTCTTGTAATGATTGTCAGATCCTCGATGTAAAACGGCTGTCTCAAATAAGAAATAATTGATAGGGGAACTCCATGGCTTGAGAAACTTCTTTAAAATAGACTCGCGTTAACATATCCATCTTGTTAGTCTCCTTGATTGGCAGGAAATATGCAGCCTTTGTGAGTCGGTCAACGATTACCCAAATGGTGTCCTAACCACCAGAAGTTTTTGGCAGCTTCGTGATGAAATCCATGGTTATCCTTTCCCACTTCTATTGTGGTATCTTTGGTTGCACCAATAGCCTGACGGTTTTCGATGTTCAGCCTTAACCTTCAAGCATGTTAAGCACTTGCTCACATACAGAGCAATGTCTGCCTTCATGTTTGCCCAGCAATATAGTTCCTTCAAGTCGTGATACATCTTATCCGATCCTGAATGAATAGCATATATTGACTTATGCCCTTCATCCATAACCAGCTTCCTTAGTCCTCCGAATATAGGTAGTCAAATTTTGTTCATGCAATACTGACATCCATCAGTCTTGGTCTCAAATTGTTTATCCATGCCTCTCAAAGTTTCATCCAACAGGTTTCCTTCCTTGACCGCTTCTTTCTGAGCCTCGAGGATTAGAGAGTTCAGGTTTGATTGTATAGTCATGACTGGGGCTCGGACTCTCAAAGTTTTAACTCGTTCCTTCTGACTCAAAGTCTTAAATCATCATAATCACTAAGCAACTCCACCAAACGACGTTGCCTCATATTCAACTCTTTCTTGTTTAGATTGTGTTGCAGGCTCTTATGATCTATAATAACTGTGCACTTTGTACCGTAAAGATAGTGTCTCCTGATCTTGAGGGCAAATACAATAGCTCCAAGCTCTAGATCATGTGTCATGTAGTTCACCTCGTGGATTTTAAGTTGCCGCGATGCATAAGCCATAACCTTATCCTTCTGCATTAACACACATCCCAATGCATTGTGTGAGGCATCATAGTAGACCATGAAATTCTCAATTCCTTCGTGTAAGGATAGAATACATGCACTACACAGCCTTCGCTTTAGCAGTTGAAAAGATAACTCCCATTCTTCACCCCAGTTGTACTTTACATCTTTTCGAGTCAAGTCTGTCAAAGAACCAGCTATCTTTGAGAAGTTCTCAATAAATCGCCTATAATAACCGGCAAGACCTAAGAACTGACGTATTTTCGTGGGAGTTCGAGGAGTTGCCCAGTTCTTAATGACCTCGATTTTCGACTGATATACTTCTATTCCTTGACTATTGATCAAATGACCAAGGAATTTAACTTCTCGCAGCCAAAAATCACACATTGAAAATTTGACATATAACTGTTCTTTCTCTAGTTGCTCCAAGATCAACTTCAGGTGTTGTTCATGCTCCTCCTTGCTTCGGCAATAAATAAGGATGTCATCTATAAAGACAATAACGAATTTGTCTCAATAGGGTTTGACACACGATTCATGAGATCCATGAATACTGCTGGCGCATTGGTCAAACCGAATGACATAATCTGAAACTCGTAATGACCATAACGAATTCTGAAAGCCGTTTTCGGAACATCTTCCTCATGTGCTTTAACCTGATGATATCTTGACCGCAGGTCAATCTTTGAATAGAAGCTAGATCCTTGCAGCTGGTCGAATAAGTCGTTGTGAAGACCTCCTCTTACGGGGCAGTCCTCAGAGTCTAGGTCCCATATTATGCAACACGATATCAATCATAACTAAGATAGAGTAATTAAGTTGCGGAATTTCAAATTACAGTAGAAAATATTTAGATAAGTTTAATACAGATTTTCGTAAGAGTTACAGATTTCAAATTAAACTTATAAAGGGTACAAGACTAATCTAATACATATCACCATACAATCAAATCAAATCTACCCAGACAACCACAATCATCATCTGCCAATTTGTACCGAGAGGTTGTTTTAAAGTAGTGGTCTATAGAAAACTTCAACTTGATCTTGTAAGACCTAAGAACTAGGTCTAGCAGGTGCCTTTCCCTTATCTTTTCCTGTAAAAAGATGTAAACAACAACTGTAAGCAAGGCTTAGTGAGAATATAGATTTTCAGATTACATGCAGTTTATCAAGCGGATAATGGTCTAGCGTGATATATCTTGACTGCCGCTACAGCCACTCATGATTGAGACATAGTAGTCATAGAATTGGATGATGTTCAGGCCACGCTCACGCTTTTAGTGGAAGCTATCCACTTGTACTGGGCTAGCTACCAGTAATCATCGTGGGGAACATCGGAGTATCAATACCAAGTTCAATAGAACTGGTGAAGTAGCATGGTCTAGAGCAATAGACCGACAAGGCTAACCATAATAAGCTAAATCAATACATCAAAGACACGAGCAATAATGAAAGCATAAATAAACAAGGTCATGATAGCAATATTATCTTTAACAATATCTGAAATGATGTGTAAGTAAAATATTATGCAGAATGATAAGTCAAATAGCTATCGTGATCCAGAGGCATCACCGAACCATGGTAAGCACAGGTCACAATCCAGCTGAGTATAAAAGAATGCCAAATAAACTATCATCAACAATATGTCTCAACCGGAATCTAGCATGTAAAACTGAATATCTATAGCTCACAGTTTACTGAATTTGGTATGAGCTGTAATCTTTATCAAGCAGATTAAATCCACCACCTGAGTTATCTCATGATTTTATCTTTGACTTTCTTGACTTTGGCTTTGCTTTTCATACTCTGACCCACTTTCAAGAACTTTAAACGTTTATTACTTTGTTCAGAATTATCTGAACCTGTCCAGAATTTATCATTTGCAAGAACGTTAACTTTTAAACTTTAATTAATCTGATTCTGATAACTTATAAACTTTTACGTCCACTTTCATAGACATGTGTGACTTTTGTCATATATATATATATATATATATATGTATATATATATATGTATATATATATATATATATATATATATATATATACACACACACACATTTCTAGTTCTGCTCTAATTTCTCAACTCACATTCACGCATGCATACATACGACTGAGAGAAGCAAAAGAATTGTCGTTGACTGCTTTGCCATGTACCGAAACCAAGAGTGTCGGTAATCCTCCTTTGGTTTCGGTTGATTCATGTAGCTTTCATGGGGTTTCAGTGGTTTTAGGATATTACCGAAACCATAAGGTTTCGGTATTACTCTTGTTATCTCGGTAGCTAAAGGTTTCAATACAAACCATAGAGGTTTCGGTATACTCATGTGAAGGTTGCGGTATTATGTGATTTTGGCAGAAAAGAAACTAACGAAACCTTTAGAGGTTTCGGTATTTTTCGGTGGTCTCGTTAGTGTGGGTTTCGGTTTATATATATATGTAGTCTCGGTACTTTCAAGCTTACCGAAACCTTCATGGTTTCGGTTTGTTTTCTAGTTTCGGTACTTCTGGTGCTTCTTAGGGTCTCGGTATATATTAGTATCTTTTGGTATCTACAATTATTTTAGGTACGTTTCGACATTATCGAAACCTTCCGAAACCATGAAAGCTTTCGGTATTGGTTTCAGGTTTCATTACTACCGAAACCCACCATGCAAACACATATACTCGACACACACTGCATGCTACTTCCCTTTTTGTTTTCTTATTATTTCTACAGCAATTTTAGTAACATTCAAGAGTGAAATGCTTTGAATTCATTCAAAAACACACAAAAGTTTGCATATATTTCCATGGAAACGGTGAATGAAGTTTGGACTTAGGAACAAGTATAAACATAACAATTACCTTAAATCTTTGAAGAATGTTGTTGTGTGATGGTTGTTGGTGGCTTTCTTAGCTTCAATTTCACTTTTGTTGCAATTTGATAAACTTGATGATGAAGATGAAGATGGAAACCGTGGGTTAGAAGATGAGAGCAGGAGAGCACAAAACTTTAGTTTGGTGAAATGAGTACTAAAACTCATTTTTGAGTTTATATAATTCTTTAAGTTTCTAAAATTCTCATGGGTACTAAACTTTTGTTTATCTCTTTCTTTTAATATTTGAACTTTATAATAATACATAATATATAATTAAAGTTAATTGTATATTTCTCATTACTTTTAAATAAATTACATAAACGGTTCAATTTCTAATCTTTTTATTTGCGGGCCACATTTATAATTCGTATCAAGTATGTTACTATAATTCATAATATTTAATTTAATTAAATAATTTCATAACTTAATTAAATTACAATACAAATAATGTAATTAAAATTACATTATTAGGTCAAATACGAAAATTAAAAGTTTGGTTAAAACTAGGTTGTTACAGTCGTCGATTCTGGGGAGAGGGTATCGGTTCCTGATTATTAACTTATTCAGCTCACGATAGTCTATACACATCCTAAAAGATCCGTCTTTTTTCTTTACGAACAAAACCGGAGCTCCCCACAGTGAGGAACTTGGTCGGATGAATCCTTTGGTCTCTTGCAGCTGATTGGATATTTCTTGCATCTCTGACAGAGCTAATCGGTAAGGTGCTCGTGCCACAGGTGCAACTCCATACACTAAGTCAATTCGAAGTTCTACCTGCCTAGGTGGTGGAAGTGCAGGCAAGTCTTCAGGAAAGACTTTGGGGTGATCACGAACCACAAGAATCTCTTCGAGTCGCTTCTCCTTCGACCCTTTCTTCGTCATATGTAATAGAACTGCTTGACAACCCTTTTGGAGACACTTCAGAGTTCTTAAACCATATAAGATGTTTAACTGGGGAATCTTTCTCTCTCCTTGGACAGTTATGACTTTCCTCTTCTTAAGTGGTATACGTATAACCTTCTTACCACACAGGATTTCTGCATGATTATCTGATAACCAATCCATTCTGATAACCACATCAAAGCTTCCAAGTTCAATAGGCATCAAGTCTATTTTAAGGGATGATCTACTAATTTCATTGTACATTCTTTAATTACACTACTTGTTTCAATCAACTTACGGTCAGCTAACTCTATGACATAAGTAGTGTCTAATGGGGAGAGAGTGACATTCAATTATTCACTAAATTTACTAGATATAAAACTTCTATCAGCCCCAATATCAAATAACACATATGCATATACATCACTGAGAAGGAACGTACCAGTAACAACGTGGGGATCCGGTCGAGCATCACCAGCTCCCAAAACAAAAGCTCTTCCTTGAGCTCCACTGTTGTTGTTCAACGTTGGGCAGTCCTTCTTAAAATGCCCAGTGTTCCCACATTGAAAACAGCTTCTTTGTGCTCTATTGTTGTTTCCGTTGTTGTTACTCCTACAATCCTTGGTCAGATGACCAATTCGCTTACACTTTCTACATGGGGTAGGACAGGGACCTATGTGATGGTACGTGCATTTGATACACAGCGATTTGTTACCAACGTAACCCGTTCTTCGTTCATCCCCGGCAACAAACGCCTTGATGGTTTCTGGCTTCTTAGCTTGTGAGCCTGGATTTTTCCCTGAGCGATCCTCCCACTTTCTCTTGTTCTCTCCAGCCTTAGCTGCTACCCGTCTCGCCACTTGATCCATTAAGTTGTTCTCCATTCGAATGACGCATTGAATTGTGGTTGCATTTGAGGCGGTTACATTCCCTTGGATTTGAGGAGCGAGTCCCCAAATATAGCATTCGATACACTTGTATTCCGGGGTTACCATCTACGGGCACAAAAAACTTAGTTCTTGAAAACAGTTGGTGTACCCATCGACATCAGTACCCTTCATTGTCAGATTCCAGAATTCTGATTCCATTTTCTACAGTTCATTTCTTGGGCAGTATTCATCTGTCATGATATGTTTCAACTCTGTCCATGCGAGTTGATAAGCCGTGTCAATTGCAACTGACTGGGCATAAGAATTCCACCATGTTAGATCACCATCTTGCAGCGCGTAAGTGGAAAACTTGACCTTCAAATCCTCAGTACAGCCATTGACATGGAAGACTGACTCAAGCTTCTCAAACCAGCGAAGTAACCGAACTGCACTTTCCGTTCTGTTAAAGTATCGAGGCTTGCAGCTTAGAAATCCCTTGATACGACACCCCCTTTGATTTGTGTCGGTTCCTCCCACCATGCCACTTACTACTCCATCTCTGTTTGTAGTGCTATTTCTATTTGTTTCATACGTGGCTATGACAACAGCCACCCGTTGAGCAACGAGTTGCTCAATTTCAACGGCGCTCATTGCTTACCTTGGCGTCATTATCTTGTATAAATTAATATAAATGGTATAAGGGAGTGAATCTATTGACTATAATTTTAAAAGGGAACACATAATTTTAGCACCATTGTTGCACATAAATGTTTGCAAGCACATAGCATCAATTTCATTGATACTTGTTTCATTGATACTTGATTTAATCTGTTACATAAGGGGTCGGGTTTTACCCGAAAAATTTCAAGTACTATGAATACATTGGGTCCTACAACTTCTTAGAATTTAAAAATTATTATAGAAATACAAATTAATATTCTACATAACTAATGTAGTTGGATGGCTAGGTGTGAGAGTGGTCGGGGGGTCTCTCCTTGCTCTAGAGCGTCGAGCCGCTGTGCCAGTGCGGTGTTGTGTGCCTTGCAATCCGCCAAACGTTGCCGGAGTTCTTCCATACCATCCTGATGGATTGATTGCACATGTTGGTTGCCCTAGTAAATGTTGGTGTTCTGCATCTGCTCCTGCTCAAGTGGCGTCGTCATTTCTCCGACTTCTTGACTGAGTTACCTCAGTTGAAGGTCGTGTCTTGCGGCCTCTGCCACTATCAGAGGTATAGTTTGGGTTGTGGGTTCTTGCGTGAGGGGCAGTGTCTGCTCGGAGGATGGTCCCCTGATCTCGAAGTGGGAGGGGATTCCCTCCACTTGCCTCCATTCTTGGAGGGTGTTGGGCATCCATCCCCAACGTCTCGCATCTACCCGTCGCCGTTGCGGCAGGCTTGGCTGGGGAACACAGACTAGGATAGACTCTCGTTGTGGTATTATCAAACTTTTCCTTGGTGTAAACTTCATGAGTGGGCTATTGGGATGTGGAAGATATGCTTTTTTGTGAGGGGACTTGGGGGTGGTAGGGTGTGTATGAAGGGGCTACCGGAGATGGTGGATCTTTATCCGATGGTTCTCCCCATCTGTTGGAAAGTTCTTCCTCCATTGGCTCTACCTCCGATGGGTCTTCGTCTTCAGTGTCCGTTAAAACAACGATTGTACTGGGGTCTGATATTTTTCTGCGTTTTAAAGTTTTTATTATTTTATTAGAAGATTTGGAACTCATAGGTATGTAAAGTATATTTATGTACATACTTTATTTATAGTAGCGGAAATGATAAGTTATAGTCTAGGATTGATTTAATGCAACCTAGTTCACTATAAATATGACTCTGATATTAATCCGTCACACCTCGTTACCCCGGTTGGCAAATAGGCGTGACATCGAGGAAGCATAGTCATAATCAAGTGAATGACCACTAAATGGACGTTTTCGAAAAATACATTGATAATCTTCAAAATATGATATTGTTTTTACATAAACCAAATAAAACGTAAAGTAGTTTGCAAATGCGGAGATTTAAATGCATGATCAAAAGAACATTAATTATGGAATAAATCTCTATGAGGTGAAAATTGTTGCGACTTCAAAAATGGGCGGAAGCCTTGTTACGCTTCCGATGCATGGTATTTGCCTTAATTACCAGAAAATACACGCTAAAATACGTCAACAAAATTGTTGGTGAGCTCATAGGTTTACACGAAAGAATAACTTGTATGGACTACAATGACTGAGTTTGAATTTATAAAGCATAAATTCAATGTTATTTATTACATATAATCATCATGTAACCGAACTTAATTATGAGTTTGCCCTATGTAGTATTAACCACAATAATACTATGATGTTAAATATATACGCACCCATTAATAGTTGGCGCGACCAACCTGGGTGGGGGGCATTAATCCCGATAGATTTATCCATATGATATTCACGTTTACGTAAATTACCTTTATTGTTATTATTATTATTATTATTATTATTATTATTATTATTATTTTTGTTACTTATTATTGTTATTATTCTTATTATTATTATTTTGGTGGTAAAACTAGAGTGGCTACAATTACCTTTTTTTTGGGTTTTATAATTTTTAGTTGGTTTTTAATAATAAGAATGAAATTACCAAAATAGATAAAGTAAAAAATAAAAAAATTAAGCACTAACATAAACTAAGGCAAAATTAACTTACTAGCCCTAACAAGTGCTTACTGCTCCCCGACAACAGCGCCAAAATCTGACGATCCATCCTTGTGGCCCGTAGAAATAGTCCAGACTACCTACTAGTGCAGTGAATCCGCAGGGAGCGTGTAGGTTTACTAGGCTTATTTGCTAGTTTCTTTATGGTTAGACTAGCGATTTAAATTTGAATTGTATTGTTGGAATGGTGATTAAAATAAACTTAATACTAAGCAACGGCAAATCAGACTACGGTCGAATAACAAATCAAGTTAAAGATAACCATTTACGAATTCACTAGGGAATAAGTTATTACTTAATTGAATATCATGCAATGGTCACATAGACATAACCAATTACTTAGTTATATTAATGATGAACCCTTTAATCAATATATCTCGGCATGGCGCATGCAATATTAATTACTTGTCTTAGTCCCTAAACTATAGACTCGACACAAATAATAATATCACTTTGAACAATCTTACTTTTACCAATTAAACATCCAATCATAATAATAACCAAAAGTATATCATTTGCATAACTAGAAATATTCAAGAATTGCAAAAGACATCAATACAAATAATAACACCAATTAAATAAGACTTAGCCGTAGATCCTCTGCAAATGGCTACAAAGGGTTTAGCCCTCCATCATGTGTTCTTCACCAGGATTGATTGTGAGATTCATCTGTAGGCTTCTAGGAGATGAATAATTGGCACTTCACTTATTCGTACTTGATCTATGACTTAATTGCAGTAGGGCTTCGCCAGCGTTTTTAATATTTCAGAATATAGAAATTGTATAGCAGGCGCCCCCTATTTATAGAGGTTGTGATTTTTAGGGTTTCAGACGTAGAAATGCGATTGTAGGGTTTATACACCGCAAGGGCGTAGCCCTTCGCCCCCCTACGCCCGAGGTATGCTGGAACTGTTTTCTAGCTTTCAAAACCCATTGTTTTGGCAGCGTAGGGTGGCGTAGGCCTACGCCCCTACCTGCACCTCTTGAGCTGAATTTTTTTGTGGTGGTTTGAAATGACTTCCTGACCATGAAAATGACATATTGCGTAAAAGTACTGAAGTTACGAAGTAAAAATGCATATGTCAGCCTTTAAAACTACTGAAAACACGCAATGTTGAACACTTTAACTTGTAAAATTTGATGAAAATTAACGACAATCAGACAACGATTGTGTTTTCCTATGAATAATGTGGGGTTAATTGTGATTCCGGTTGAAAGCCCGAGGAGAAATAATATAAATGTGAAGTTTATTAACATACCCACTGTGAGTACTTGGGGTTGTATATGTCTACATTTGTTTTATGCTAGGTTTTATTCATTGAGGTGATATTGTCTTATTTATTCATATATTTATGCAACAATATCATTCTTTTTATGCGCTTAAACATATAAGTTTTGATGCTAAAAGTTCATTTTCTTGTCATTTTTACTTGCAAGTTTAATTGGATACAAGACAAGAAACTAAATGATTATTTGGGCCTAAACTGAAAAATATGAGAGCATGCAAACAAGTCCAAAGAAAGTTCAAGATTTATGTCTCTTCAAGTCCAATACCCAACTGGCCCAAAATCCATATAATAATTTAGGGTTTTGGAGAGATTTATTTTGATTTTATTTTTAAAAAGAGCCGCAGGAGAGGAGAGCAATTTATTTTATTTTGGTTTCTATTTGTCTTGGGATGCGGCAGAGTTGAAAAGAGAAAACAACAATTTTTTGTTGATTTTTCCTTTTGTTTGGCGGCAGAAAGAATTAAAAAGAGAAGAAGCAGAAACTGTAACATCCCATTTTCGAGATAATTGCGTGTAATTATTTTAGTGGATATTTAAATAATTATTATCGTGTTGGGCCAATGAGATCCCGAGTAGTGGATTAAACGTGTCGAGACCGAGTGATACGTGTCTCCGAGCTAATAATTAGTGGATTATTATAATCATTGAGATCGTGGATTTAATTGGGTCCTAATGATATTAATTGTGAAAAAGTGATATCGGGTCCGGGTTAATGGGTTCGGGACCGGATAAAAGATAAAGACGTATATATGTGAGCTTCCTTTTATTCATTCTTATCTTCTCCCCTTTTGTGCAAACCCTCAAGAAATAGAAATGTGAGTGTGTGCTATGTGTTTTGGAGCTGCAAAGAAGTCTTCAAGCTTGAATTTGGCTGCTGGAGTTGTGTTCCTTCTCTATTTTGTGTTCTTGAAGCTTCAAAGGTAAGATTTTGTCACTTTGGTAGCTAATCCTTGAGGTATTCATGTGATATGTTGAGGAATTTGGTTTCAGTAGTGTAAGGGTCGAATTTATATGAGTTATATATGCTTTTGTTGCTGGAAATCAAGAGATGAGGGTTGAAACCCCACTGGTGCAGCCATGGAAATCGTAGAGCAGGGGTGGGTGCAGGCGCAGGGGGACGCGGCGCGACGCGTAAGAGATCAGAGGCGCGGCGCGATGTGCAGGGGGCGCGGCGCGGTCAGCAACTGGGTCGGGTCTGTCGGGCGTTTGGCTGGGTTTTGGGGGTTCCGTTGGGGCTATTATTGGGTCGTGTTCGAGTTGGGTTTCCGGGGTTTCGTTGGGTTTGCTTTTAATTGTAAGTCGGGTTTTTGTCGGGGCTTCGGGTTTCGTTTGAGATTAAGGTTGGGATCCGTTTGAGATGTTGGGTTATATTGTGTTGGGTTTTCGGGATGTTGTCGAAGTTGTTTTCGGGTTGGGTTTTGTCTAGGTTTCGGGATTTCAGTTGTAATTATTATTGGGTCCGGTTATGTTAAAGTGTTGTGTCCGGATCTGCTTTCCGTTTATATTGAGAATCTTGTTAACGGATGGGATCTGTGTGATTTCAGGGACGAGTCAGTGAGCTGAGCCGAGTCAGAGACTTCGGGACTAGTGGATTAACCAGGTGAGTACCCAAGTTCCTTTTCAAACTCGGGACCGTTTTACGAGTCATAGTTGTGTAGCTGTTGTTGTATGTGTATATTGTGCAATGTGTGCGAGACAGAGACGCGAGCCACAGGTATGATTCTATTTCCCACATATGTGTTATATGTGTGCATGAGATGAGATCCAGTCCGGGGGTCCGTAATAAGATCCATACGGACGGTGATTCGCGATGTGTGATCGCGCAGGTTGACAGTCCCTAACAGTCCTTGGGGCGTGTATACACGGCAGGGCCTGTAGCCGGTTCGCGCCCGTGCTACAGGGTTGTGGCTAACCACCGGTGTACACGGTCGTTAGCTGGGGAAGGGTCCCCCTCAGTGATATTGTGTGCAGGGCTTCGGATCTCATGCTGTGTGTTCATTCCTGCATTATGATGTTGATTGCCAGGGACAGAGATAGAGCTTGTGCTGTGTGTATGTGCTATGTGTACGCATGCTATGTGTTTACTGTGCAAAGTCTAACCCTCGAGTACTCACGAGCTTTCGAGCTTACGTATTCGAGTCTTCCATGTTCAGGGTATCCGTGACAGGATTAGTAGCTGTTCTTGTTGATCCGGGATCGAGAGTTATCGGGAAGGCTTTGTGCTAGTTTTGTGTAGTGATCTGTTCAGTACTGATTATGTTAGCACCTTTTGCGTTATGTAAATTATCGGATTGTGTGTTAATGATGTTTAATAAAAGTTTTAAATTGTCAGAGATTTCAGTTATCCTGTGACATGTGCATGATTGAGCTATTGAGGTGTGCCACCTGTGTATTGTATTGACGTGGCATTTCCGGGTTGTAAGATCTACACACTACGGATCTATCTAGACGCGAGACCGTCAACGAGTGCGGAATCCTCGTTAACGGGTTGACGGTAACAACTCTCTCACGGAACACGGAGACTATCAACGAGCTGTACGAACTAACAAGAACGCACCTACTGGAAGATTCTCTCCGAAAGAACACTCAATTAGCTGATAAACTCGAGATCGCCTATTTGCTTAATCCCTCACGAATTCTGCAAAAGTCTCGTAATGATTCGAGTTAATCCCTAATTATATAGGCTCATTCGAGTTTGTCATGGGCCAAACTCGAATCAGGCCCAAGGCCCATTCGAGTTTGTCCCCTTGACACTCTCGAATCTGCCTAAGAATGTACATTCGAATCTGCCTAAGTAACTCATTCGAATCTGACCTAGATTCGAATCCCAGTCCTTAGAGAATTCGAATTTACTCTTTCACATATTTAACTTAGTATTGAAACTTATGTTTTCAACTTATGCTTGAATTTATCTTTGAACTTCTTGTAATATGTTACATCAAGTTCAAACATACAATCAATAAATATCAAACATATATAAACATATATATCAAACACTCGTTAATTCTCAATACTTTGAATATTACGTAAACCAAAATGCTAGATTGCTTAGACTGCTATCGTCACACAGGGTGTACCAACAGACTCCCCCTTGACGATAGCTTCTAACTATTTACATCTTGATTAAGTACTAGAGCTATATATACTACTACCTGCGTATATACATGCATCTATACATACTCTAACTACTTTTTGGAACTTTCTGGCTTCAGATCTCCATCCTTCCTGAAAGAAGATATGCTGACCATGAAGCTTCTTCAGATCGTCCTTTGACAGATTTATCAGATGCAGTGGATCATACACACTCTCAAAATAACTTTGTCGTCCTGATCCTCCATGATAGCTTCAGCAGTTTCATTGTCAATGTACCACCACTTCATGTTGCTCAAAATATCTTGAGGCATCTTCTTCATTGGCACCCTTCTTAAGCATTTAACAGGCTTGTAAACCATTTTCGCCCATGGTTGTCCTGTATGAGGATCTATTCTTGAAGTATCCTCGACTCTTTTTCCAGAGCTTGGTTTGAGTCTTTCAAACCTTACAGATCTCCCCTCTCGTCTGATTATCTTAGCGATCACTTCAACATAGGGATCATTTCCGATATTGATCAACTCTTTCCAGGCTAACTCCTTCACTTCTACCTTCGACAATGTGTTGAATACTTTAAGCTTGCGCCTCAGGTATTGGAGACCATCTCTTCTCTTTAGAATAAAAAGCTGCAGTTCCCTGTCGAAGAACCAGCTAATAATGCCTCCCGAGAAGTTTCCTGCACCTGGAATCCTCATATTCTTCTTTATTTTCGGCTCAGTTTTCTTCTCTTCCTTGCGGAACCATAGATTTAACAATTCGGCTCTGCTAGGCTCTCTTTTAGCCGCTTCTAGTTCTGAATCATCTACTGAAGCCAATTTCACTTCATCAATATCTATTACATGTTGATCACTTTGCTCATATTGTTCTGTGACAGGCTGTGATTGAATGATTACTTCATTTACATTGTCGTCTTCATCTATCACAACCTCATCATCAGACTTCCACTCAGCAATATCATTTGGAACAAACTCTCCTTCTTCTAGATCTTCTTTATCATCTTCAAAATCGAATTCAAGGTCTAGAGGAGCTTCATCGATGTCCATCAATGCTTCTATTATCTCCCGTACTTCAGATTCTGAGGCTTTCGAAGAACTGGCCTCTCCTCCTACAGCTCCCGAATGACCTGGCTCCCCCTGAGTCTCAGCATCCTGAGCAGCAGAAAAATCTACTGGCTCATCTCTTTGCGCACTGGGATCATTGCCGTCATTATCATCATCCTTATCATCATCCCTGGGCAGCTCTATTTGATCTCGGCAGCTTGTCTCCCCCTGAGCCTTTAGATTTTTCATTAATTGCTCAATCAGGGAGCGCATCGATCTTATTTCGGCCGCTTGATATCCTACAAAGGTTTTCAGCTCCAAGTTATCTTCCTGAACCTTATCCACAGTCTTCTTCAGCTCGGCATTCTCGATATCTAGATTGACATTATGCTTTTGTACTTCACCGAGAGCCGTTGTCAACCCAAAGATTTGAATTTGCTGGTAGTCAACTCTGCTCTTCAGTTCCAAAAACCTTTGATTCTCTGCGAAGGTGGATGAGGTGGATGGTATGGATTGTATGGGGGTTGGTATGATTGGAGATGGAATGTACGGTTCAAGGGGTGGTGGTGGTGGTGGTAGGGAAGTTTGAGCGGATGGAGGCTGAGGAATTTCTGGCTGAGCAGCAGAAGCTGAGGTAGCTCCCTGCATAAAACGGTGTCGTTTAGCCCTTTGCCTTGTTATCAATGGAGCAACTTCTTCTTCCTCAAAATCAGAGTCATCAGACTCCCTTGACGCTCGTCGTCTTGTAGCTTCTTCAGTCACCACTAACCTCGATCCATATGTTCCTATCTGGACAGATGGTTCCTCGGTTACAGTCTCTGGAACTTCAACCTCAATCTCTTCCATATCTTCTGATTCTGTAGCTGAAGTGGACTTGTCATCACCTGCTGGCTGAGATTGATATTCATCGATTTGTCTAAACACATCTACTTCTCCCTCCGGAGGCTCCAATAATTCTCCAATTAGTTCAGCAGTTATTTCCTGATTTGCGTTAGGACCGGCTGCCCAAATCTCTTCCAATGTTTGTGCGATCGGATCAGATTCAATTGGTGCATTTGAAGGCCCAGCCTCTTGTGCCTCTTGAGGTTGACTAGTTGAAGGCCTATTTGCCTGAGTTTGACTCGCTGAAGGCCTTTGGCGTCTCCTCTGTTACTGAGGGCGCGGTTGTTGCTGTTGTTGTTGTGGCTGGCGTTGCTGAATTGCCACCTCACCTGCCCAATTGGCATCATCAGGTGCTACAAAGTTCCGGTCTATTATAGCCTCAAACAAAGGTCGCTCTACCGGGACCGCTAACCTTCCTCTATGAGAGGAGCAATCAGCAAATATCCTCTTATCGATAACCGCTACGCTTTGAATGTCATTAAGTTGCGGCAAATTTGGCAAGAAGTGCCTGATGAGCATCATCACAAAGCGGGGATAAAGAAGAAATCTTTCCCTCTCCGGAGCCGTTATCTGGTGAACGAACTCGGAGAAAAACATCTCTGAAAAACTGAAACGCCGATTATAAACCAATGCGATAATCCCTGATTGGATCTTCGATACAATATAATCAAATCGCGCTTTCTTCGCCGCAAAGCATACCATGAACACGTTTGCCAAAAATCTCCATTGGCCAATGAGCCCACTCTTCATATAGGACATCTTAGTAACATCGAAACTATATCCCATCCTTACAAAGGCCGCCTGCCTAATACTTAATGAGAAATCTATAGGCCCATTCTCTTCCTCCTGAGTTCCCAGCTGCAGAACTTGGCGTAGCATATCAGCAGAAAATACCAACGGCTGTCCAGCTATCCTTGTCCTTAGAACTGTCAGAGTGACAGTGCAATCGACTCGCAAATGTTCATAAAATTGGCGCACATAGGGAATAACAATTTGGATATTGTGCGATAGTGCAAACGACATCCTGGACTCTACCAGGAAATCCACCATCTGGTGGAAACCCTGCGCTTCAGGGATATTATGGTTAGGGGGAATGACCATATTATGCTTTGGAACAAACACTCTATCCGCCATGTCTGCGCAATAAAGAAAATATTAAAATTATTAAAAATAAATAAACTTGTTTAAACTCAAAATTGTTTTATTTTGAACTTGTGTAAGTACAAAATCCAACACATATGAATTTCTACAAGCTCAAGTAAAATTTAAATTAAATAATTCAAATATATTGACAGACTCGAATAAACAGATTCGAAGTAACATATTTTCGAGTTTAATGTACCATTCGAGTCTAATGACCAACTCGAGTTTACTGACAAACTCGAATCAAGCCTTGAACAGACTCGAAGGAGTCGGCCATAACCATCACTAAAATCCATGATTTTAACCATTTTGGACTCAACAAGTCACATCTATTAGTCCTACTAGGTTCTAATCAATGATATTAGTAGTTAATTTGAGTTTTTACCGGTTCAAAGTTTGTAATTTTGAAAAACAAACTTTCTACCAATAAAACTTCGAAATTCAGTGATTTTGGCTTAAATGGTGTATAAAACCACTTAAATCTAGTACAAAACACTTGATTATACCTAGATCTATGAGTAGAATTGAAACCACACGGACAGAAACTCGACAAATAGTCTTTTTCTTGAAAGCGACAAACTCGAGCAAATAGATTCGAAATCGCCAGACAGACTCGAGGGAACAAATTCGAAAACAGATGACTTAATGACCGTTACTGTTAACCTATTTATACCACCTACTTTCGAGTTTAGTGACAGATTCGAATCTACTGACAGATTCGAGCCCTTCTATTTTCGAGTTTAACTTAAACTCGAATTCACCCCTGAAACTTTGAAAATTTCTAAAATTTCAAAATAAATTCAACTTTTTCAACTTTTCAATCTTATTGTGTAACGGAATAAACTATGCCAAATCTTTTACCCTAAGCACAAGATTTTCATGCAATGTTTATTTTATTCAACTATGAATGCACCGTCAGTAATTTTTGACCTTTTTCCTAAGTAAAATAAAATAAAAATAAAAATAAGAATAAAAATAAAATAAAAATAAAAATAACTTAGAATTTTAAAATTTCGACCAAAAAATTAACTTAGACTTATACTACATTTATTAAAATTTACGACCTATGCTAAACACTTAACAAATTATTTTTGATGAGCAAAGTCAAAGAAATGTTCAATCAGATAGCAGTGTCAGATACTCACTTTTAGTACTTAAACTTTCACACTTAGGAATTTTTGATTCCTTTGAATGTTTGGCGTGACATACTCATTTAGCCGATTGTCGGTATTTACCCCTTTAAACATGCTACATTTCGGAATTTTCCTTGGCATTTTTATTTATCTTGAAATTATCTTACGTGACTCAGACATAGACATACTTTTATGATCAAGGCATACAGACAATGATTCTAACTTGTTGGTATTTGCAAACTTTCTTTAAAAGACAAACATCGGACACAGGTCTGTATTTTCATACAAAAAGGTGTCTTAGTTTGACTTAAGGTTTATTTTAAAGCTAGCAAGACAGCGGTGACAGGTCTGTACCGACGTACAACAAAGCGACTTATCTTGCTAACCCGAATCAAAACAGAGGCAACAGGTCTGTACTTACGTACAACAGAGTTACATGTTTTTGACTCTGAATTTTGTATGACTTTTTCTATTCTTTTCATTTTAAGATGTATTTGATGTTGCTATACATCCCCAGAAAGTTTACATACCTCATTTAGACTCAAAATTTGTATGTCTGGTACATAAAAATTAAGACCGATTGGTCATACATCTAAGTTAGGGACACGATTGACTTTTTCTTGAATATTTTATTAGCCTTGGGACTCCCTATATGTATTATGCCTACCAACACATCAAACTAAAATAAAGTATAACACTTAGAATTTTAGGTGCATTATGTGTGAAAGCCTAAACACTTTGAGTTTGTAACGACGGTGCTATTTTCGTCACTTTGAACCTATGCATCTAAGGTTCCGCAAGGAAGAGCCTGCTAGGCTCTCTTTCAGCCTCTTCTAGTTCTGAATCATCTACTGAAGCCAATTTCACTTCATCAATATCTATTACATGTTGATCACTTTGCTCATATTGTTCTGTGACAGGCTGTGATTGAATGATTACTTCATTTACATTGTCGTCTTCATCTATCACAACCTCAACATCAGACTTCCACTCAGCAATATCATCTGGAACAAACTCTCCTTCTTCTAGATCTTCTATATCATCTTCAAAATCGAATTCAAGGTCTAGAGGAGCTTCATCGATGTCCATCAATGCTTCTATTATCTCCCGTACTTCAGATTCTGAGGCTTTTGAAGAACTGGCCTCTCCTCCTACAGCTCCCGAATGACCTGGCTCCCCCTGAGTCTCAGCATCCTGAGCAGCAGAAAAATCTACTGGCTCATCACCACTTGTAAGGTCTACACACTACGGATCTATCTAGACGGGAGACCGTCAACGAGTGCAGAATCCTCGTTAACGGGTTGACGGTAACAACTCTCACACGGAACACGGAGACTATCAACGAGCTGTACGAACTAACAAGAACGCACCTACTGGAAGATTCTCTCCGAAAGAACACTCAATTAGCTGATAAACTCGAGATCGCCTATTTGCTTAATCCCTCACGAATTCTGAAAAAGTCTCGTAATGATTCGAGTTAATCCCTAATTATAGAGGCTCATTCGAGTTTATCATGGGCCAAACTCGAATCAGGCCCAAGGCGCATTCGAGTTTGTCCCCTTGACACTCTCGAATCTGCCTAAGAATGTACATTCGAATCTGCCTAAGTAACTCATTCGAATCTGACCTAGATTCGAATCCCAGTCCTTAGAGAATTCGAATTTACTCTTTCACATATTTAACTTAGTATTGAAACTTATGTTTTCAACTTATGCTTGAATTTATCTTTGAACTTTATGTTTGAACTTCTTGTAATACGTTACATCAAGTTCAAACATACAATCAATAACTATCAAACATATATAAACATATATATCAAACACTCGTTAATTCTCAATACTTTGAATATTACTTAAACCAAAATGCTAGATTGCTTAGACTGCTATCGTCACACAGGGTGTACCAACACGGGTTCGGGCAGGGTGTTACAGAAACAATATTGAAGCTTTATTTTCTACACATTTAAGGTTTTTTTTTCTTGTTTGGAGGTGGCGCAGTGGAAATAGAATAACAACAATTCAATTGTTCACCTACTTTTGGTTCCTTTTCTCTTGACTGGTTGGTGCGCAGGAAGTTAGCAAAGAACATTCAATTTTTTTGTGAACTCCTTTTGTTTTCTTTTCTTTTAGCGAACAATTCAAATTTTTTTATTATGTTTACTTTTCTTGTTAATTTATTATTGTTAGTTATTAATTTAATTATGGGCTAAGTTTATTGTATTTGTCATTGATGAACGAACCCTAGATTTAGGTTTAGTTTTATTATTGATTGAGTTTTGTTTATGCCTAGTCGTGAACCTTGAATTATCTATCTTAATAATTATTGAGTAGTTTACTATTACATTGTGTCAAGTTCTGAAATTATGACTTGCACGTGTAATTAGTTTTATCTTATCGGTTGATTGTTCTGAAATTATGACGGTTGCAGGCGGTTAGGGTAATCAATTATTCTGAAATTATGATAGTTGAAACTGCTTCTTTAATAACCCAGTTAAAAGTTTGAGTTCAATTCACCAATAACGAATGTTAGCGTGTTTTGAATAGATTAGGTTATAATCAGATTAGTAGGGTTGATGGTCTATGTTAGCTCGAAATTTCTTAAAAACTCTATCAATCAATTGCACTTTTAAACGAACCAAATCTAGGGGGAGTGATTGAAGGATAAATACATTTTAGTTATTTGATTCTATTCTCATAGTTAGTTATTTCGTAGTCGTTTAATTTTTTTTTTATTGTTATTTACTATTAATTGTCATTTTGTTTACTTTGTCGTGTCAACGGTATCCAAAAATCTAAAAACAACCCATTTTTTTTTTACTCGTTTGCATTTTGTCCACTTTATTTTTACTAGAGTAATTTTAATTAGTATAAATTGCATTTTCCATTCCCTGTGGAGACGATCCTGGTCCTGCCAGTTTATTGCTATACGATCGGGTACACTTGCCCGAGAGTTTATCGGTCGATTTGGTCAGACTAGAGTTTATAAATTTAAGACTGATATTTCCGTATCATGAGGCATGTTGATTCTTATTCATTCTAAACTCTACTGATTTGCATATTTTTTGATGCACATTGTTGCTTGTTTACATGTTATTACCAGTACTATATTCTTTGTTGTGCATCAACGTGATGGGCTTTCGAGCTATAACTTGTAAATCGATGCTACCGAGGCTATATGACCTGGAGCTGATCCATCTATGGTCCCGAAGAGTAGGTGTAGCATCCCCAATGGTAACTTTTGTCTCAACTGAATGTGGTATTTTGTGCAATGGCACGATGGAGCTGCGTGCTCATATGCGTTTTCGTACTTCGTATACAAAGGGGTGCACGTCATTAGTCGTCGGTGTTACGCTTGTGTGCTGCATAAAGGCTTGTAAAATATATAATCTCTGTACTCACTAAGCTTTGCTTATCCTTTAGTTGTTTACATTTTTTTCAGGAAAGGGAAAATCCGCTGCTGGAGCTTGTAGGTAGGTCAAAGTGTGAAGTTCTTGAGGATCACTACTACTCAATTAGTAATTGAATAAAGAAGGTTCCACTAGAATCTTTGGGATGGTTGTAATAAATTTGAGTATGTAGACTTAGAATAGAACCTTGTAGCAATGCAACGTGTTTGATTTTAACTGCGTTTATGTATTAATTTCCGTTAATGTACTAAGTATTTCAGATTAATGGTCAATTATGGGTTGTATGTTTATCCTGGGTGTTGTGATTGTTGTTATTATGGAAAGGGCGTCACAGAGGAGTGGAAGTCTTATGTATCCAATATAACTCAGAATAGGAATTTGGAAGAGATGAACTTCCATATGGTGTTTGAATGTTTGAATCTGAATCAAGATGAAATGTCCAAGGTGGTTCAAGACAAAGTCTAAGTTCAAACTCTTGCTCAAATAAGTGAAAAATATGTGGATCCTTTAGCTTTAATAGCTAACAAGAAGCTGATGAAACTGAACAAGAGGCTGGATGTAACAACCCTCCCGATCCCGGAAATGCCACGTCAACATAATATCATAAGTGGCAATAACGCAACGTATCTATAATACACGTGTCATGGGATTATGCAGATTACGACAAATTTAAAACTTTAAACTTCATACACAAAGGTTAAACGTAATACAATACATCCGCAATCCCATAGTAAACTATCACATTAACCCTAACCATCAGATACCCCATCCCCAAAATAACTGTCCCATACAATATTATACGAACAAACGACAATCTTCAAGCAAGCCCCGAATCTACCTCTGCGGCTGCTGTGGTCCTTTCTGATTCCCTGAACATATTAGACTCGAATACATGAGCTATAAAGCCCATGAGTACACGAGGGTTGACCCTGCACATAACACATAGCACACACTCCCTGTCTCTGTCCCTGTAACCCAACACGCATCTCAGATATAAAGCACAAGTATGAGATCGGAATAACACCCTGGCCCTGAGGGGACCCTTCCCCGGCCGACACACCGCACACAGCAGTGGGTGGCAATAACCCTGTAGCACAGGAGCGACCAGGCTACAGGCCCTGCCGTATATATATACGCCCAAGGACTGTTAGCGACAGTCAACCCGCGCGATCCCTTTCGCGACTCACTGTCCGTATGGAACACATCACGGACCCCTGGATTGATCTCATATCTCATACATAACACGTATAATGAAATAGAGTATATCTGAGGTTCACTTCCCTGTCTCATATATATAAACATGTAAAATAAAGCAATACGGCTAACACGTAAAAGATGGCGCGCGTTTAGAAAACGACTCGAGTACTCACCTGATTGATTTCCCGAAGTTTGGCCTCCCTGTTCAAACCCTGTTCGAGGTCCACTAATCCCTGTAACACATGGTAGCCCAATGATTAAACGCAATCCCGATTAGCACATATCACACAATCACAATGACCCGACAATCCCACGAAACCGAAACTCAACCAATACCCTAAACCCGACCGAAACTCGACTCAATGAAATCCCAACGAGACCCTGAATATATACAAAACCCAACCCGAGCAATCCCGAAGGAAACCGACACAATTCGACCCAAAATCTCTTTCACAAGACAAAATTCGGATTTCTCCTACAGGCCCTTGGTCGCGCCGCGGACCCTCTGGTGGTCGCGCCGCGACACCGCAAAACCCCTGTTCCTCCTCTGCGATTTTCATGGCTGTCCAGGAGTATCACTCCCCACATATACGAATTATAGCCTCAATCAACATATAAAATCAGTGCATAATAACCCTTTTACTGCCTCATGACCAACCCCTACCAATTCATAGCATACAACAAGAGATTAGAGGTTAAATTCATGGAGTCTTACCCCTTGAAGCTCAAGAACACCCAGAATTTGAAGAAGATGAAGACTAATCCAAGATTCAGCAACAATTCTCAGCTAAAGGAGTTATGGTCTGATGCTAGAGTTCTCACACAAACACACACATACACTTTTTAGGTCTCAATTTGGATAAGGGAGAAGAAAGGAGATAAACATATATGTACGTCCCTATCTCAACCGGTTCCGAACCCAATAACCCGAACCCAATATCACATTTTCACTATTTATACCCATTTAACCCATTTAATTCCACGATCTCAAAAATATAATCCATTCATTAAAATTATAACCCAATGATACGTAAGCTCAATCCTGACACGTATCAATCCACGAAACGGGATATAATTGGACCAACCCAATATTAGTAAATTGTTTATCCGCTAAAATAATTCCACGTACCATGTCGAAATGACGGATGTTACAAATCCTCCACTCTTAAAGAGATTCCGTCCCGGAATCTAACTCGAACTCTGGAATAGGTGAGGATATCTCGATCGCATCTCCGACTCGGGCTCCCAGGTAGCGTTGGTACCCTTATGGTGTCTCCACTGCACGAGTACCAATGCAATCTCTTTATTTCGCAACTTCTTGATCTTTCGATCGGTAACAGCCTCGGGCTGCTCCACATACCGCAGCAGATCGTCGACTGTAATCTCGGATAACGGCAGATACTGATCATCTGTAGCCAGACACTTCCGGAGATGACTCACATGAAATTTATCGTGCACACCGGCCAACTCCGAAGGCAATCGCAGTCGATAGGCCTGATCCCGGACTCTCTTAACAATCTCGAACGGCCCGATATACCGCAGAATCAGCTTCCCACGATGTCTGAACCGGATAACCCCTTTCCACGGCAACACCTTTAGCAAGACTCGGTCCCCGACACTAAACTCTAGCTCTTTCAGACGGCGATCGGCATAGCTCTTTTGACGGCTCTGGGCGACTCTCATATGCTCCCTGATCACGGCTACTTTGTCACTAGTCTCCTGAAGCTGCTCTGGCCCACTGATAGGTCGCTCACCGACCTCGCCCCAACACACTGGGGTCAGGCACTTACGCCCATATAGTGCCTCAAACGGAGCAATTTTGGTCGTGGCGTAATAGCTGTTATTATACGCAAACTCGACCAACGGTAAATGCGTGTCCCAATTACCACTGAAGTCGATAGCACACGCTCGTAACATATCCTCGAGGGTCTCATTGGTACGCTCGGTCTGCCCGTCAGTCTGCGGTCTGTACGCCGTGCTCAGCTGAACCCTGTGCCCAATTCCCGCTAGAAACGCTGCCAAAATCGAGATGTAAACCGTGTATCCCTGTCCGAAGTAATCGACATCGGAATCCCATGCCGCGATACCACCTCGTTGATGTACAGCCTCGCCAACCGATCCATGGTAATAGTACCCCGAACGGCTAAGAAGTGCGCACTCTTCGTTAGTCGATCCACTATAACCCAGATCATATCATTCCCGCGGACCGTGCATGGAAGTCTCACAATGAAATCCATCGTGATATGATACCACTTCCACTCGGGGATCTCTAACGGCTGTAGATGCCCGTGCGGCTTTTGATGCTCGGCTTTGACCCTGAGACACGTCATACACTGCTCAACATATCGGCCCACATCCCTTTTCATCCCCGGCCACCAATAGAAGTCGCGAAGATCACGGTACATCTTAGTACTCCCCGGATGCACAGATAACCTCGACCGATGAGACTCATCAAGAATTAACTGTCGCAGATTCCCAATCCTCGGAACCCAGACCCTATCACGAAACACATATAGCCCGCGATCGTCCCTGATCAGCGACTCAAGCTGCCCTGTCAGACGTTCCCTTTTCACATTATCGCCCCGCAGGCCCTCCTGCTGCGCTAATCTCAGACTATCGGTCAATGTCGAGGTAATCTCAAGCCTCGAAGCCCTGGATATCACAGTCTGGCCGCACGCCCTACGGCTCAGTGCGTCAGCTACCACGTTAGCCCGGCCCGGGTGGTACTGAATCTCACAATCGTAGTCCTTGAGCAACTCAAGGCTATGGCGCTGTCGCATATTCAGATCCTTCTGGCTAAACAGATACTGAAGACTCTTATGATCGGTATACACGATAAACCGAGACCCATACAGATAATGGCGCCAAATCTTCAACGCGAACACAATGGCGTCCAGTTCTAGATCATGCACGGTATGATTCTCCTCGTAAGTCTTCAGCTGGCGCGAAGCATATGCGATCACTTTCCCTCGCTGCATCAGAACACAGCCCAACCCTGATCCCGAAGCATCAGAGTACACCACAAAATCATCGGTACCCTCCGGTAAGGCCAATACTGGAGCCTGACATAACCGGGTCTTCAGCTCTCGAAATGCACGCTCCTGATCCTCGGACCACTCAAATGGAACGGACTGCCATGTCAATCTCGTTAACGGCAAGGCAATCCTCGAGAAATCCTGGATAAAGCGCCTATAATACCCGGCGAGACCCAGAAAACTACGAATCTCTGGCACTGATCTCGGAGGCTCCCAACTCATCACTGCCTCAATCTTAGCTGGATCCACTTTAATGCCCTCTGCACTGACCACATGACCCAAAAATTTCACTTCCCGAAGCCAAACTTCACACTTGGAGAACTTCGCGTACAGTCTCTCCCTTCGCAGCACAGTCAAAACCTTTCGGAGGTGCTGCTCGTGGTCCTCGGCGCTCCGCGAGTAGATTAGGATATCATCGATGAACACGATCACGAATCTATCCAACATAGCTCTACACACCCGGTTCATCAAATCCATGAAAGCGGCGGCTGCGTTGGTCAATCCGAAAGGCATCACAAGGAACTCGTAGTGCCCATAACGAGTCCGGAACGCTGTCTTCGGCACATCCTCGTCCCTGAACCTCAACTGATGATAACCGGACCGCAAGTCGATCTTGGAGAAGAAACTCGAGCCCTGGAGCTGATCAAACAGGTCATCGATACGTGGAAGCGGATAACGATTCTTCACAGTCACTTTGTTCAACTCTCTGTAGTCGATGCACAAGTATGAGATCGAAATAACACCCTGGCCCTGAGGGGACCCTTCCCCGGCCGACACACCGCACACAGCAGTGAGTGGCAATAACCCTGTAGCATAGGAGCGACCCGGCTACAGGCCCTGCCGTATATACGCCCAAGGACTGTTAGGGACAGTCAACCGGCGCGAACCCTTTCGCGACTCACTGTCCGTATGGAACACATCACGGACCCCTGGATTGATCTCATATCACATACATAACACGTATAAGGAAATAGAGTATATCTGAGGTTCACGTCCCTGTCTCATATATATAAACATGTACAATAAAGCTATACGGCTAACACGTAAAAGATGGCGCGCGTTTAGAAAACGACCCGAGTACTCACCTGATTGATTTCCCGAAGTTTGGCCTCCCTGTTCAAACCCTGTTCGAGGTCCACTAGTCCCTGTAACACACGGTAGCCCAATGATTAAACACAATCCCGATTAGCACATATCACACAATCACAATGACCCGACAATCCCACGAAACCGAAACTCAACCAATACCCTAAACCCAACCCAAACTCGACTCAATGAAATCCGAACGAGACCCTGAATATATACAAAACCCAACCCGAGCAATCCCGAAGGAACCCGACACAATTCGACCCAAATCTCTTTCACAAGACTAATTTCGGATTTCTCCTGCAGGCCCTTGGTCGCGCCGCGGACCCTCTAGTGGTCGCGCCGCGACACCACAAAACCCCTGTTCCTCCTCTGCGATTTTCATGGCTGTCCAGGACTATCACTCCCCACATATACGAATTATAGCCTCAATCAACATATAAAATCAGTGCATAATAACCCTTTTACATCCTCATGACCAACCCCTACTTATTCATAGCATACAACAAGAGATTAGAGGTTAAATTCATGGAGTCTTACCCCTTGAAGCTCAAGAACACCCAAAATTTGGAGAAGATGAAGACTAATCCAAGATTCAGTAACAATTCTCAGCTAAAAGTGTTATGGTCTGATGCTGGAGTTCTCACACAAACACACACATACACTTTTTAGGTCTCAATTTGGATAAGGGAGAAGAAAGGAGATAAACATATATGTACGTCCCTATCTCAACCGGTTCCGAACCCAATAACCCGAACCCAATATCACATTTTCACTATTTATACCCATTTAATTCCACGATCTTAAAAATATAATCCATTCATTAAAATTATAACCCAATGACACGTAAGCTCAATCCCGACACGTATCAATCCATGAAACCGGATATAATTGGACCAACCCAATATTAGTAAATTATTTATCCACTAAAATAATTCCACGTACCAGGTCGAAATGACGGATGTTACACTGGAGTTGTTTAATGAATCAGAATCTAGTGATGATTCATACTCTGATGAGGATAACTTCAAGAAAGGGGTGGTTCTTTTGTCCAAGGCTTATGATCAACGCAAGGCAAACTTGGACATTTTGCCAAGGATTGCAGAAAGGTTGTTAAGACTTCAAAGTACTACAGGACCAAGCTTCTACTCGCAAAGGAGAATGAGTCTGGGAAAGGATTGTTAGCAAAAGAAGATCATTGGCTGATGTTGATAGATTCAGAATAGGAAGAAGATAATTAAGTTCATTTTGCTTTAATGGATGAAATCTCATCTTTATGCATTACTGATGTTCCAAGCTCTGAAGATGATGCTTCTAATATTGGCTCCATCTGTTTGATGGCTTTAGTTTAAGAAGAGATAGATGTAGATGTTGGAAGTTTGTGTTTTATGGTGGATCACTCAGAAGTGGAGATAGCTGTAGAGGAAGTTGACGGTAAAGAAAGAGAGAAAGTAGAAAAAGATGTTGATACTTGCTTAATGCCCAATTCACATGACATTGATGAAGAAGTTTGTTCATGTATATCTGAAGCAGCATCAGAGGTATCCCCTACAACTTTCTCTTTATCTGCTTTAAAGGAACAATATCAATGCATGAACTTGAAAGCCATGACTTATAAGAGTCTGTTAAAACAAGCAAACGAAAAAGTTAAATTGATCTCTGAGAAACACTCAATTTAATTGACTGATTTGCATGAGAAACTTAACACTGCAGACAAAAAGAACTCAGCCAACTTTAATGCACTTTTAGCCATGACAAATGAGAAAGAAACTCTAAAATCAACAATTAATGTCCTGGAGACTAAAACTCTATCTCTGTATTTTTCTGAATCTACTTTATCTACTCAGTTATTTGATTTAAAAGAAAAAAAAAGTTAGAACGTGAGCATGTAAGCAACCTTACAACTGATTCTAGTTCTTTTGCATCTTCGAAATCTACTACAACTAGATCATTTGTATTTGTCAAAAATTTATTTGATAAATGGATCCCGAAAGGGTTCATCTCTGACAAATAAGGACCCAAATGTAAATAGGTACCTAAATCGGTTTTCACTGTCTAAATGTAGGATAATAATGTGTGGTACCTAGACTCCGAGTGCTCAAAAAACTTGACTGGAAGAGAGGTGTATCTCTCTAATTTTGTTGATGAAATAGATGGAATTGTCTGTTTTGTGAATATCCACTTTGATGCAGTAATGGGTCAAAGTGATTTAAAGCTACAAAACCTAACCATTAAGAATGTGCACTATGTGGATGGAATAGAGCACAAGCTCTTTAGTATACGAATGTTTTGTGACCGTGGCATGGAAGTGAGATTCAAGGCTAAAAAATGTAGTATTCTGAATGAATGATAAAAAGAATCTTCGTAAATTTGATGCAAGAGCAGATGAAAGAATCTTTCTTGGAGATGGCAATGATTCAAAAACTATTCGCATCTTCAATGAGCAAACAAGGATGGTGGTTGAAAGTGTCAACGTTCAATTCGACGAAGTTATTAAGATGGCTTCTGAACATAAGAGTTCAGGACCCGTACTTCAGAGATCTCTTGTAGTAAAATAATCTAGTTCAAAACAAGTTGTTACCACACCTCAAACAATGATTTAAATTCTGATCTAAATATTTTGTTTGAAAATTATTAAAAAAATATTTTGGGAACTTAAAACAAACTCATGATAATTCTGTTGCTAACAGGTCTATTGCTGCAGAATCGATTCAAATTATAAGTGATCAAACAACAGTTATCAGTATCGTAGATTCAGCAACAGTTCCTACAACTCTATACGTTGTTTGTACAAGTCCTATTGTACAAATTCCACTTGCAAATTCTGAAAATTCTGAAACTCCGGTAACAGATGTTCCCAATACTCAAAGTCACAACTCCTCAATTTCTAAAGAAAGTACTGATCCTACATCTTCACCACTTTCAATTGAAAATCCTTCTAACATAGTCTCTACAACTCTAGTTTTTAATCAACCTTCTCTGTCTGATCCTAATGTATATATTGATAGCTGCAGATCCTAAAAAGGTTTCCTAAGTATACTTAGAAAAACTGTAGGAGGGGGGGGGGGAGTGAATACAGCTAATCCTTAATCACACTAATTTTTCTTAATGCTTGTAAGTATATATTAACGCTTGTTAAAATTACAAACAGTTTTGGATTACGGAAAGATCCAAACAGAGATGATAGAAATGAACAACAGACTTTGACTAATCTGAGACACACTCAAACTAAATACAATGAAGTGACTCACTACGTTTCACTCACTGTTTACACACAAGACACAAATTGAACAACTTTTAAGACTGAACATGTTAGACACACTATGCTAATTCACTCAAGTTGAACAGAACATGCATGCATGAAAAACACACATTTCTTTGCAGTTACGTTCTCTGTTTGTGTATATCTCAGTTTCTTTCTCTTTCATTGGAAGCTTCCCTTTTATACTCATATACAGAATTCCAGTGAAGCTTCTTCATTGGTTGTAGAGAAAGATGGAATGTCTTGTAATGGGACAAATTTGCATTTCTGCACCAAGACAAAGCAGCTTTGTCTTCTTACTGCAGAATCTTTGTCTTTACCTTTTTGTCTCTGTCGTCCTTAGCTTTACCTCAAAATGGAATGTCAACTAATGACATTTGTTGTTTCTTGTAAAGCCATTTTGGTATAAGAAATGATTTGTCACCCATTTCAGATATCCCTTTTATTTTCATGCTTTAGAACAGCTTTGGCAGATCTTTAGCAGTACTGATTTTCCACATTGTCTTGAATCTATAGACTGATCTCAACATTCAAAACTTTTTATGAAGATATGGAAACTTATTTCATAATGTGTTAAACCTATTAACAAAGAACAGGTTTCGTTCACAAAGAATAGAACACCTACTGTCCAACAGATATGGACAGCTTAGATATATTCTGTCAAACCTATCCAATAGATATGGACAGTTTTGGCAAACTTCCAGGTTACAACTAATGTAACAGTGTAAAGCAGAATTAGGCTGATTTTGCAAATCGCTTATCAGGTTTGATTGAGGCATCAAAAAGCCTTAAAATCTCTCCCTAAGTGTATCAATCGGGTTTGATTAGAAATCTTCCCCTATGACATATAACAGATTTGTAATTCCCATATAAGAAGCATACATTCAACTTTCAATATATATTCATCAACATTATAAAGAACATGAAGAACATTATATGAACAATAAGAACATTCAAGGGATTAGAGAAACCTTAATGATTGCCAATAAGCATACGTACAAAAGCTGCTAAATACATACATTGAAAACCCTAAAGTAAACTATTTATAAGAAAAATAAGGATCCAAATATTATCCAAAACCATGGGTTGACCTTTTTGTCTTTTAACCCATTTACCTCAAACTTTCAATCCTTACACTTTAGCCACAAAACTAAGTTTCACTTATTACACTTTGAACCCTGAAACTATCACAACTTCTAGATCTAACATTCTCCACCTTTGCGATTAGCTTTCAGATTGCGGCTTTAAGTTTGTCACCAGCTTCCTCTGATCGAAGTATCTGTCAAGGCGTCTGATTGACATTCTGTACTCTAACTTATCTTGGACATATTGTTGAAAGTGTCTGACAAATTTTAGTACCGTTTTAATTTCCCGTTGCCTTGTGCCTAAATTGAGTGCTTCTTTTAGATTCTCGATCCTTATCATCAACATCTTACGGACCATGTACAAAGTAACATCGCAGTATTACTCGAGCCCATCTCTTCTCATAAATGACTTCTTTCTTTGAGAGTTCAGATAGACCACTCCGACCGTTGGTGATACAGTTACTTTTGAAACAGGTAGTCATTGAATGCTCGGAGTATCTTGATTTGGAGCAAGCAAATTCACTTTTCATTGTCTTGCTTCTAGCGCCATTTGGAAGTCAAATATCAGCGATAATGTGAGATTTCGGCGAAGAAAGTTGACAACGCATCTTTGTGCATTCTGATGAATTGGATCTCTACTTTTGTTATGCAGCAGATGTAGATATAAAATTCAAGATCCTGCAATAACAAGTTAGGAAAGTCTGCTTCGGTGAATTCAGAGAAAGATCAATCTTCTCGTTCCACTTCAAAAATTAGATAGAAAATGCTCAGGAACTTGTCGAACTTAATCTTAATGACTTTCACAATTTGTGACCTACTCCTTACGGACTCCTTACTCTTTCTCAATGATCTAACCATGGCGATATAGATGGATCTATCTATTTGTTACATGGCTTCTATAGACCAGACAATATCGACTCTAACTGTCTTTGTCTCCCGTACAAACATCTTCTTGTATTTTTCTTCCATGCATAGACTCTTGACCCTCTACTAAACCCAGTTTAGAGCTTGGGTAGTTTGTCATTTAGTGTATCATTCCTCTCATTTTTTTGAGAAACTTGCCCTCCAAACATCGCTGCTTGCAGCCTAGTGATTTTTTTTAAGGACATTGGGAGTAGTAGAGGACGGAGTTGGGATGTCCGAGCACTCGTGATATATTAGATATCTTTTGTAGGATTCGACAGGCTCGTAGAACTTATCGGGGATCCTTAGGATCTTCATTGGACTGGCGGAGCCTTGATGTACTAATTAAGCTAGAGCTAGATATGGACATGGAGATGGGACTTGAATCGGAGATGATGAAGGTGATACCGAATCCTTAGAAGGAAATTTAAATTCAAACTCTTGGGGATCATCACCTTCTTCACCGGCATATTCCATACGTATGGATTCCTTCAACTGGTCTTCCCTTGCTTCCTGTTCCTCTTCATCGGAGTATATAATGATTACTTTTGTTGGATCGAACATCCTCAGAGGAACAACAGTAAGGATCTCTTCTTCTTCAATAAATGTTGTGAAGTCTTCAGGATCTTCCCAGATTCTAAGAGCTAGCTGAGCGCCTGAGTGTGTTTCCTCAAGAGACTCAGCCGGAAACTCTGCTTCTGATTCGTGTGGCCCAGATTATGAATGAGGAGCTGACGGTCTTGGATTTGAGGAGTGGATTCCTCGAATATCATCGGGGCTTTGCTTGTGGCTTTTGCTCTTTTCTCCCCTTCATGCTGATCACCTGATCATCATGTTTTTGTTTTGTCTCCTAGGCACTGACATGGCAGGATTCGGCTATAACTTTCAGTCGCTCGCCCATTTGATGATCCCGAAGATTCTGTCGACATGATGACCCAAAATCTTTGTTATTCAGTATATCAAGGATCAAACCATTTCATGATGATACATTTCATAAAGCTTTGAGCAGAGAATGAAAAGTACATTTTGCCTCTTCAAGTGATGGAACGGTTGGGATCGCTGGTTGCTGAGTCACCCGGTGCCACTTAGGCGTTCCGTTTGCATCACAGGATACTCCGTAGAGGTCCCTTGATGGCCTTTGCGCATAGCCGGCGATGATGTAGCCTTGACAGGACTTTCACTCATCATTTCTTTTGCACTTTGAGTGTGCACGACTTCGAGTGTTCCGACACCGTCACTCCAACATTGCTAATGAAGTGACTCGATTGTCCTAGATCATGATTTATCAATGTCAATGGGCTCAAGACTCGATTGTGCATGAAACGAAGTTGGTGACAGGGGATCTTGTCTACCTTGTTAAATATCTGCAAACTCCAAATGAGCTCCAAATAGATTGTGTGCTTGATCCCCATGTGAAGTTGAAACACCGGTTTATTGAGAAGGTGGTGAGTGGCTGGTTAGGGTTTGTGCATGTCTCACTGGGCTAGTGACGACTTCTTCAATATCGGAGCCCAACACATGGGCGCCAGTAGCAGATGTGGCTGCTCGGCTTATCGGAGGCTGGACGCTCTCAGCTATTTTCCTAACTCCCCCTCGACTCTTGATAATCTCACGCAATGTTGTGAGAGAGCGAGTTGGAATCAGAGCGGGCAGAGTGACATCATCATCATCATCATCGTCATCAGCATCATGAGGAGACGGTGGAGAAGGAATTTTTTAGTTGAGACAGTTGGGTAGTATGTGTCTCCTCACTCTCGCGGTCTCCTTCCTTCGAAATCTCAGGCATTCTACCCTCATCACTCCTCTCAACAACATTTTCTCGCTCTGCTCCCCTACACCTAGTAACTCAGGGTAGGCTCCTTGCGCAGGCTCAGGCGGTGCTGCCTGAGCCATTGGATCATTCCTCTCTCGAGAAAATCCCTAATTGCCTGAGACTCTAGATCGGCATAGGCGAGCAGGTCTTCATATAAGGGCTTGACTGGGATCTCGGGAGGAGTGATTGGATCATGAAAATACTTTATCTGAAAATCCCGGATCCACATTTCGTGATCTTGGCGACGAATTTCTGGAATTTTGGTCATACAGTGAGAGATGAACATTTGTAGAAATCGCTGAGCTGGGACAAATTTACTTGCCCGTCGAGTCCCTTTGGCTCGAATGACTTTTACTAGCTCAATCCATAGTGTCCAGGCATACTTGTGGTGGTGGTTATGGGCTATGCTGTGGAAAATGCGAAGGATTCTGAGACTTGCGCGGTCAATGCCTGAGGCTTTTACAGTTAGGCATCGGTCGAGGATGGAGTACACATAGTACCATGGGCATAAAAGCTTCCGTCGGAAGAATTCTGAAACCTTTTTGAATTGGCCACCATAGCCCATTTGTTGTACCTCTTGGCAGATTTGTTCTTCAGGTAACACCTCCTCATATTTTGGATGTCCAGGGAAATCTGAGCGGCGAGGAAGATGAAGGATATGGCAAAATTTCTGGAATGGTATTTTAACGGAGTGGTCCTCGATATCACCAAAGATATGTTCATTTTCAAGGTCAGGGTGATAGGTGAGGGTAGGCCAGAATTGTTGGAGATATAATTGGGGTGGGCGAGGAAGAGGATGGTTGGTTAGGGCATAGGATATTCGGTGGCCCAACAGGATTTTTTCAACCACTGGGTTAGAGAGGCGAAGGTCAAGGTCTTCTTTAGTTTTGTTTAGGAATGCAGGGTCTAGAAGGAAGTTGTTGTGTTTTATTTCGAGCCACATTTGTTTAGAAACAATTTGCTCTGAGGCTCTGAAGGGGTGTGCTACGGATCTCGAGGTTATTTCCTCATCTGATTGTTGTTTTGGGTCTGAGTGTTGAAGGCTAGGAGGAAGTACATTTTCTCCGGAATGGGAATGGGACGCTATTGTACCTGTCAAACAGCTGAAAGTTAGATACATGTTTGCAGAATATCATGACTTGTTCAGTGATGTTTCATGTGTTAGGCATTAGATAGAATGAATCTGATTTGTTAAAGGGCTTTTGCAGATTAATTCTCGGTAAGAAAATCCTTCTGAAGAACCAAAGTCTACAAGACCAGTCCCAACTCAGATAAATTCATGTGAAACATCCTATAGACAAGACGTAAAAACCTCTGAACAAATGAACTTTCAAGTGAGCTCAACACTATGGTTTCTAGACTTAGAAAAAAATGAGCTACAACTTGCGGATAAAGGGTATACAAGAGTTGCAACTCTCGGATGAAGCTTTGTACGTGAGTTGGGTTTTAAAAATTGAAGTCTGAAATTTTGGAAGCACACCAACTTGCGGATGAAGGGTTGTCCGAGAGTTAGAACTCGCGGATAAAACTCCACACACAAGTTTTAACGTGGAAATTTTTGTAATTAGTGCACCTTCGAAAGTGGTTTGCGAATGAAGTGTTACCCGCGAATTGTAACTTGCGGATAAAACTTTATTCGCACGTTTAACATAGATAAATAGTCCACTTTTGAGATTCTACTTGCGGATGAAGAGTTGTCTGCGAGTTGTAACCAACGGATAAGCTTTTGCACGCAGGTTGTTATTTCAAACACTTAGAAATTTTAATCCTTTATTTTGAAATCCTCTGTTGCCCGAGAGTTGCTACTCTCGGGTAAAAGGTGTGACACTTAGAAAAATTTTCTCTTGAATAGCCTACCCACAAACACTTTCAGCCTTAATCTTTTTTGATCAATAAGTGGTTTTTGAAAAACCTTTTCAGTTGCATAACCACGAAGAAACTACTCTTTCAGACCTTAAAAAACATATTTTAAACCCGATTAATGTGTTGAGATTAAAAGGAAAAATGTATAACAATGTGCGAGAACATAAATGAATCTCACTTTCAAACACGAAATCGCTTTAAACACTTCAAAATCTCGGATTCAGAATGAAATAGTGGGATATTTCTGAGAGTTTTGAATGGTGTTCTTGAGGATGAAGAAGCTAATGGAGAAGGAGGGAAAAAGGAAAGAATTAAAAGGTTGTCCGGGTTTTATAGACGTTCAAAAATTCGGTTCCCCCCAAACCCGATTGGGGGAACCCGACCCAATTACATCAACCCTTTTCGAGAAGATTAAACAAAAATGAAACAAAATAAAAATTAAAGATAAAATTGAAATAATATAAACTTAATGAAAAATGTTTTTGGGTTTTATACATATAAAAAAATTAAAATAATAATAAAATAAAATCTTTTGGGTTTTTGGTTTTATATAAAAATAAAAGACACTAAGTAAGATACTTAAATATTAAACACACTAACAATAAAATATTTTCTACCCCTCCGAGTTTGCATAAAAATACACTTAAAAAACACTCGGAAACTTACCTAGATCCTTCTCGATTAAACATGAAACAGAAAACAAATGAACACAAAGACTAGAATTAAATTAAATAAACACGGAACATATGTTAGTAGAAAAGCTTTACAAAAAATGTTGCATTTTAAAATAAATTATGTTGATAAATTCAGCATACCTAACTTGTTCACCAGGAAATTAAAACATTTTTCATCCAAAGGTTTTGTGAACAAGTCGGCGATCTGATTTTCGGTGTTTATGATGTATAATTCTACGGTACCTTCTTCAACATGATCTCTTATAAAATGATACTGAATATCAATATGTTTAGCACGAGAGTGTTGTACAGGGTTACCAGAAATGGCTATTGCACTCTTGGAGTCACAGTAGATCGGAAGGTAGCTTATTGTTGGTACACCCTGTGTGACGATAGCAGTCTAAGTGATCTAGCATTTTGGTTTAAGTAATATTCAAAGTATTGGGAATTAACGAGTATTTGATATATATGTTTAAAATATGTTTGATAGTTATTGATTGTATGTTTGGACTTGATGTAACGTATTACAAGAAGTTCAAACATAAAGTTCAAAGATAAATTCAAGCATAAGTTGAAAACATAAGTTTCAATACTAAGTTAAATATGTGAAAGAGTAAATTCGAATTCATTAAGGACTACGATTCGAATCTATGACAGATTCGAATATGTTCCTTAGGCGTCGAATGTACATCATAAGGTAGTTTCGAGAGTGTCAAGGGGACAAACTCGAATGGGCCTTGGGCCTGATTCGAGTTTGGCACATGGAAAACTCGAATGAGCCTCTATAATTAGGGATTAACTCGAATCATTAGGAGACTTTTGCAGATTTCGTGTGAGTGATTAGCAAAAGGCGATCTCGAGTTTATCAGCTTTGTGTGTGTTCTTTCGGAGAGAATCTTCTAGTAGGTGCGTTCGTGTTTGTCCGTACAGCTCGTTGATAGTCTCCGTGTTCCGTGTGAGAGTTGTTTCCTTCAACCCGTTAACGAGGATTCCGCACACGTTGACGGTCTTGCGTCTAGATAGATCCGTAGTGCGTAGACCTTACAAGTGGTATCAAAGCCTATGGGGTGTTCTTAGTGTTCTTCGTGTTCATATAGATACATCCTAGGTATCTTGACGCTTTTGGATGGTTAATCTCTCAAGTTTTCGGGTTTTACGTGTTTATCGAGCTTATCAAATTGGGATACGGGAAATACTTCGTGTTTTTCACGTTTTTGATCGAAATCAATATTTTTCGTTGTAAAAATATTGATTTAATCTGCAAAACGTTAAGAAATCGAAGTATTAGCCGTTTTCGAGTTTGCGGCGCTCGAATCTGTTAGGAGTAATTAGGGTTTTCCTTAGTCTCGAGTCTAACCAAAATCCGCTCATTTCGAGTTTGCTTAAGAGAGAATTCGAGTTTAATTGATTCGAATTTGCTTCGAGTTTGGAATATAGTCGAACAGGGTGATTCGAATTTGCTGGGTATTCGAGTTTGTCTTGACCTTCGAGTTTGGAGACTTTCGAATCTGTCACCTATTTCGAAGTTAATTGAAATTTCAGAACTTAATCGAATTTAATCCCAAATAGGCTTAAGCTTAATTATATTCGAATTTACCTAAATTCGAAAGAATTAACTTAAATTAATTTCGAATTAAATTTATTAAGTTAAAAATAAATTACTTTTGAAACAATGACAAATTTACAAAGGTTTCTGGAAATGGATCATGAGGTCGGGAAGGCTAATACTCCGCCTAAGCTGATGAAACTGGAAGACTATTATTGGTGGAAAGATCGGTTTGCCGATTTTGTGCGTTTCAACGACATGCGAGTGTGGATATGTATCGACGAAGGATACATCCCACCTACAACAGAAGTGGAAGGCCGTCAAAGAGTCTTATCATATCAAATGATGAAGGAGGATGATAAGAAACTATATGAAGCCGAGAACCGAGCATTTTCGATTATTCGAATGGCATTACCTCAGGACATACTACACACATTCCGCAATCAAAAGACATCTAAGGAGCTTTGGGAGACGCTGGAAAAGAGGTGTGAGGGTAATCCGAGGGTTCGGAGAAAGCGTATGGAGTTGTTGAAACAGCAGTTTGCGATTTTCAAGGCTTTGAAGGATGAAAAGCTGGACGACACCGTCACCCGCTTCTGTCATCTGCTGACAGAGCTTGAGAGTCATGGCATTGAGTATAACGATACAGAAAAGAACAATAAGCTTCTTGATGCCTTACCAGCCAAATGAGCAATGTACGTGGCTATGATTAAGCTTGATGAGGATAAGTATTATACTCAATCGTTGGAGGATGTAGTGGGAACGTTGCGGGCTTATCATTTTGAGCTACTGAAGGCCGAAACCGATTATGAACAAGTCCAAAATCCAGCCATGTATTTTGGAAAATCAAAACCTTCAGCGGCAGCTGATATGAAGACTGACACAGCGTTCTTCACCGGAGAAACGTCGTCACCAGCAGAGACTGACGACACATTGAATAGAGCGTTCTTAGGGTTGGGTAGATCGGACGAACAGCAACCTCAGGCAACACAGCCATCAACATCTCAGGGCTACTCTAAGATGCCCATGAGCGCTAAATCGGCCGAAGAACATTTGAATCTATTGGCGTCATTTGTGGCCGCATATGGGAACTGCGTTCAAGGGAAAATAAATGATCCTGCACTCTGGGATGAAGATTATGATCAGGTAGGACCTGACGATCTTGAGGAGATGGATCTCAAATGCCAACTGGCCATGGTAACCCAACGGGTTAAACGATTCATCAAACGGACTGGGAGGAATTTGAATATGAATAATAAGGGGATTGGCTTTGATAAGTCCAAGGTCAAATGCTACAATTGTCAAGGTTTGGGACACTTCGCCAGAGAGTGTCAGAGACCGAAGGTAGATACTTACCAAGGGCGGAATCAATCTCATGGACAGTTTCAGAACCAGTCTCAACAAAGATATCTTCCGAGTTCATCATCCGGTCAAGCCAACATAGCTGGTCTGTTATCAAACGTCACATCAGACAGCTGGATGGTACTTACGACTGGAGCTCACATCCGGAATCTAACGCTAGAGCCTTTATGGCTGAAGTCACTGAGAGTGGATGTGAAGGGGAAGTGCAGAACACAAGGGACAGCAGTCCGATGTGGGTGGAGAAGTCGAATGATCAGACGCTTCTGGAGTTTGCCGCTCAAATGGCCAACGTCGAATCAGATCACACAAAGGTAAGTCTGAATTACTCTCTTTTCCATGAATTATGTGTGTTATGTGTTACTTCTAACGACAGGTTAAATCTAGTCTTTGAATCATATAAAAACATATCTGCTCAAAATGAGTCTTTGAAATCTGATAATGCTAGCCTGAATGATATTAAGCAAGATCTTAGGGATAAGCTTAAAGCTGATGCACAGGATGTCATAGTTCTAAAAGACAAGCTGAGTGAGCAGTGTGTTAGATTAGAACTGATGTATGAGCATGTAGAAGCCTTGACCAAAGACCTTAAGACCAAAGAAGTAGAGCTAGCTGAAACTAAGGTGAAGGTAGTAGAGGCCAATAGTAAGCTAGAAAAGTTTAGGAACTCAAGTCTGAACCTAGGGAAAGTTTTAGATGCTCAACGCCAATCTAAAAAGCCTGTAGGTCTAGGATTTCATGAGATTCCTCCACCGTTTAATGCCAACTATGTGCCTCAACCTCAGGAGAAAACTGAGAAATCAGTAGACTTAGAGGAAATACCTGCACCTGTTTCTGAGACTGTAAAAGAAAATGCACCTAAGGTGACTGATACAAACGTCAAGGTAAAGAAAGTCAAATTTGTGTCTTCCTCCAGTGAAACACCTGCAGGAAAACATATAATTGATTTTAATGATCAGGAAAATGAACCAGTCACAATAGATGCACAAAAAGACCCAGACACTAGTGAGACACCTAAGTCTAAGGGCACACACAAGAAGTCCATTGACAAGATGTCCTGCTTTAGATGTCATGAAAAGGGGCATGTTGCTTCTAACTGTCCGCTTAGGAAAACTGACGTTACACCTAAGACAGGGAAGCCAACACAAGTTAAGCCTTCGACAAGTGTGGCGAGCACTAGTAGTTCTCAGAGTAACGAGAAAACTGTGCAGGCTGCACCAAAACACGTTGTGAAACAATTACCGGTAAAAGGTGGACCAAAAGAAGTGGTTAGGACTAATTCACCGAATCGAGTCGTTAATCAATCTAGGTCTGGTCCTCAACAACAACATAGGAGCACAACACCTAGCAGAGCATACACTCCGGTTAGGTCACATACTCCTGTTAGACATCACACACCGGTTAGAGCTCACGGATCTCAATCTGAAATGCAATATAATCGGAATTATTCAAGAGCTCCACAACAAATGTCTACTCAAAGGCAAAGAGTGAATTTACATCACTCGGCACAACAACAAACTCCTGTTCAACGACCCATGTTACCTGAAATGCGAGATGGGTATTTGAAAGAGTTTAAGTATGTGGACGAGAATGGTATAACCAAGTCAGTTATGGCTTGGGTTCCCCGTGATAACTAACCTATTTTATTTCATGTGAAGGAGATTACGACAGGTCCAAACAACTAATGGTTCGTCGACAATGGATGCTCCAGGCACATGACAGGGGAAAGAAGTCTCCTTACAGACTTCAAGGGTGGGAATCGGGGATTTGTATCATTCGCGGGAAACAAGGGAGGAAACATCACGGGTACTGGAGTGGTCACTAATGGGACGATCAAGTTGGATCAAGTTTATCATGTTGATAAACTGGTTCACAATCTCATTAGTGTATCTCAAATCTGTGACAAGAAGAATTCAGTGTTGTTCACTGACACTGAAGCGTTAGTGCTAAAACCGGGATTCAAGATTCCTGAAGAATGGATATTAATGCGGTCACCAAGGAAGAATGACTTGTACATGCTCGATATGAACAAGCCGGAATCTTCGATGGGTCCGATCTGCTTATTGTATAAAGCTTCAGAGACTGAATCAGTTTTGTGGCACAGACGCATGGCACACTTGCACCTAAGAAAAATGAACTATATAACGAAAAATGGATTGGTGCAAGGTGTGCCTACGAAGAGTTTTCAGTTCGAGGACAAGTGTCTACCATGCAAGAAGGACAAACAACATAAGAAGGCACACAAGTCCAAGACTCAGAAATCCATCACTACCACATTCGATTTGCTGCATATGGACCTCTTCGGACCAATCAACAAAAAGAGTATATGTGAGACCCTCTGATTTCTCAAAGGTCTCAAGTCAAGGCCCAGTAGCAACGCAATATCAATCATGAAACTAAGATAAAATTAACAATTGCAGAAATAAAGTTAATTACAAACAGGGACAGAATTTTAAGTAGCAAGGTACAAATATCTAGTCTATTACATCAAATCACATAATATAAACTAGACCCGAAACCCAAAGCTCTATTATCATCCAAATACCAAGATGTCGAAACAGGTTCTAATGCACTTCAGGCTCTTTCAGATTCCTGACCTATGTACTAGGTCCAGCCAATCCTTTGCCTTTACCTGAAAAATAATGCAACAACGGGGTAAGCTTAATTGCTTAGTGAGAATGTAGAATTTCACATTTAACATGCAATTATGAACGCGGAAGCACATGCACTGCACTCGGCTCATGCACGGCTCAGCTCTATATGCACTGCACTAGGCTCATGCACAGCTCAATCTCGAAGGGTCATTGGCCAATTAATGCTCTTTTGATGCGCGACTTTGCTCAGCTCCCAGTTATAAAACTGTTGTTGCTCTTGAGACTTTTAGACAAATTCATAAGGAATGCTCGGATGATGATAAATCCATACACACGCATCATTAGTGGGGATCAGCCACGTACTGGGCTAGCTACCAGTAAAAGCTCTATATGGATATCATCGGAATGCTCAACTCTAGCTACCCTCTGTGCTTTCATCACGTAAATCAGCACATCATAAGCCTAACATTAACCCAACACTGAGCAATAGTGATGGTGTTAAGCTTAACAATCAAGTGACTCGTCAAAGAATCGAATCTAGAAGAAGAAATACTCAGCTCAACAAATCATAGTAAATATACTATGACAATATATCAATAAGCTCAAGATCAGAATGTCAAATAAATCTGAATCATGCAACAAAAGTCTCAATTCACATAATATGCAGTTAAAATGAAATCTACAACTCACAGTTACTGGCTATTTGTGCTCTTTTAGATTCTGGCTCTGGCTCTGTTGCTCACAATCTGTAGTGGATAAAACCACTATCTGACTTATATCAGACTTTCAGAAGCTCGCCATTTTGCTCGTTGCTCAATCTGTTATTTATATCATTTCTGATAGTTATTAGCTCTTATATCATCTGAATAATATATATTCAGTGTTCATCATTTATGCTCAAGATTCATTCGTTGGTCTTTGATCTCACAATCTTATATTTTGATCATATTATCATCAATCTCTTAAATCTTATCAGAATCTTTCTATTCTTTGTCAGTAATAATCTCAAAGTCTTATAAAGTTACATTTCTGAAATCTGATCATTCATATTTATATTAGGAAATCTGTTGTATATATTTTGAATTATAAAAATCACATCCGGATTAGGACCATACGAATTCGGATCATCCGAATTCGGATCATCCGGATTCGGTTCCAGATTATCCGAAATGGCATTATCCAAATTTGGTCCAAAATGGTTCATCCGAACTAGCATTGTCCGAAATGGCACCATCCGAACTCGGGTCATCCGAGTTCGGACATCCTTCCGTCCGGTATGGTACTTCATCCGAAATGGTGCTGAATCCGAATTAGGCACCATCCGAATTTAAATATTTTGTCCGAAGTATAGATTCGAAATGGGGCTTCATCCGAATTCGGTCTCATCCGAATTCGGATCCCATGTCTTCATATTTTCCAGAAATTTGTTCTTGGTGTTCTTCTTGTGTTCATACGGATTTTTACTAAAATCTTTCTAAATTCATTTTCAGTAACATGCAACTTAACATAAAGTTGTATTATCATTATTTGATTGATTTTATACTATTTTCCTTATCAAAAACATCATAAATTTATCAAAATCATCCAAATTACACACTTTTTGCCAAGAACACAATTTTTACAAAAAAATTCATATTTCTCTTTCATTTGATTGATCTAATCACTGATTTTTGTTTCTATGTCTTTTATTAACTTAAACACATGATTATCTATTTAAAATTTACACATGCAACACATAAATTTCATGTTTGAAACATACATTTCGGTTTTTCATAAAAACCGAACCAAATTTGTAAAAACATTGAATTTAAGTGGATTTTACCTTGAATTCTTTGTAGTTTCTTGTTGTTTGTTTCTTCTAACCTTCTCTTGACTTCAAATCTTCAATCAATGAAACAAATTTTTGAGTTCTTGATAATTTCTTTGAGAAACCGGTTGTAGAGAAAAAGAAGAGAGAGAGTCTAGAGAGAGAGGGAAATCTGATTTTATGTTTCTATATTCCGTTTATATACTTCAACTAGTTACGTTTGCTACTTAACCCACTAGTATTTTCGTAACTTATATATCTTTTATTTACTTATCTTAATAATTAATAAATCATAATTCATAATATTATATAATTCAATTAAATATTTCATAACTTAATTAAATTATAAATTCAAATAATGTAATAAAATTACATTATTGGTTCGATGATCAGATATTAAGTTGGGCCCAAAAGTTAGGTTGTTACAGTATAGGTGGTAGTTGGTATTGTTTAGTTATCACTGACGATTACTCACGATTTTCTTGGGTTTTCTTTCTAGGTACAAAGGACGAGACGACTTCCAAGCTCATCGGGTTCTTAGACCAAGTGGAGAATTCCTATGGAACACGGGTTAAAAGGCTTCGTAGTGATAATGGAACTGAGTTTAAAAACACTTTAATTGGTGTATATTGCCTATCAAAGGGCATAGTGCATCAATTTAGTGCACCCTATGAGCCACAACAAAATGGGGTGGCCGAACGAAAGAACAGGACATTGATTGAGGCAGCTAGGACTATGCTTTCGGATTCAAAGCTTCCTACCATGTTTTGGGGGGAGGCAGTGAATACCGCATGTCATATATTAATCCGGGTCTTAACTGTCAAATCTTTGAACAAAACCTGTTATGAAATTTTGAATAAACGGCCACCTAATTTAACTGGCTTCGAACCGTTTGGGGTACCATGTACTTTACTGGGAACAAAACATCAACCTAAGTTTGGTGAAAAGGCTGACGAAGGATACTTCCTAGGTTATATGCCGAACTCACCAAACAAACGGGTTTTTAACAAAACGAATGGTACAGTAGAGATTGTGTATAACATTGAAGTCACAAGTTATACACATGAACCCCAAGCAGGTCCGGAATGGATATTTGACTATGATAAATTGTTTGAGTCATTTAACATTCCTTTGGATGAAAATGCAGGTACAATCGAAAAGGACATGGAGGCATTGAATCTGAATGACGAAGGTTATACCTTTCCGAGGACTACATTTCAATCCACATCCGAGCCTACTTCGACTGAAGATGGATCTCCAGAAGTCACTGATCCAGAAGCACCTTCAACGGAGAATCAAACTCAGACAACAAATTCCAACTCTGAGGAAACTGTCCACGAGGAGGAAAATGTGGAATCTGAGGATGTTTCCCCATTAGGTGAAATAGGATCTAACATAGGAGATAATCTGAGAGTTGACGACATAGAGACCTCTAGGATCAACAAGAACCATCCTATAGAAAGCATCATAGGAAATCCTAATGAGGGTGTGACGACTAGGAGTAGTTTAAATAACAACACTGTGTTGTTGTCGATGATAAATGACTCCGAGGCCTATCATACCTGCCTCTATTCTTGTTTCATCTCACAAGTAGAGCCGAAGAATGTGCAAATGGCACTAAAGGATAACTCCTGGGTTGAAGCGATGCAGGAAGAACTCTCTCAGTTTAGGAAACTAGAAGTGTGGGAGTTAGTTCCATTACCTCGAGGGGAAATTGCCATAGGAACCAAATGGGTTTTTAAGTGCAAAAGAGACGATCGGGGTATAGTCACTCGCAACAAGGCTAGGTTAGTTGTAAAGGGTTTCAACCAAGAGGAGGGAATCGATTACAATGAGGTGTTAGCGCCAGTAGCAAGGCTGGAAGCCATTAGGTTGTTTCTGGCTTTTGCTTCCTTCAAGGGCTTTAAGGTATACCAACTAGATGTTAAGAGTGCTTTCCTCTATGGAAAAGTGAAGGAACTGGTGTATGTAGAACAGCCGCCCGCATTTACAGATCCAAAATATCCAGATAGAGTATATCGTTTAGATAAGGCTCTATATGGATTGCATCAAGCACCAAGGGCGTGGTACGAAACTTTATCCAACCATTTGTTAGAGAACGGGTTTGATAGTACGCTGTTCGTTAAGAGAAAGGGAGAAGACTTCATCTTGGTACAAGTGTACGTCGATGATATCATCTTTGGATCATCAGACGAACAAATGTGCAAAGATTTTGAGAAGGTGATGAAGTCGAAATTTGAGATGAGTGCAATGGGAGAGTTAAATTTCTTTTTGGGATTGCAAGTTGACCAGAAGAAGGAAGGAATGTTTATCCATCAGACGAAGTATGTCTATGACATATTAGAACGCTTCGGGATGGAAGGGACGAAACTGACTGCCCATTTCAGCACGCCGATTCAAGTGAATCACAATCTCGGACCGGGTACTGAAAGTGATACAGATGTGGATCCGACGTTATATCGGGCCATGATCGGATCACTTATGTATTTACCTGCTTCAAGACCTGACATCATGTTTGCTGTGTGTATTTGTGCTAGGTTTCAAACTAATCCGAAGGAGATGCACATGAAAGCTGTGAAGCGGATTCTACGATACCTCAAGTCGAAACCGAAGCTGGGACTTTGGTATCACGCGGAGGGAGATCTAGAGTTGGAGGCGTTCACGGATTCTGACTACGAAGGATGCAGCTTCACGTGCAAATCAACAACTGGAGGTTGTCAACTCCTAGGAGGGAGACTGGTTTCCTGGCAATGCAAGAAACAGACGTCGGTAGCCGTGTCTACGTGCGAGGCCGAGTATGTTGCTGCTGGTAGTTGCTGCTCACAGGTTCTGTGGATACAACAACAATTGCAGGATTACGGTTTGGCTTACACTCAAACTCCCATTAGGATAGATAACCAATTTACAATTGCTATAACAAATAATCCAGTTAAACTCAGTAAAACAAAGCACATAGACATAAGGCATCATTTTATTCGTGATTGTGCTGAAAAGAACTTAATCAAATTGGTAAAAGTGGCAACGGACGATAATAATGCTGATTTATTTACCAAAGCCTGTGATAAGTCACGGTTTGAACATTCGATTCAACTAAATGGAATGCGCAACCCAGAGTAATTTGACCTTAGTAGAAGTTTTATTTCCTTTTATAGCTGTAGTATTTCTTTCTTTTATTAGTAAGTTTGCTATATTAGGATAGTTTCTATTTTTAGTAAGTTAGTAGGTTATCTTCTTTTATTGCTATTTCTTATGAAAAACAAAAGAAAAAAAAAGAGTATAAACCATAAAAAAAATTCAAAAAAAGAGAATATCAGAAAAAGAGTTAAGTCTTAGATGCATAGGTTCAAAGTGACGAAATTTAGCACAGTCGTTACAAACTCTAAGTGTTTAGCCTTTCACACATAATGCACCTAAAATTCTAAGTGTTATACATTATTTTAGTTTGAAGTGTTGGTAGGCATAATACATATAGGGAGTCTCAAGGCAAATAAAATATTCAAGAAAAAGTCAAACGCGTCACTAACTTAGATGTATGACCAATCGGTCTTAATTTTTATGTACGAGACATACAAACTTTGATTATAAATGAGGTATGCTAACTTTCTGGGGATGTATAGCAACATCAAATACATCTTAAAATGGAAAGCATAGAAAAATCATACTGAATTGAGAGTCAAAAACACGTAACTCTGTTGTACGTAAGTACAGACCTGTTGCCTCTGTTTTGATTCGGGTTAGCAAGATAAGTCGCTTTGTTGTACGTCGGTACAGACCTGTCACCGCTGTCTTGCTAGGTTTAAAAATAAACATTAAGTCAAACTAAGACACTTTGTTGTATGTAAATACAGGCCTGTGTCCGATGTTTGTCTTTTAAAGAAAGTTTGCAAATACCAAAAAGTTAGAATCATTTTCTGTATGCCTTGATCATAAAAGTATGTCTATGTCTGAGTCACGTAAGATAATTTCATGATAAATAAAAATGCCAAGGGATATTCCGAAATGTAGCATGTTTAAAGGGGTAAATACCAACAATCGGCTAAAAGTGTATGTCATGCCAAACAATCAAAGGAATCAAAATTTCGTAAGTGTGAAAGTTTAAGTACTGAAAGTGAGTATCTGACACCGCTATCTAATTGAACCTTTCTTTCATTATGCTCGTCAAAAATAATTTGTGTTTAGCATAGGTTGTAAATTTTAAATAAATGTAGTTTAAGTCGAAGTTAAATTTTTGTTCAAAATTTTAAAATTTTATTCTAGTTTTACTTATTTTTATTTTTCATTTTATTTTATTTTATTTTTAATTTTACTTAGGAAAAAGGTCAAAAATTACTGAGGGTGCATTCATAGTTGAATAAAATAAACATTACGTGAATATCTTGTGCTTAGGGTAAAAGATTTGGCATAGTTTATTCCGTTACACAATAAGGTTGAAAAGGTTGAAAAAGTTGAATTTATTTCAAAATTTTCGAAATTTCAAAGTTTCAGGGGTTAATTCGAGTTTAACCTAAAATCGAATTTGGCTGGGCTCGAATCTGTCAGTAGATTTGAAAGAGGCATTAGACTCGAAGGTTGGTAGTATAAATAGGTCAACAGTGATGGTCATTATTCCAACTGTTCTCGAATCTATACTCTCGAGTTTATTGAAGCGATTTCGAATCTAACCCTCGAGTTTGCCGTTTTCAAGAAATCAACTATTTGTCGAGTTTCTGTCCGTGTGGGTTCGATACTACTCATAGATCTAGGTATAACTAAGTCTATTGTATAGATTTAGGTAGTATTATACTCCATTTAGGCCAAAAATCATCAGATTTTGAAGTTTTATTGGTAGAAAGTTGGTTTTTCAAAATTACAAACTTTTAACCGGTAAAAAGTAAAACTAATTACAAATATCATTGATTAGAACCTAGTAGGACCTAAAGATGTGATTTTCTGAGTCTAACATGGTTAAAATCATGGACTTTTGTAAGGATGGTGGCCGACTCATTCGAGTCTGTTCGTGGCCCGATTCGAGTTTGTCATTAAACTCGAATGGTCATTAAACTCGAATGTGTCATCAAACTCGAATAGATGTTATTTCAAATCTGTTTGTTCGAGTTTGTCATTATATTTGAATTATTTAATTTAAATTTTAATTAAGCTTGTAGAAATTCTTAAGTGTTGGATTTTGTGCTTATACAAGTTCAAAATAAAACAAATTTGAATTTAAACAAGTTTATTCATTTTTAATAATTCTAATATTTTATTTGATATATTGTGCAGACATGGCAGATAGAGTATTTGTTCCGAAGCATAATATGGTTATTCCCTCGGACCATAATATCCCTGAAGCGCAGGCTTTCCGCCAGATGGTGGATTTCCTGGTGGAGTCCAGGATCTCGTTCGCACTATCGCACAATATCCAAATTGTTATTCCCTATGTGCGCCAATTTTATGAACATTTACAAGTCGATTGCACTGTCACTCCGACAGTTCTTAGGACTAGGATTGCTGGTAATCCGTTGGTATTTTCTGCTGATATGCTGCGCCAAGTTCTGCAGCTGGGAACTCAGGAGCAAGAGAATGGACCTATAGATTTCCCATTAAGTATTAGGCAGGCTGCCTTTGTAAGGATGGGATATAGTTTGGATGTTACTAAGACATCCTATATGAAGAGTGGGCTCATTGGCCAATGGCGATATCTGGCGCACGTGTTCATGGTATGCTTCATGGCGAAGAAAGCGGGATTTGATTATATAGTATCGAAGATCCAATCAGGGATAATCGCATTGGTCTAGAATCAGAAGTTTAGCTTTTCAGAGATGTTCTTCTCGGAGTTCATTCATCAGATAACGGCTTCGGAGAGGGAAAGATTTCTTCTTTATCCCCGTTTGGTCATGATGCTCATCCGGCACTTTTTGCCAAATCTGTCGCAGTTGAACGATATTGAAAGCGTTGCAGTAATTGATAAGAGAATTTTTGCCGATTGCTCCTCTCACCGAGGAAGGTTAGCTGTCCCAATAGAGACACCTTTATTTGGAGCTGTAATTGACCCAAACTTTGTCACCCCTCAAGATGCCAACTGGGCAGGGGCGGTGGAAGTTTAGCAAAGACAGCCACAACAACAGCGTCAACAACAAAGGCCTCAGCAGCAGAGAAGACGTCAGAGGCCTACAGCGAGTCAAATTCAGGCAGATAGGCCTTCTACCAGTAAACCTCAAGAGCCGGAAGAGGCTGTACCCTCAAGTGCACCATCTGAAGTAGATCCTACACTTCAGAGATTGGAGGAATTTAGGCAGCTGTTCCACATGCTAATGAGGAAAAAACTGCTGAACTCATTGGAGATTTATTAGAACCTCAAGAAGGAGAAATTGACATTTGTAGACAAATCGATGAATATCAACCTCAGCCAGCAGGTGATGACAATTCCACTTCAGCTACAGAATCTGAGGATATGGAGGAGATAGAAATGGAGAAAGAACCAGAAGATCCGTCCATCCACATACGGACTTAAGGATCGAGATTAGTGGTAACAAATGAAGAAGCTACGAGGAGAAGAGAATCAAGGAAGTCTGATGACTTAGATTTTGAGGAAGAAGACGTTGCCCCGTTGATTACAAGGCAAAGGGCAAAACGTCATCGCTTTATGCAGGGAGCTACCTCAGCTTCTGCTGCACAGCCAGAAATACCTCCACCTTCACCCGCTCAATCTACCATTCCACCACAATCACCACCTGTTGAACCGTACATTCCATCACCAATCATTCCAACCCCCATTCAATCCATACCATCCACTTCATCCACCTTCATGGAGAATCAAAGGTTTTCTGAGCTGAAGAGCAGAGTTGACTTCCAACAAATTCAGATCTTTGGCTTGACAACGGCTTTAGGAGAAATACAAAAGCATAATGCCCAAATGGATATCGAGAATGCCGAGCTGAAGAAGGTTGTGGGCAAGGTTCAGGAAGAAAACTTGGAGCTGAAAACTTTTGTTGCTGATCAAGCAGCTGAAATATGATCGATGCGCTCCCTGATTGAGCAATTAATGCAAAATCTAAAGGCTCAGGGAGAGACAAGCTGCAGGGATCAAATAGAGCTGCCCAGGGATGAAGATAATGATGGTGACAATGACGGCAATGATCCCAGCGTGCAAAGAAATAATGAGCCAGTAGATTTTGCTGCTGCTCAGCATGCTGAAGCTCAGGGGGAGCCGAGTCAGTTAGAAGCTGCGGAAGGTGAAGCCAGTTCTTCAAAAGCCACAGAGTCGGAGATACACGAAATGATCGAAGCACTAATGGATATCGATGACGACCCTATGGACCTTGGCTTTGACTTTGAGGACGAAATGGAGGAGTTAGAAGAAGGAGAATTTGTGCCGGAAGATGTAACAGATTGGAAATCTGATGATGAAGTTTGTGTTGATGAAGATGATGAAGCAAATGAGATCATTGTTCAGCAAAACCCCATCACAGATACTTACATAACGGAAGGAAATCATATGATTGACATAGAAGTGGTAAACTTTGCTTTAAATGTTGAATCAACAAGTGAAGAACCTGCCAGAGAACTTACCAATAAAGGGAAAAGAAAACTATGGTTTAGGGCAGAGAAAAGAGAGTTGGAGCTGAAAAAGAAGATACGTGTGCCGGGTACTGGAGAGCTATCAGGAAGTATATTGAGCTGGTTCTTTGATCGGGAATTGCAACTATTCATTATCAAAAGAAAAGATGGTCTCCAGTATCTCAGAAAAACTCTGAAAGTGTTCAACTCCTTGCCAAAGATTGAAATAAAGGCGTTAGCATGGAAGGAGCTAATCAACATCGGCAACGACCCTTACGCTGAAATAATTGCAAAGATCATAAGAAAAGAAGGGAGGTCTAGGAAGTTCGAACGGCTCAATCCAAGGGTAGGTAAACGAGTAATGGACCATACTCAAATTGACCCTCTAACTGGTCGTCCGTGGATGAAAATACAATACAAACCAGTTAGATGTCTGAGAAAGGTTCCTCTCAAGCAAATGCCACAGGACGTCATGAAAAATCTAAATTGGTGGTATGTGGAAAGTGAGACAGGAGAAGCTGTGATGGAGGACTTCGAAGAAAAGGTGATTCTTAGAGTCTACGATCCTCTTCACCTTGTAAACCTTTCTAAAGATGACCTTCAAGTGCTACATGCTCATAGAATCTCAAGCGACGCTCATATGGATAGTGAGGCTAGGAATCATGAAAATGTAGTTAATGTTTGTATCGAGAAAGGTTTTTATGCTGGCAGCAGTTTAAATAAATAAACAAAGTACTTAATCAAATGTGTGAATTGTTAGAAGCTATCGTCAAGGGGGAGTCTGTTGGTACACCCTGTGTGACGATAGCAGTCTAAGTGATCTAGCATTTTGGTTTAAGTAATATTCAAAGTATTGGGAATTAACGAGTATTTGATATATATGTTTAAATGTGTTTGATAGTTATTGATTGTATGTTTGGACTTGATGTAACGTATTACAAGAAGTTCAAACATAAAGTTCAAAGATAAATTCAAGCATAAGTTGAAAACATAAGTTTCAATACTAAGTTAAATATGTGGAAGAGTAAATTCGAATTCACTAAGGACTGGGATTCGAATCTATGACAGATTCGAATGTTATCCTTAGGCAGATTCGAATGTACATCATAAGGTAGTTTCGAGAGTGTCAAGGGGACAAACTCGAATGGGCCTTGGGCCTGATTCGAGTTTGGCCCATGGCAAACTCGAATGAGCCTCTATAATTAGGGATTAACTCGAATCATTAGGAGACTTTTGCAGATTTCATGTGAGTGATTAGCAAAAGGCGATCTCGAGTTTATCATCTTTGTGTGTGTTCTTTCGGAGAGAATCTTCTAGTAGGTGCGTTCGTGTTCGTCCGTACAGCTCGTTGATAGTCTCCGTGTTCCGTGTGAGAGTTGTTTCCGTCAACCCGTTAATGAGGATTCCGCACTCGTTGACGGTCTCGCGTCTAGATAGATCCGTAGTGCGTAGACCTTACACTTAGTCTCAAGCCATAGTCTCAGAGTTGAATGTGCATCCTTAGCAGTTGTGAGCAGCAACATATTTTGCTTAAGCGGTAGACAGAGAAACACTGTATTATCTCCGAGGAACTAGATGTGACCCGACGTGCTCTTTCTGTCATTTTTGCAACCTGCATGATCTTCATCTGGGTTGGAAGCTAGTTAGGAACTGGTTCCTTTCGGATACCAGAGACCAAGGTCCGGCATGCCTTTTAGATCGCGAAAAGTTCATTTCACGGCAGCCAAGTGTGACTCTTTAGGATCAGCTTGAAAACGAGTACACAAACATGTAGCAAACATGTAATCCGGTCTACTATCAATTAAATATAATAAGGAACCAATCATTCCTCGATAAGTCGTGATGTCTATGGATTTGCCCATTGGATCAGCATCAGGATTTGAGGAAATCGACATGGGAGTTTTCATAGACGTATACTTTTCCATCTTAAATCTCTTTAGAAGATCATGGATGTACTTTGACTGGTTTATGAGAATCTCATCAGGAATGTGAATCCTAGATATCAATCAACAATTAAATGCAATACAATTAATCACAAGATCAAGAACACTAACCGAATGATTGTATTAATCACAAAACGATTACAGAGATGAAATGGAATAGAACGGTTACTGTAGCCCTAGCTTCCACTGACATCCGTGCAAAAAATAATATTCTGAATGTCAGATCTATTTTATTACAAAGTCAAAGTTTATATTTATATACTATTTACAACTTTGAACTAATTACACTTTGAACCCTAAACTTTTATTTCATCAACAAAAGAAGTTCTAACAATCCCCCCCCTTTGATGAAATAAGCAAAGTCTTCATCTTGTCGGCCCCAAAATCCTCTAAAAATTCCTAACACTTTTTTCTGTTGGCAAGCCTCCACTTTATCTTTGATATGAATTCTACCATGAGCTTCTTGTCATTAGCACTGAGGGCTCCTCTTTTCATTTTCCTCTGCTCAGCAGCTAATTTTCCATTCAGCCCACTCATTACCTTCTGGAGGATTCCATCACAAAACTTGTTTAATTCAATACTTCTCATAGCTCTTAGCTTTCGATTCTTATCTTTGTACATTACAACTGAACACTTCACCATTATAACTTGAAACTCTTTCAGGTCTCCTACAAACTTGATTTCCCTATTCGTTGGAGTTACATTTATCTTTCAAATGCCTCTTTCAACACCGATTTGAAGATCTTCTACTGAAATGAGACCAAGTTTAATATGAATGATATGAAACAAGGTCTTCAGAGCAATTCTGCAGTGCTAATTCCTTTTGTTTCTACACAGTTCGTCAAACAACTCTTCAATATCCACCAAGTTCATCCAAAAAATGTCGGCTTCGGTAAATGTGTACTTATTTCCATCAGATCTTGTAACCCTGAAAGTAGGATAAAATATCTTAACAAATCTATCCTTTTCAATCTTTATCAGATCAACTATCGGAAACTCACTTCTGACCTTTTCTGCACTTTGAGCCTTATTCTGAAGAAATCTTGCATAGTTAGCTAGATTTGGTCTATTTGGCTCCAAAACTCTAAGTTACTTCAGAAACGTGCACGGTGCTTGCTTTTTGCAAAATATTTTCTTCTCAAGGTAGTCTTCAAGATATGGCAATTTATTTGTTTTCCTTGTATACTCAACAGATTTTTTCGATCTAAGCTCCAAGCCTTTTTTCCTATTCTTTCTTACTTCTTCTTCATTTAGAATACACAACATATCATCAATTTCCCTTTGAACTTCGAACCTTAACTGATGCTGTCTTTGCGATTCATCCGCTAAGACATATTCATTAAAGAATCTCTCCATAATAGCAAACCCATTTACTTCTTTCACAACTGGAGGAATAAAACTCTCAACAGGAAATGGTTCCAGCTCTTATTCTTTCAATTGTACCATAACCTCAGGCTTTTCACCCGTTGGTATAGGTATATCATCTTTAAGAATTTCTTGTACTAAAACTTCTTATTCTATTCTGTCAGCTCTAATTGCAACAACTGTCAACTCAATGACATTATCATCATCTGACTCTTCAATCTCCATTACTTTCTCTGAAACATCTTCAATCATTGCAACTTGCTCTTGAACATCATCATCTGAGTCTTCATATTCATCAAAGTTATAAAATTCTGACTGAATGCTCAATGGAACAGGAATATCTTCATAAAGAATCAATTCCTGTCCTTATTGAACATCAGCAAGTTCTTTTGAGCTTCCAGCTTCACCTTTCTCTTGAACCTCAGTCTCTTTCTCTGGATAAGTAATCATTAATAAACCAGGTGTTGGCTCATCAAGCTTCCTCCTCTTCTCCCCCTTATGAGGAGCATCATCAGAGTCATAATCATGCTCGTCATGTTTTCTTTTTGGCGCTGAAGCTTGAGCCTTGCATATTTGTTCAACGGCTGATACACGTTCTGATAAGTTTCCCAAAGCCGTTATCACTGTACTCTCCAACCCTATCATTCTTTCTCTCATTTAATCAAATTGTTTAAAAACAAAGTCTCTTAGCTCTACTATAGCTTGATTTTGGTCTGGTTGCTTCACTGACTCTTCTACCACAGATTTTCCCTTCAAAAATTTATGGATATTCGCCATCTGAGCCATAACTTGGGATAATTGACCTGTGACATGACTATTTACCCCAGCAACAACGACATTCAATTCTTGAGACAAAGTTGATTCAGTAACGAAAGGGAAAAGAGTAACTACTGCATCACGTAGACTTCCAGTTGACCCAACAGTGGAACTTGTAAAAAGAATCTCTGTGTAGCCAGTGCTCAGAGATGGCATAGATGAGGCTCTGACTGGACTTCCAACCTCTGCAAGTGATGGAGCAACGAATGCTTCCGTTACTGAGGTTGTGCCGGTAGTGACACTGAGTTCTACTACACTTACTTCAACGAATGAAGTAGACGCAAGTGTCCTAGTGTGTATCGGTTCTAGACTCTGTGCGGGAAAAGAAGTCGTACACTCGGGCGGATGTGTACTAGTTTCAATATCCATCAAATCCAAAGGATTATCGGATAGCAGTTGAGCTTCATCCCGGTGAACAAATGGAATAGTCTACTGTTGAGAGGAGACTGATTGGCCGGTGGGGTGTTCAATCATCAGTTGGATACTGATTTCTTCAATGTTAACTCCCTGTTAGGAGCTAACAGTATATGTGGCTATGTCCCGGCTTTCTAGGCTTTGTACATCCCTCACACTCTGCTGTGCTATATCTACAATGTCAACTAATGTAGCACCTCCCTCGTCATGATCAGGACCAGCTTCATCATCATCATCATCATCCTCTGCTTCTGCGGCTCCTCTCCTATAACTCCTTGGTTAAGAGAACCCGGTTCTTGGGTCTCTATGAGAGCGTGATCTATTCTATAAAGCCTCACATTCTCACTCTCCTGATCTGCATATTTCAACAGTGCTTCGGGCATAGGCATGATATTAGCATTTGGAGAATCTGGTACCTCGTGTAAGCTCATCATTACATAATCATGACATCTTTGAGAGCTTGATCTTTTTGGTATATTTTCATTGGCCCTGAGTATGCCTCTTATAAGGATTTGAATAAACCGTTGAAGAGGTACAAATTTTCATGATCGGTTTGTCGTATTTGCCAACACAACTTCCTTAAGGTCCACCAGATGCACTGTGCATAGTCATAGTGCTTGTTAAAAGCTATGACATGAAAGATTTTGAGACAGTGTACACTACATCTGTCTATGCCCGTGTGCTTCGACGTCATACACCGATTAATGATACCAAAGAGAGTGTACCATTCATCATTCAGTCCATTGTGATGGAACTTTGAACTCTTAGGTAATGGCTTTGAATAACCCAAACATATTAAGTCATGGAGCAACTCCTCATCTGAAACAAAATCTTCAAAGTCGGCTAATTCTGGGAAATTTACAATATCTATTCTACGAGGCAGGAATAGATTGTGTCTCAGTCTGGATAAAGTGATTTTAGTTTTAAACTGATCGATGGTAACCTTGAAATGATGGTTACCATCAGCGGGAACAAACTTCACGGTATGCCAGAATTATTGAAGATATAGTTGAGGAATGGACGGTTTATATTGAAGAAGATATCCCAAAGGATGGCCTTTGAGAATATCTACGATGATTGGATGGCTTACTTTGATGACTTTGGTGTCAACGTGATGGTTATTATCTCTGAATGGTAAGCAGTACCTAGGTTTGACTAGCTGGTCATCGGGAATGAGGGTAGATGGTGAAGGTCGAGTGACTGATGCGGATCGAACTGGTTTAGATACGAGGGTGTGGTTTGATGAAGAATGGGAGTCAGAGGAGTTTGAGGGTTGAGATTGAGCTTCTGAAGCCATTTGAAACCTGTGAAAAATAATAAACATGTTAGATTCAACAGATAAACAAATGAAATCCTACAAATAGAAAAATAAAACATTTTGCTAGAAATTATAAAAATATGTGCTTTTCTGTTTAAAGCATCGGGATTCAAAATGATAAGATGAAAATATTATTGATAGGATTTCAAAGTCAATCATTCAGAGACCAATGTTAGAAAGACACAGATTTGAACAATTTCTTGAAAAATGTGACATTTTTCTTAAAAATTTAAATTCCTAACACTTAGACACCTTTTTTAAAAAAAAAATGAGTATAAAACTCGATTGACACTGAAAACTCTTCGAATATTGAATGACACAAGTCGACTGAAGAAGAAAGTTTCTCGAATGTGTCTAAGTAGCAAATCGAATGACACTAAGAACCAACTCGAATAAAGTAGAATGTTTCTCGAATATGCCTAATTACCAACTCGAATAAAATAGAATCCTTTCTCGAATGAAGAAACTATCGAGACTTGTATCGAAAAAATTATAAGTCCTGGACTCTATTCAACTCGAACATCAAATGATGTTTCTCGAACATAAATTCAACTCGAACATCAAACGATTAAAAGATGAGTCCAACTCGAATAACACTTGAATGGACTCGATTAAAAGATGAGTCTAACTCGAATAAAAGAAACAATTTTCTCAAATGACTAAGTGATCAACTCGAATTGAACTACACATTTCTCGGGTTATGTATCATTCAACTCGAATTGAACTGAATGTATTCTCGATGATACCGTGATTCGAGAAAATGTTGTTCAAAATTTTTTAAGTCCTTACACACTGATTTTCAAAATTTTGATTTCAGTGACTGTTTCTTTTATTAAAAACATGAGTCCCACTCGAAAATTGATTTCAGATAAGTTTTGTTTACTGAACTTTGTTCAGAAACAACAACTTCTTTGTCAAAAATCCAATTTTCAGTATTATTAGAAATCGAAAGGTTTTTCACCAAAAATTTCAGATTGTTGTTTGTGTGTTTGAAATTGAACCTTGAAACTTGAGATTCAAGTTCACTATGATAATCCGCAAACAAACACACTGTGAATTTCAGTTTAACTACCCCAAAAGATTAAAATCCATGAACACCTCTTGATGTTCATGCGAACTCACATAATTCACACTATGCACGAACAAAAATATTGAAAACAGAGGATTAATACAGAAAAAAATACACAAAACTATGAAATGGGCTTACTATTTGTCAAAAATCAATTTGAATTTTGAAATTCAACTTTATAGTTGAAATTTTCAAATTTCAAATTTTAAGGCAACCCGACCCATTTATTCAACTATTTAAATTTTAAGCCCAAATCATAGAACAAAATAAAAAAATAAACCTTTCAAAATTAAAAAAAAAATACAGACACAACTAGAAAAAAACTTAACAAAACAACAAAAACAAAACAACACACAACAAAACAACACACAACAAAACAAAAACAAAAACAAAAACAAAAAGAAATTTTAACAACAAAAAAATTAAAATAAAATTCATAAACACACAAAAAATTTTTTAAAAAACAAACATAGTGCTCCCCCCTGGATGTTTGCAATTAAGCTCCCCCTCAGATGTATATATTATTTTGAATGTCTTCTCCCCCTCCAAAAAAAATCAGATAAAGTCATTTTCTGCTCCCCCTGCACATGACAATCCAGATCTGTTAAATTCCGTAAAATTTAAACTTTTAAAATTCATGAAGTTAACATCAAATAAAGATCAAATAAAAAATGTAAATTTAAAATTATAAATTGTAACTACTGTATTTTTTTAAATCTAATGATTCAACTTACCCAACTTGTATACCAAAAAATTTAATCGTTTGTCATCTAATGTTTTGGTAAAGAAGTCAGCTAATTGATGTTTAGTAGGAACAAAATATTACTCTATATTACGATTGTCTACATAATCCTTAATAAAATGACACTGGATGTCGATGTGTTTGGTTTTAGAGTGTTGCACTGGATTAGATGCTATAGCAATTGCGCTCTGAGAATCACAATATATCGGAATCTTCTGTGGTGTAAACCCGTAGTCTCGTAGTTGGCTCTTCATCCACAACACTTGAGAACAGCTTGATGATACAACAACATATTCTGCTTTGGCTGTAGACAATTAAACACAATGTTGTTTCTTGGACGACTAGCAGACGGGTTTGTCACCTAAGAATTGAACTGCACCTGATGTACTTTTTTTGTCCATTTTATCACCCGCGTGATAACATCAGAAAAAGAAGTTAAATTGAATGAGGATTCCCGGGGATACCACAAACCATGATTTGGTGTTCCCTTCAGATATCTTAATACATCAGCTAAATGTGATTCTTTTGGATTTGCCTGATATCTAGCACAAACACATGTAGCAAACATAATATCAGGTCCACTTGCAGTTAAATACATTAATGACCCAATAATTCTTCGATAATGAGTTACATCTACAGGTTTCTCTGAAATGTCCTCATCGAGTTTGGATTTTGAATCCGGAGCCATGGGAGTTTTCATAGGAGTACTATTGACCATGTTAAATTTCTTTAACATGTTTTAAATATATTTGGACTGATTGATAAAAATTCCATCAGTCAGTTGTTTAACTTTTAAACCTAAGAAAAAATTTATTTCTCCCATCATGCTCATTTCAAATTGCTGGGACATTAGGAAAGCAAATTTTTTGCAAAATTCAGGATTTGTAGACCCAAATATTATATCGTCTACATATATTTGAATTATTATAATATCTGGCCCCTGACGTTTTATAAACAGGTTAGTATCCACTGCACCTTTGTTAAATCCACATTTCAACAAGTATGTTGAAAGTGCATCATACCAAGCACGAGGTGCATGTTTAAGGCCATACAGTGATTTATCTAAAATATATACATGAACAGGCTTCGAAGGATCAGTAAACCCTTCGGGCTGATATGTATACACTTCATCTGTTAGTTCCCCATTTAAAAATGCAGTTTTTACATCCATTTAGTAAACTGTAAAGGTTTTGTGAGTAGCAAATGCCAGAAACATCCTAATTGCTTCTATTCTTGCAAATGGAGCGAAAGTCTTATCATAATCGATCGCTTCTTGTTGACTGTATCCTTCGGCGGCGAGGCGAGCTTTGTTAAGAATGATGACACCATGTTCATTTTTCTTATTCTTGAAATCTACTTCGTTCCAATGATTGATTTATCTTTTGGTCGCTCTACCAATCTCCAGACCTTCAACCATTTAAATTGATTCAATTCTTCTTGCATTGCCACAATCCAATCAGCACCCAGAAGAGCTTATGTAACATTCTTTGGTTCAATTTTGCTGAGAAAGTTTGAAAATAAACACTCATTTATTGTTGCTCTTCTGGTTTGGACTGACGCAGAAGAATCACCAATGATATTTTTCAGTTGGGTGATTTCTAGTCCACTTAAAAGTATGTGGATATGGTTCAATTTGGTCGTGATTGGGATTTAAGTCTAAGTAGGGAATTCGGGGGTTAGCTTCTAATGTAGATGGTATATTAGCTGAGATAGGGGTTTCTGAGTTTTCAGATGGTAAGGGGGTTTCAAAAGATTCTAGAGGTTGAATGGGTTGTACACTGTCAGTTGGTAAGTGCACATCTTTCATTGAAGCTTCTCCAGTTTCTATAGAATTGGGTTGATGAGAATAGTCCGAGACTACTACTGGATCTTCAGTAATCCTGTCAGGCACCAAATTTGAAACATTTGTTTGGGGCTTTTCAAAGTAGTCTTCATATAAATTCTCGAACAGTTTATTTAAATCAGAGTTATCTACACTCTGTTCAGTTGACTTCATAGAAGTCGGCTTGTTATGGTCGGGTCCTGAACTGGTATGTTCTGAAGCCATTACTAGGCCTTTATCAAATTTTACATTCACGCTTTCATTGACTGTCTTGGTCCGCTTGTTGTAGACCCGGAAAGCTACAGACTCCTTCGAATACCCAATGAAGATGCCTTCATCAGCTTTTTGACAAAATTTTCCCAGATTGTCTTTGTTGTTTAATATGAAGCACCTGCATCCAAAGTCATGGAAAAATTTAACATTAGGTACCTGTTTGTTTATTAATTCGTACGTTTCCAAATCTCTTGTTGATTATGGATCTGTTTTGCGTGAAGCAAGCGGTTGCTACAGCTTCAGACCAAAGGAATAATTGAAGACTCGATTATGCCATCATCGTTCTTGCTGATTCCACTAGCGTCCGATTTCATCGTTCAACGACACCATTCTGTTGTGGAGTACGAGGGGCTGAGAATTGATGTGTTATTCCCACAGAATTCGGAAACGATTCGAGATATTTGTTCTTGAATTCTGTCCCGTTATCTGATCTGATGGTCTGAACTGAAAGTTGCAGCTTTACTTGAACTCTTCGGATGAAGTCTATTATTATCTCGGTACCACCATATTTGGAATGCAGGAAGAAAACCCATGTGTATCTGGAGTAGTCATCGACTATTACCAACACATATCGTTTCTTCTTTATACTTTGTACTCTCATTGGTCCACACAAATCCATATGCAGCAGTTCCAATGCTCTCGTTGATGAATGTTCTGTTTTGGACTTGTGTGAAGCTCTAGTCATCTTTCCTTTTTCACAAGCGGCGCATAACTGCTCCTTTTAAAATTTGAGAGTTGGTAGCTCTTAAACTAACCCAACTTTTGCAAGGTTGGTTAATTCGTTAAAATTCAGATGTGAAAGATGACAATGCCATAGCCAAGATTTTTTAGATGTTGCTTTTGACATTAAGCAGACATCCTTCTTCAGATTGATTGAGTCTAGGTCAATTGAGTATAGATTGGTTTTCATGTTCCTTGCAAGGATTTCTTTTCCTTCTCCAGATCTTATGCTGCACCGATTTGCTTTGAAGTTGACCTCTAATCCTTTGTCGCAGAGTTGTCCAACGCTGAACAAGTTGTGACCAAGACCACCAACGTTGAAGACTTTCTGAATTGTAATCTTATCGTACGCAAGACTTCCATAACCTTTGATCGGACAGAATTTATCATTCCCGAATCTGACCGTCCCACAGAACATATCTACAAAGTTAGTGAGTGTTTCTCCCTGTCCGGTCATGTGCTTTGAGCATCCGGAGTCAAGGTACCACACATGATTTACCTATAAGATGAAATAAAACATGAGGTACCCACTTATAGTTGGGTACTTTTGACTTTGGTAAATCATGTGGTTGAATATTCTTTTTCTCACGAGATATGTCTTTTATTTTAGGTACCCACTTTTTAAAAAGTTCTTTTTTGTATCCATTTTTGTACAGTTCGATGTGGAACTGTTTTTGAAAGTTGTTGCTTTGGAACCTTTTTCTGTTTAAAAGATGGATCCTTTTTCTTTGGTAGCCATACAACCTTATCAGATTTAGCATGCATTGATTTACAAGAAATAGAATTTAAAGCAATTAAAGCTGTCCGAGAGTATTTAATACAAGATTTATCAGTAAATTTATTATTACAGACAGATTTTTCAGATTATCTATTTGTATCTGTAACAACAGTTTCCTTCACTCTCCACTCTTGTTTTATACTCTTGTTTTTCTTTTCTTTTTGCTTCTTTCTTCATTCTCGCTTCCGAGAACCTTTCACAATATAATCTGACATACAAGAAACACGAGAATTAGTGATTTTAGAAACTTGTTTCTTCTGTAAAGGTCTCTTACCTTTTGAATTTTGAACCTTTAGTGCAATAGAGTCCTTTGTGGAAGATGATTCACATTTTTCATAAGTAGGAGTCACAAAAGTAACTTTTTTTTTCTCTTTCTTCAGTTGTAAACTTGATGATTGTTCTGATGATTCCGTTGAATCTGTAGATATTCTTTGCAGAATTCTAACAGGTTTTTAAGGTCACTAGTTTGTTTGTGGTGTAAGGGTTTTACAAACTCATCTATTTTAACAAACATTTCTTCCAAGGAGTTAAAATCAGAGTTCATGTACAGATCAAAATCCTTTTCAGAGTTAATAGAATCAAGTGGAATTCAAGATGTTTGATTTGATATTGATTTGTTCTCAGGTTGTTTTTGTAACTTTTTTTCCAGAGTTTTATGTTCAGCCTTAAGAGTTTGATTTTCTGTCTCAAAATTTTTGATTTTCAATTCAAGATCCGAATTTATCTTTTCAAGAATTGAAACTGGTAAATATAACTTTTGAGATTTAGTAGCAGATTCATATAAATCCTTTTCAGAATATGTCTGAATATACTACTTTTTAATGCAAGTATTTTTATTTGATTGATTTATTTTGTTATAATCAACAGAATTTTACGTTTTATCATGTCTTAGTCTTTTTGATTCTTCACTTGATTCTATCTCATCTGATGCTTTCATAAATGTCATTTGTAATCCTAAATTCATATATCTGACATAATATAACGTAGGTGAATTTGAAATAGCCTTTGTCAGATATTTAGGATTATTTCAACCTATACCAGATTTAGAATTATAAAATTTGGTATCTTTTGGTTGATTTAGATAGACTGTTTGATCTGTTTGACCTCTTTTGATAAACTCATCTTCCAATGTCTTTATTTTCTCATAAAGTTTTGTTCTTTCTTCAAAAAAGGCATGATATTTTACAGAATAACTTGAAGCCTCTAATTCTGCCAAATTCAGTTTTTCTTTTAAGTCAGATATATTGTTATTTAGTTCTTTGATTTTACATTGAAGATCATTTGTTTTATCTTGCAAATCTGATACTGCTCGTAGTGCTAATGCTTTATCCTTGGAAAAATCCAATACTACGCATGTTCTTCATTTAGCTTGTTTTCCAAGGAATGAGCATTTTTCTTTTCGGCTTTTAAGGATTTTTCAAATTTCTTTAGCATGAAAGCCATTTGCATTAGTTTTTCTACAAGCAAACAGGAATCATCATTTTCAGATTCAGAGTTAGAACGTACCTCTAGGGTTTCTGAATTATCTGAATTCTTTGAATCTGCTTCATCACTCTATTTCTCTTTGCTGCAGCTAGCATCTGCTGTTGCCATCACTGCAAATTCTTCAGTCAATTCCTCATCAGACTCTTCCTTATCCTCATTCTCGTCATCCGTCAACCCAACCCATACTTCATCTTCTGCAACCATTGTTGACTCACTCAGTTCTGATTATTTGAAAACCTCTGATTTCAATCAGATATGTGCATCTTCATCCAAGATGTCTTCATCCTCTGATAGTTGTAGCCAATGATCATCCTCAGCCGTTAGAGCTTTGCCAGCTTCTTTTTCTTTGGCTAGAAGTGCCTTTCTTGTGTAGTATTAAGAGTTTTTGACTACGAGCATTTTGCATTCTCGGGTATAGTGTCCTGGCTTGCCACATTTGTAGCATTTTTGCTCTGTATCTTTCTTGGCTGATTTTTCAGATTTGTCATATTTATCGGATTTCTTTCCACTGCTTTCACCAGACTTTTCATATTTCACCTTCTTATCAAACTTTCTAGAGCCTGTCTAGTATCTCATTTTGTTATTGGTGGGCTTTCGGTAGAACTTGTTCTGAAATGCCTTAGTGAGTAAGGCCATTTGCTTCTTCATTAATTCTATTTCAGAATCTACTTATGAATCTGATGAGTCTGATTCAGAAGAACTGCTGCTTATGACTTCCCATTCTTCCTTCTTTAGCTTATACTTGTATTTCTTATCTGCCAATAAAGCTAAAGGGTCAACAGTATCTTTTTCTGCTTTCTTCTTTCCAGACATTTTCCTTAAAACAACCTCTTGATAGTTGTTATGGTTCTCAAAGACCATATGGAAATCCATGTCCTCAATGTCTTTTGTCTGTTGAATAATCATTGCATACTTTTCCCATTCTGGGTTAAGTACGTTTAGAAATTTGACGTTGATGTCTAGATTGGACTTAGTAACACCGTTCCTTTTCATCTCACTCACTAAGCTGACAAACCACAAGTACGTGTTCTCTAGCAATTCCCCCTCTGTTGCTTTAAAATTCTCAAATGTCATTAGGCTGTTCCTTACTCTGTTGGTAGCTGTCCTGTCAGATCCCCTCATCAGCTTACATAGCTCATCCTAGATGGATTTGGCTGTCTTAGTGTTTGTCAAGCAGGTGTATATGTCATTGGGGATAGATATCAGTAACAACTTTCTTGCTGTTTTGTCTCCCAATTTTCTTCGTTTCTGTGCTTCTGTCAGGTTTGTTACCTCAACAGTTCTTTCCGGAATTGGAGGAGTGAGGTTGGGTACAACAGGAATTGTTTCCAGGAACACAGCTGGTACGTCAGTTAATGACTTTAACATTTCTTCTGAGAGGTCGTGGAGACTGATAAATTCCAGAAATCTTTCCCTCCATTGTACGTATTCTCGCCGGTAGAGAATTGGAGGTTTTGTCTCTGACCCCATTGCAAGCGCGTCTTTAGACATGATGATTGACTGATAGGAATCTTCCAAGATCGAATGATATTTTGATTGAAATTGAAGAAGTTGATCAACTATTGAAAATTGATCAAACTTGAAAGAATATGAATTGAAACTCGAATTAAGAAGTTGACAAACTCGAATAATGAAGTGATCAACTCGATCAATGAAGTGATAAACTCGATCAATGAATATGCGAAACTCGAATGAATATGCGAAACTCGAACAATGATATACTCAACTTGAATTTATAAGAAAATCAACTATTAGAAGAACAAAGCAACTCGAATTGGCTTTTGATCAACTCGAACTAGATAATATGCAACTCGAATAAAGTATAAGTCAACTCGATCAAAACTATGGTCAACTCGATCAAAGCTATAGTCAACACGAATCAATCTTTTGAAAATTTAAACTTGTTTTCTACAACTCGATTGAAGGTTGAAACCAATTCGAATGTACTGTCTAGTCAACTCGAATTAACTTCAGATCAACTCAAATTCACTTGAAGTCAACTCGAATAGAATTCAAGTCCACTCGAATAGAATGCAAGTCAACTCGATTGGATCCTAAGTTCAACTCGATTGAATTTTAAGTTCAACTCGACTGAATCTTAAGTTCAACTCGAATTATAAGTGTGGTCAACTCGAGTAACACTAGAACACAGGTTTGAACGAGTTTCTGAGTTTTTCAAGAATTTCAAGTCTGGATTTCAAATTATTTTGTAAAAATGCCCAAATTGAACCCTAATTGATATCGAAGGTAAGGTTTTTCATTTCAAACACCTTTTCTGAAAGAATTTTGTCCAAAAACCGATCTAAGTACGTGTTTTTCAATGAAACAGTGAAGAACACTCGGTTTTTCAACTTTAATGAAAAATCAAAAGATCTTGTGCTGTGTTTGGAAATTCAAAACAAGATTATGATCAATCCACTCGATTACTAAATTACTTCCTTTGATCCAATAATCAATAACCACAATCAACTGGATTAAAACCCTAGTTGATTTTTCTATATTTCGAAAAAATATGTCAAGAACAGTTTCGAATATCAATTTTACATCAAAAATCACCCTAAGGCTCTGATACCAAGTGTGAATCCTATATATCAATCAACAATTAAACGCAATACAATTAATCACAAGATCAAGAACACTAACCGAATGATTGTATTAATCACAAAACGATTACAGATATGAAATGGAATAGAATGGTTACTTTAGCCCTAGCTTCCACTGATTTCCGTGCAAAAATTAATATTTTGAATGTCAGATCTATTCTATTACAAAGTAAAAGTTTTTATTTATATACTATTTACAACTTTGAGCTAATTACACTTTGAACCCTAGAATTTTATTTCATCAACAAAACAAGTTCTAACAAGGAAGTTGTTTGAGTTGTAAATCGAGGAAAAAGTTCATTTCCCCCATCATACTCATCATGAACCTCGATTCCATTAGTTTTGAAAATTCTTTACAAAGTGAAGGTTTTGTAGAACTAATATTATGTCATGTACGTAAATTTGAACAAGTAAGATGTCATTACCTTTATGCCGTATGAACAAGGTTGTGTCGACCGTACCTTTAGAGAAGCCGGAATCAATGAGGAATTCTGTTAAGCTATCATACCATGCCTGAGGTGCTTCTTTCAAACCCTAAAGGGCTTTGTCAAGAGCATACACATATGATGGTCTATACTCATCGACAAAACCTTCAAGTTGGTCGACATACACTTCCTCTTTCAGAATTCCGTTGGGAAACGCCGTCTTCACGTCCGTTTCATAGACAGTGAAGTCTTTGTTAGTCGCGTACGCCAGGAAAATGCAAATTGCTTCAAGTCTGGCTACTAGAGCGAACGTTTCATTGTAGTTGATTCCCTCTTGTTAACGATACCCTTTCGCCACGAGTCTGGATGTGTTGCGGATGACAATCCCGTTCTCGTCTCTGTTATTCTTGAATATCCATTTGGTGCCCATAATTGATCGATCCTTTGGTCGCTGGACTAACATCCAGACGTGTAGACGTTCGAACTGATGCAGTTCTTCATGAATGGTGTTCACCCAGTCTGGATCTCATAATGCTCAAGTGATTGTTGTAGGTTCAATGTTACTTACGAACACAGCAAACATGCATTCTGCATGTGTTGTTATTCTAATTCGAACCGAAGCGGACTTATCCCCAGTGATCTGAGATTCGGGGTGGGATAAAGACCATTTATGCAAAAGAGGTATGAGATCATCGGCGGATTGGGGTGAGTGAAAAGGCTGTGAGTTGGTTTGACGAGCATCGACCGGTGTAGAGGGTTCTGGAACTATGTCAGGGTTCAGGTTACGAACAGAATCACCGGTTGGAGTTTTGTGAGATTATGGTGTGGTGTCAGTTAGTACTGGCTCAGATGTGTCAGAACTGGTTAAGCTTTAACTGACTTCATTTATATCTGCACTAGATATAGAAGACGAATTAGACTTAGAACCAGGGTGTAACATCCGGCACTAAACCAGGTTAGCAACAAAGCCGTAATCTGTATTTCATAGCCAATTATAAGCTAATCAGTGGTCATTAGAAATTAATCAAGTGATTAACAAGGTTTATTAGAATATTCAACTCAATTAGAATCAAATTCATCGGTGCGATGAATCGGGAAATCAATTAATCCGATCAATTTGCGATATGAGGGATTAATTCAACTAAGTACATAATTAAATTATGATTAGTGACACTAATCATACACTAATACAATTACTTAACCTTAATTATGCAAGACTGAAACAATTCATTAAAACAATGCATTCAAAAGTATTTATGAATTTACAAGAAAAGGGAAATACAAGAATACATTCTAAATACTTTTATACAAAAAAAATATATATAAATACATGAAAATAATCCATAAAAATTTGGTCATAGGGTAGTACTACCCAAGATTTGATTTCAATTTTTTATTTCCCAACTCCATAACCTTTCATAATCAAATCTTTCACACCCCATTCTCCTTTCATTTCAACATGATCTTACACTCCACCTCCATTTGAAAGACCAAGACTTTGCCTATAAATAGAGGGCTTCCTTTTCATTATTTTCACACCAAAATATCTCTTTCTCTCCTCTCAAAACCGGATCCCACACACACACACACTACAAACATTTTCATTCAAGTGTTCTTGGTGAACTTCAAGTGTTCTTGGTTCAAATCTTGCAAGAATTCCAACTTCTTCTCAATTTCATACTCCAAATACATCAAAGTAAGTAAATACTAACTTATTTCATCATATATTTATGTTTATATAAGTCTTGCATAATATATATAATCACCAACAACAACAAGTTTCATAAAAACTCAAGTTTATAGGTTTCTAGTTTTATTTTTAAGATTGTTTCTTTAAATGTGTTTATGAATATATTAACACATTATAAAAGTGTTAATATTATGAAAACATGTGATATATATGTGTTTTATAACTTTTATAACTTTTACACAAGTAGTCTTTGAATAAACAACAAGAATCGTAAGTTGTTTCAAGTTTATAAACTGCGGAGTTTCGGCAGAAAATTTATATCGACTTTGAAAAATCATAACTCATTCATAACACAACGAAAGGAGTTGATTCTTGTCTCAAAAGTTAGATCTATGTCTTAACTATAGATCTGGAATTTTTCATAATTTATTTTGGAGTTTAAGACCTCCAGAAATTATTTGGAAAACCGAAAGTTTGACAGCTCAAAAATGGCCAACATAGGGTTTTTAACGAGCTTTTTCACCAACCAAAACATCTCGAAAAATGGCCGTTCTTGATTTTAAAAATCCTTTGTATATTAATGTCCTAGAAAACCAAAGTCTAAAACATTTTGGAGCTTGGTCAAAAACAGTCTCAAAGTAGGCCGAAAAAGCTGGAAAATTATATATATATATATAAACTTGACGTTTTAAGCGAATTTTATTGATAAACTTGTAATGTTTGGTGATTGTAAGACATAGAAATCTATAAATATATATATCATCATGTATTAGAGATATTAAGTCCTTATTATCATTTAGGACTCGATTAAACCCACTCGATGCATCATCCATCTATTTACGCTAAAAAGCTTTTTACGCTCGTTTTGCCATCGCAATCTCGGTGAGTTCTCATAGCCCCTATTTTCACACTGTTATGTTTTGGGGATGAAATACATGCTTCGTTTTTATATGGACACGGAAATACTTTCATTTCTATTATGTATTACACATTGGGTTCCATTAGCTCTGATATCATGAACCGTTAATTGCATTTATTTGTAAGCGCGAATATATTGTGGATAGATCTATTGGGAGTCATGTCCCCCACTCGGGTTAGTTGGATTGGCTAACAGCGGGTGCATATATGTTCAACAAACGGTATTACGTATGGGAATACTGCACAGAGCAAACTCATTTTTAATTAAGCTTCGGTTGCATGATGGTTTATATGTAATACATAACAAGGAATTTATGATTTTATAAACAATGAGGATTCACCATATCACATCAGAAATTTAAACAACTAGTAAAAAACTTAATGTCTCGCACGCAACTCAAATCAACACACTTTTACAAATAAAAATTTAAAACTCTTTTGGCAGAATGACAACTTCTTCTAATTCAGCCACCGTTAATTGGATATTTGTCAACCAATCAGAGTGCACTTGAAACATTTGATCCGCCTTCTTTTGTCCCTCTTGAAGTTTCTCGATGTCTCTTTACATATCTTTGTTCGCATTAAGTAGGCTTCCCATAACATCCTTCAAAATATTGATTTGGGACCTCAGCAAGTCTTCGGTTGTCATTCTTTTCCATGACCTCTCATTGTCTTCGTCCATCCTAGCTTTTCCCTTATTGTTTTGTCGTTCGTCTGGGTACTCGGGGGCAACAAATGGCATCATGGTCAATCTTATGTAGCATTTTCATTACAGGATTTTTATATACCAGGATTAAAATATGAAATAAATTGAAAATGACAGGATTCAAATGTGACAGGATTTGAATCATGTCATGTGTTTGGTTTGCAGGATTTCAAATTCAATTGTTTGTAAAAGATTGTTTATTTGCAAATGTATCAAATGATATGGGTAAAGCAGGTAGGTGTACCAGAAGTAAGGTAAGGTATATTAAAAGGTGGGCAATGTGTCATATGTAGGGGTAGGGTGGTAGGTAGGTAGAGGGTGGGTGGGTGGGTAGGGTAAGGTGTGTTGGGATGTGAAGGGATAGTGTGGGGTGAGTGCGTATAGGTAGATGTGGGTAAGGTAGGATGGGTGAGGACATGATATGATGTATATTTGGTGTGGAGTTGGTGGCGGTAAGGTGGGTGGGTTGGTAAGGGTAGGGTGGGTAGGGTCAGGTGAGAATGGTTGTAAGAGGTGGGTATGAATATATAGATATAGGTGAGGTCGGATGAGTGAGAGTAAGATACGATGTCTTGTTGAGTCAGGGTGGGGATGGATAGGGGGGATAGGTATGGTATGTAGGGGTAGGTGGGTAAGTACGGTAGAGCATGGTATAATGGATTGGTGTAGGGAGGTAATGTTAGATAGTTATCATTGTTTTGTATATGTAGTTAGGGTAGGGTAGGTAGGATAGGATGGCATGGGTGGGTGTTGGTAGGGTAGGATAGGATCAATGGGTATAGGTAGGTGGTGGTTAGATTGAGGATAAAAGTTGTAGGTCCCAAAAGGTTTCCCTAGTGTATTGTTCTAAGCTGTAGAACGGGGGGGGGGGGGGGGGGTGAATACAACAATTTAAAACTCAACACTCTTTTCTCAAGTGTTAATTACAAACAAGCTTGACTGCGGAAATGTTCAAGCTGAGATGACAGTTACAACAGTTGTTTTAACTAATCTAAACACACTTAGACTAGATACAATGAATACACTCACTTAGATGAACTCACTATTTTTACAAGACACAGATGGACAGCTTGAGTATGAACAGCTTAGACACACTTACTGTTATATTCAAGCAGACTTGCATGCATGAAAAACACACTTTAATGCACGATCTGATTTCACACTCTTGATCTCTCATAATCCTTAGAAGCTTCCTTATATACTCTCACTGAGAATCTCAGTGAAGCTTCTTCATTGGATAATGAGAAAGTGGGATGTCTTTCCAAAAAGACAAAACACCTTTTCTGCACATGTTGATAAAGCAGACTTGTCTTCATGTGGCAGAATCTTTGTCTTTTTCTTTTTGTCACTGTTGCATAAGGCTTTAACCAAAAGAGGAATGTCAACTTTGGATCTTTCTTCTTTTGTTAAGGCCATTTTGATATAAGAAAAGGTCTGTCACCCTTTTCAGATATTCGTTTGTCTTCATGTAACAGAACGTCGTAGGCAGGCTTTGGCAGTTACTGTTTTCCACTTTGTCTTTGACTTGTAAACTGATCTTGTAGCGACAAACAATACATGAGGACTTGGAAACATATTCCATAAAGTGTTTAGCCTGTTCATAAAGAATAGCATCTGTACACATAGAACAGAACACTTAGAATCTGTCCAAGCTGCTCAACAGAACAAACCAGCGTAGACAGTTTTTGTCCAGCATGTTCAGCAGATAGAGCTTGGACAATCTGCCTTTGTTGCAACGAATGCAACAGGGTAAACAGCTTTGGCTGATATTGCAAATCACTTTTCAGGTTTCAATAAGGCATAAACCGGCCTTAAATTATACCTTCAAATGCATCAAACAGGTTTGATTAAGAATCTCCCCCTAATATGTAGAGCAGGTTTGACTGAGGCCTTTTTGTGCCTAACAATCTCCCCCTATTTGCAACAATCAGTCTAAGATGATTTTATCAATAATCATTATACATTTTTACAATACATTAGGCTGAAATGAAATTACAACATTTAAGTAAAGTAAAAGATCAGTTTATACATATACTGATTTTTTATTACATAAACAACATATGTTTTTACAAAAGTACAACTAATGTACTTGTGTATATTACAACTGATGTAAAAATAAAAGTTACAACTTATGTAACAAAGTACAACTTATGTACAAGAAAATTCAACAATTTGGACTGTTGATGATGGGAGCAAATAATGGCAAGTCTTTTCAACAGATGGACAGCTTCCATTCGTCACCTACTCAGACAGTAGGTGGACTTCATGACAGTGGTGGTGGCAATCCCTCTTCAAACATTTTTTCAAGTTTATCCCTGTTTTCCACCAAGTCTTGTATTTCAACTCTGAGGGACATAAAATTGGGATGTTCAAGCACCCCTCTTTCATAGAAGCCTCTGAGCTAATCCCAGATGGCTGCTCTCCACTTACTAGATTGCCTGAAGGAGTTTGCAAGTCTGAATGCTACAAGCTGTTTGAGACCAACTTTGTGTATGTCCGATGCTCTTTGAAAGCACTTCTTCTTTGTCAGGGGATCTTCAAAGAATGCCCCCGACTCAGGTTCTTCAATCAGCTTATGTTCTTCAAATTCTACTCCTTTGGGCAGGCTGTGGTCAACTCCTTTGATCTCTACTCCATAGTCACCTTGTTCAATTAAGATCAGGAGTTCCTCCAGCTCTGAATCCTTTCTATTCCTCTTGACCTTTATCTTGGGGTAAGTCACAGAGACACCCTGAGATAGTTCTTATGAGATCAGGCCAAGGTCTTTCACTCTTTCCATCAGCTTTTTGACATACGCCCTGATAGTCTTATCTGTTTCAAACTTAGACTGACTCAGGGCAACTACCAACTCCACCCATTCTCTGTACCCCTTTTGTGCAACATCAGTGTAGTCATATGATTCCAGTTCTGGGCCTGTTGCACCCATTCCGGTTATTTGTAGCTTCCACTGTTTGCCTTTTCTTGAAATGTGCACAACTTTGACAATAGCTTCCTTGGCAAGTCTTCTATCAGCAACATTAAAGATCTTTTTCCTTGCCAAGTTGTCAAAGTGTATCTGGGCTCTTGCAGAGGATGCTTGTTTTGACTTGGTCACAGAGACCGGAAAATCCTTTTCTTTCTCACCTTCCTTTTCACCCCCTGACTCCCTAGCAGCTTCAAGCAGTTTTCTTTACACATCCAAAGAATGCATTTTAATTTTGCTTGCCTCTTTGTATGCAAAGGATCTGGCAGCTCTGGCCGAGGCTTCTTCCTTTCTTAGTGTTTCCAGGGCTTTGAGCTGTTCATCTCTGTACTCATAATATTTTTCCATAGGAACACCCATTTCCTTAGCCCTTGCCTTGTCAAACTTCAGCTGCGCTGCTCTTTGATGGTCAGGGTCAAAAGTTGCTTTTTTCTTTCCTTTGGCTGTTGTAGTTTGAACAGGCTCAGGAATCACATCCTCTTCTTCTTCTTCTTCTTCCAAGATCAGATGCCTCCTTCTGCTTGGCCTGTCCCCAGGAATGGATTCCACCCCCTTGGTTTTGGCAGGGTTTGGAGATCCAGCCTGAGTAAGCTGATTAGCTTTAGTGTGATGGGAGACATCTACTGCAGGACCTGTTCCTAATGCACATGCTGCTTGACCAACAGATGCTGATTTCTCCTTAGAAGGAGAAGTGGTATTCTCCCCCTTAGACATAGACTTTGAGGCAGACAACTTCTCCCCCTTTGAAGGAGATGGACCAGCACCTTCAACAACTGGTCTGCCAGGAGAAACAAATTCAGCAGGCTTTGCAGCAGTTTTGGCAGCAGGTTTGGGGCCAACCAAGCTATGCAGTATGAAAGCCAGGTTGTCCTTAACCTCTACAAGTTGGGTAAGGCAGTTTTGAAGAGAAGACGATTGGGAATCAGCAATAGAGGACATGTTGACTAGATTTTCTCTATCAGAAGCTGTGAACAACAAACTTTGAAGCTGTGCAAGATGTAACTCAAGAGAGTCCTGCACATCATCAAAATTTGCTGACACAGAATTTGACAGAGAGACAATTAAAGAGTTTAAGCTGGCCAAGGTAGCAGGAAGGGTAGTGGTGCAAGTTGTGAGGAGAGGTGACAGCTGTTGGGTAATCACTGTCATGGAGGACACAGAGTCCTGTTGATGGGAAAGAATGGAGGAGAGTAAAGTGGAGATGGTTTGCAGTTGTGCAGTGAGTGCAAGCAGCTGTGAGGACTGGTCAGGTTGTGGAGTGGCTGGAAAGGAATTCTTGAACAAATCAAAGAATCCTTGGAGCTAGGCAGACATAGAGTCTTAGATTATTGAAGGTAGGGAAGTCATGGAATTTCCAAAAGATCCAACTTTGTTGGTCAGCAAATTAAAGCTGATCATTCAAAGGAAGATCTTTAGGGGAAGGGGGAGTATGGGTAGACTGTTTGGATTGTGTAGAGGGGGAAGAATGAGATGAGGATGGGGCAGGTGTTTTGGGATGAGATGGAGAGGGAAGGGTGACTCTGGACAGAAGCTCCATAGCCTAGGCAAAACTAATATGGCCCACCTTGGAGGGGTCAATGGGTCCCTCGGTAGTGATTGTAGCTGCTTCATCAGGAGAAGGGGTAGAGGATGGTAGCCTTTCAGATTCTGCTTGTGTTGCAGTACCTTGATTAAGGCCAGGGGTTATTCCCTCTGCAGCACCTTGGTCTAAAGATGCCTCATCAAGGGGAGATGTACGTGCATTTCAACATCAGCAGTGGTGAAACCTGCTGATGGAGTTTGCAGATGAGGTGCAGCCTCACCAGAGGGATGGCATGTTCCCTGAGGTTCATCAGCTTGGGATGTTGGCCCTTCAGCAGCTGTTGGGTGTACAACAGCTGTATCATGAGGAGCAGATATTTGAGGCTAATCTACGGGATGGTCTAATCCAGTAGGTTTGGCACCTCATGCAGACTGAGGTTGTGTAGGAGAAGTATGGGGTGGAGACTGTGTGGACTCAGTATGGAGTGGAGTGAACTCCTGTCTTTCAATATTCTTAGCCTGTTGGGAGGCTGGAATAGTTGATGTGGTAGTCTCCTTATGTACAACTGGTTCCTGTTGGGAGGAACCAGAGGGCCTAGGCTGACTCAGGGTAGACTCTGGTTGGAGTGAAGCCTGCTCCAAATGTGCTGAACCTTCTCCCAAAATAGGAGAAGCAGTAGGGGTTGCTTCTTTTTCAACTGAACCCTGTTGAGAGGGATCAGAGGGGCTAGATGGGTTGGTTGGTTTCTTTTTGGCTAGGGTTTTGCATCTGTATAGGCGGAGGGATGAAGTGGAGGATGTGTGTTGTGGCGAAGAGATGAGGGGATCTGTTTGGACTGGTGGGGAGACTGGGTCAGAAACAGGTGGGTTTGCCTGTTCCATAGTGTCTCTTAAAAAAATTTCTGTCTGAATCAAAGAATTCTTTGGTTTCTTTTAAGGTTAACTCAAGGACATGGATTTTATCATTTTATTATGAAGTGTCAGCTAGAGAATCATTAAGTTGAGAAATTTTGGCTTCAAGATCTGATACTTTCTATGTAAAATCTATCCTTTCTTCCTCAGAATGTTGTGATGTAGTTTCCAGTATCTGTTCTAGATCAGAAGCCCATTATTCTAGAACAGAATTTGGTACATATTCACGAGGTTTCGGCAAAGTCGGATCATGTGTAATTTCCTTTGGTTAAACAAATTTGTTTTCTCTAAAAGATTTTTCTAATTTTCCTTGAAGAGAGTCGTAATTTAGTCAGTCATAAACAAATTTGATTTGTTTAAGGTCTTGCTCGTTTTTCTTCTTCAGCTAGTACTTCTGTCCAAGTTTTGTTATAGGCCATCACAAATCGTCGACCAATGGTATCAACATCATATAAAGGACTGTTTTTTTTGTTGATCATTACTTCCATGACTTTAGGACCAGTAAACCATAAACCATCTTTAGACTTCAACTCTATAGGTTTATACATATTTAACGTTTGAACAGTTTGGCCACATTTGTAAAACCTTTCTTCCATGTCTTTGAGTTTTTCTCTTTGTTTCTTTCTCTCAGCCTGTACATACTCATATTTGTAGTCAAATTCAGATTTATCAGACTTAAGCACTTGATGATCGTATTCTAGCTTAGACATTTTGGCAGTCAAATACGTTTTCTCATTGTTAGCTTTAGACACTTCTTCTTGTAACACAAAAATGTTTGTTTTCAAATAAGACTTTTCATTTTGAGCATCCCAAAGGGCAGTTTGAAAAATTTAGCTTTTTGGCCTCTTTTCTTAACACTTTTAATTCAGCGATAAATTCATCAGGAAGAAACTTACCTATGGATCTGTTGTGGAAGACTCCGTACTTGAACTAGCGTCCTGAGCCATCAATGTGACTTCAGATGCTTCATTCATATCTTCTGCTGGTTGAGTGTCGGCAAAGAAACATATAGGATCTACAACATCCTCTTCATAATCAGTGTCTTCTAGCCAGTGTTCCTCTTCAGCAAATAGAGCGCGACCAGCATTCCTTTGCTTGGCGAGATTGCACTACGTATTGTATTAGTTTTTGTTCTTCTTCTTAGGAAGACGACATTCACGTGCAAAGTGTCCCGGTTTTCCACAGTTGAAGCATCCTTTCTCCTTGTCATCAGTCTTGCGTTCTTCTTCCTTCGGTTTCCCAGCTACATCCTTCTTGTCATCATATTTATTACTTTTGGCTTCTCATCGTATTTTGTTAGACGTCTTTGGAAACTTCTTACGAACTGCATTTGTGAGCAACGCAATTTGTTTCTGATGTTCAGTTGCCTCAGGATTAGTGTTGGCTTCATCATTATCGGACTTAAAGGACTAAGAAAGAATTTTAAGAAGTTTAGCAGCTTTGGATGTCTTAAGTTTCTTATCAATGAGAAGAGTAAGAGAATCAGATGTTATGGGTTCATCTACCTTTTTGGTTTCAGACTTACCAGAGACTTTGGATTGATAAACTATAAGACTATCAAACAGATCATGTATGTTGATGTCATTAATCTCTCGGATCAACAAGACAAATTGTTTCCATTCGAGTTTTAGCGAGTTTACGATTTTCCTATTAAGCTCTACTTGGGATTTATTTACTCCACTCTTTCGGAATTCGTTCATCAGTATGCAGTACCGATGATATGTAGTCTCTAGTAATTCACCGTCTTTAGCTGAAAACATTTCATAGTTGTTGAGAGCATTTGCTTCACGCTGTTTAGCTTTTAGATCATTTCCTTGCATTTGCCTCTCTATTTCCTCCCACATCTCTCGAGTAGTCTTAAAACTATCTATATTGATGTAGATTTCATTCGGAACAGTCTGGATGATGAAATATCGTGCTATCCTCTCAGCCTTCTTTCGGTTTAGTTGAGTAGGCGTAAGAACTGTCTTGGCCCTTAGCATCATCCGGAAGAGGATTATTGAATTGTGTCGGACCATTGTAGATTGAGTCCAGATGTCGTCAGCCAAGTCATGGGTTCATCTACGTGTAGCGTCCCTAATACCAGGTTGTAGGCCTGACATCTGATCCCACTGCGAGTGTGTCGCAGTTCATGTTGAAATCTTATTTAGACCGAGGTTGGTAAGCGTTTATAACTTAATGATTGAACAAACACAACTTAAGTGAGACTCAAAATAATCTAAGTGTGATTTGAAGTATAACTTGCTGATGAAGTTATATCCGAGAGTTGTGACTCTCTGATGGAACAGATGCCTTAATTACTTAGAATAGTTTGGAAGTGGTTCGTATGTGCCTTGTGATCCAAGAGTTGTAACTCTCAGATAACTCTAAAGGTACTTGGGTAATAACACAGAACAAGTGTCATTCAGTATGATCCAAGAGTTGTAACTCTCGGATAAAGCATGAACTAAAATTGGACATACAAAAATTAACACGTGTAAATCAACTCTTAGTTACATCCGAGAGTTGTTACTCTCGGATGAAACCTTGAAGAACAGTTGTTGAAATTGAACGATTTAACAAACATTTAAAAACAAAGCTGAATGATTTTTAGAATAAAATATACTTTCTTTTACGAATTTGTGATTATACAGGATGATGTTCACCCAAAGTAATATAATATGAAATGATATTTAACCACAAACAGTTAAGAAATTTCAATTTTAAAGATCAAACAGTGGTGTTCTTGGAAGAACAAGATGAACTTTCAAGAACTTTTAACACTTTCCAGCAAAAATCAAAAAATTTTCACGCAAAATTTCGTAAATCAAATTATATTAACACTTTAAAACCAACCTTTAGGCTCTGATACCAATTGTAATTCCCATATAAGAAGCATACATTCAACATTCAACATACGTTCATCAACATTGTAAATAACATGAATAACATTATATGAACAATAAGAACATTTAAGGGATTAGAGAAACCTTAATGATTGCCAATAAGCGTACGTACAAAAGCTGCTGAATACATACATTGAAAACCCTGAAGTAAACTATTTATAAGCAAAATATGGATCCAAATATTATCGAAACCCATGGGTTGACCTTTTGGTCTTTTAACCCATTTACATCAAACTTTGAATCCTTACACTTTAGCCACAAAACTAAGTTTCATTGATTACACTTTGAACCCTGAAACTATCACAACTTCTAGAACTAACAAGGTTTGATTGAGGCCTTTTTGTTCTTAACAATCTCCTCTTATTTGCAATATTCAGTCTAAGGATGACTATATAAGTTTTCACAATATATATTTACATTACAGTTGCAGAAGTAAGATTACAACATAGAAGTAAAGTTAATGATCAACTTGCACATAATGAGAGCTGTCTAAACAATTGATGTTTACAAAGAAAATGTACAACTAATGTAGATTACAACAAAAACGACAACTGTTGGACTGTTGTTGTTGGGAGCTGATAATGGTAAGCCTGACAACTAATGGTCAGCTTCCACTCTTCATCTACACATCATCTGTAGATAGATCTTTCTACTTCTCTTTCTCTTTCTCTTTTCTAACTCAGCAGCAGCTTGGAGGAGTTTTTCTTGTTCCAGACAGACCAGCAGTTCTTTCTTGGCTTTGAAGATCTCAACCACCTGTTTTAGGTAAAAAAAAGCTCGTGATTGTCCAGTTCACCCCTGGCATTGCATGCTGCTAACTGAATTAGAATTGCTACTCTTTGCCTGAAGTGCTTTCTGTATGCTATCATGCATCTGAAGGCAAGAAGCTATCTGTCACCTGCTTTGTGAAGATCTAAAGCTCTTTGAAAGCACATTTTCTTATTAAGAGGATCCACAAAGAATACTCCAACTTTAGGATCTTCAATAAACATCCCATTCAGGTGGTTCTACACCCTTGGGTAGGTTGTGATCCATACCCTTTATCTCAGTGGCATTGAATCCTTGCTCAATCAACATTACTATCTCCTCAAGTTCTGTGTCCATCTTCTATCTTCTTGGTTTGATTTTGGGTTGCACTTTGGAGGTACCCTTAATCATCTCTTCAGGAATGAGACCCCTTTCCATCAGCTTTCTGATAAATGCTCTAACAGTTTTAGCAGTCTCACATTTTGAACTACTTAGAGCAACTGCAAGCTCAACCCATTCTCTATATCGCATCATGGCTACATCTGTTTCTTCATATGACTCCAGTTCAGGGCCATCATCACCAAATATTGTAATCAGTAGCTTCCAAGGCTGATTTTTCCTTGAAGTGGGAATAACATTGACAATGGTTTAAGCTGGCCAACCTACTTTTAGCAACATCAAAAAATTTCTTTTTGGCCAGCTTGTCAAAGTGAAATTGAGTCCTGATAGATGATGGGGTGGTGGACACAGACTTCTCCTTGGTCATAGAGACCTTTGATCCTTTGTCCTTCTCTGTTCTCTTTTCTTAGTATCAGTTTCCTTGATAGCTTCCTTCAATTTCTTTTGCACTACCAAAGATGACAATTTTCTTTCTTTGCCTCGTTGGCAGAACCTTGAGTAGCTTTCACAGAGGCTTCTTCCTCTCTTTGCTTTTTCCAGGAGCTCAACTTGCTCTTGTTTCAACTCATAGTATATTTCAAGTGGAATTCTCATTTCTTTTGCTTGAGCTTTGTCATATTTTAGCTGGAGTTCTCTTTCAACCTCTGTATCATAACAACCTTGCCTTTTCCCTTGGCTGAAGTGGATGGAGTAATCGCAACCTCAATTTAAGTTCCTCCCCCTTAGATGGTTCAGGGCTTGGAGACTTAGCCTGAGTTGGCTCAGCAATCTTGGAATCATGGGATGTACCTGCAGTGGCACCAGTGGTTAGTTGGCCTGTTACTTGTCCAACTGAAGCTGATTTGTCCTTAGAAAGGGATGAAGATTTCTCCCCCCCTTTGAAGGAGATGGCATAAAGCTTTCAACAACAGTGTTGTCCAAAGGAACAAATCCAGTAGGTTTGGAAGCAGCAGGCTTGGTAACAGGCGTTGGACCAACCAGGCTATGCACTAAGAAAGTCAGGCTGTCCTTAACCTCAACTAACTGGGTAAGGCATTTTTCAAGAGAGGATGATTGAGAGTTGGTAGTGGCTTAAAGAATGGAAATGGCATCCCTGTCAGCATCACTAAACATAAGGCTTGTAAGCTGTGCAAGAGTAATACTAATGGACTCTTGCACATCTTCAAAACCTGATGCCACTATGTTTAACAGAGATACCAACAATGTATTCAAAGAGACTAAAGTGGACGGAATAGATGCAAGTCTGGCTTCAGCAATACTTGACAATTGTTAAGAAACAGCTGTCAAGCTGGTAGCAAATAGTGAAAGAGCAACACAAGTAATTATGATACATGACTAATGAGGTCTTACAAGGAAATAAGACACAATACAACCAGAGAAACAACGGCACATTGAGATGAATACTCAGACGATTAAAAGACTTATATATATTGAAATGATGTGAATAACACACAAGGAAGCCAAAAGACTTATAAAAGATCACAAGTGAAGGCAACAACTAGTAGCAAGCTATATGTTAGTCTGATACAAATCATACAGTGGTTCAAACCCACTACACATTGTGAAAGGAGCCAAAGCCAAGAAGCAAAATAAAGCTAGACACATCATAGAAGCACAATTAACAGTGAGTTGTAGATTCTACTTTAAATGCAAATTATGTGAATTGAGACTTATATTGCATAAGATGACTTTATTTCACATTCTGCTCTTATTGGACATTTTGATATAATATCATATCATATTTATTATGATTGTTCAACATGAACCTTTGGTATTCTATCTTCTGATCCTTCCAATTGTAATTCAATTGTTAAGCTTAGCACCAGCACTATACATCATACATACTGGTAGCTAGCCCAGTAAGTGGAGATCCCCACACAATGATGTGTGTGTATGGGGTTATCATCATCCAGAGTTCTAATATATTTGTCAAAGTCTCAATAATGACAATGGTTTTATAGCTGGGATTGTAGCAAAGGCACGTAGCATGGCAATTTTACCGGTTGATGTCCCTTCGAGTATTGAGATGTGCATGAGCCTAGTGCAGTGCATCAACGATAGTGCACACATTCAAAATTGCATGTTAAAGTGTAAACTCTACGTACTCACTAAGCAATTAATCTTACCTTAGTTGTTGCATTGTTATCAGGTAAAGGCACAGACCGAGAAAAAAGCTTGAAGTTGCACAATTCCTGTTCCAACACCCTTTGGTACTTGACTCGTGATTAGAGCTCGGGGTTGTTGGGGTAGATATATTTTGTAATTCTGATGTAATAGACTAGTAGTCTATACCCTTGTAATTTAAATTTCTATTCCTTGAATGTAATAACTTTCACTTCCGCATATTAATTATTTTATCTTAGTTTGCTTATTCATATTGCATTGCTACGTATTAGGTACTTTGAGAAATCAGGGTCTTACATATAGTCTCCCCACAACCGAGGGTAATCCATCGCCCAGAGAGTAACAATATTTAAAAGCACAACAGTGCATATGTAAAAATATGCATGAATAGAAATGAAGCATCAAGTTCAATAATTTCCTACGCGTCCCTCATCCAAGCTGACGCCGCACCCCTCATACAAGCCCCTCATCGAGCTGGCACCAGTTTAACCAAACAACTTGGGGTCTAACCGACATGTCCTACACACAGTAGTGTCGGCGCCCAATCTAATCACGTAGTACAAGTATGCATACAGGGAAATTACCATAGCATATAAGCATGGATTTCTAACAATATTGTAGCGTAGATATATCATGCGTGTAACATAATCATGTAAATAATAATAATATGGTAGGGTGATACAAATGAGTCGAATACAATAAATATGCATAGACACATATATCCATTCATACAGATAAATCTTTTACTCACAACGCCGCCAAAATTGCTCTTCAAAGCTTGATTAAGGAAAACCCAAGACACCGTGATATCCGGGTCCCCCACACCCGACTACTGGCTTGATAATAAATGTGCATTGCTTCATTGTTAGTATCTTTTTTTATCTAAAAACTAAAATCCTCGATTGGCCTAAATCACAAAGCTCGGTGACTAAATCGATAAACATTTAATTATGTGGCAAAATCATTAAAGTTAGTTAAACATAAAATTTTAGGTTCTTTAGCGATAATCTTAGGTCTCAAACCTATTGCGGCTAAAGTGACTATAAGTGGTTATAAATGTCGTTCACAAATATCTTTAGGATATCGATAAATAAATATTATAAATATATTCTAATTACCCAAATCGACAACTTAGTTAATAACAAAAATTTATATACTAGTTATTAAATTTTAAGTAAATTAATAATCTTTTATACATTTTCTAATAAAAAAGTTGATCATACATATTTTAGTATTAAAAGGGACAGCAGATTTACTTCTCGCTTTTGGAGGGCCTTTCAGAATGAACTAGGTACTGAACTCAAGATGAGCACTGCTTATCATCCAGAAACTGACGGGCAAAGTGAGAGAACGATTTTGACTTTGGAAAGTATGCTACGCGCCTGTGTAATTTTATCTCGGTGGAATTTGGGATACTCACCTTCCGTTTTTAGAATTTGGTTACAACAATAGTTACCACTCGACTATTGGCATGCTTCCATATCAGCTTTTGTACGGACGACGATGCCGAACTCCAACCTATTGGAGGGAAACAGGTGAACGTTCGATCTCAGGACCAGCCATTTTGCAAGAAGCCCACGACCAGCTACAGTTGATTCGACAGCGGATACAGACCTCTCAAGACAGAAAAAAGAAGTATCATGATCGAAGGTGTAAACCAATTGTGTTCGAGGTTGGTGATAAAGTGTTGTTGAAAGTCTCGCCAAGAAAACGGGTAGTAAGGTTCGGCAAACGGGGGAAGTTGAGCCCTCGATTTGTCGGTCCTTTCGAAATTCTCGAGCGTGTAAGATTGCAAGCCTACAAATTAAGATTGCCTGCCGAAATGTCTGGGATACATGACGTATTTCATGTTAGTAATCTTCAAAAGTGCTTGATTCACGCTGAAGCTGTGATTTCTTGGAAAGACGTGCAAATTGATGAACAGCTGCGATACGAGGAAGAGCCCGAGCGTATAATCGACCAAAAGATTTTGAAGTTGCGCAACAAGGAAATTCCAATGGTGTTAGTTCAATGGAAATACCATAAGGGATCTGCGCAAACATGGGAGTGAGAAGATGAGATTAGGCAAAAATATCCAAAGTTATTCCTGTCTTAGTCGATTCCGAGGACGGAATCAATTTAACGGGGGAAGTTTGTAACAGCCCGTAATTTATTAAATATAAATTATAGCATCAAACCTTGGGTATTTAAATGATTTTGACTAAAATATTAGTAATTAACTAAAAACATGCATTATAGATGGTTAATTATATTAAGTTATAATTAATTATGAAAACTTACCCAAATTAGCTGAAATAAATTTAATAATTAAATTTAGCTAATTGACAAATTAAAGACTTGAAAATGACAAAATGGACTAAAATGAATAAGATTAGTCTAAAAAGTTAATTCTAGCAAAACTAGAACCTCCTTACTATTATTTGCATCTGAAAATGCAAATCAATTCAATAAGAGTAAAAATGGTCAATTCCTGAAATTTAGTAGAAAATCAGATCTTTCTCTATTTCCTATAAATAGAGCATAATCCCTCCTTGAATTAGTTTAGCAAATTCAGAATTTGTCCTTTGGGACTCTCTCTGTCTACAAAATCCGACTTCTCTCTAACTTTTCTCCTAAACGGCGAAATCACGTGATTTATACGTAATCGGAAAGATATCGTCGAGATCTACCATAATCTGCCATTGCATGTTCGATTTTGTTCTGATTTGAGGTAAATTCGACCCCTTTTTCTCCTTTTTGTTCAGGTTTTGAGATGAAAATCGAATTTCCTCAATTCTTCTTCATCTGAAACTGATTTGCTCTCGATTAGGACTTGATTTTATTTGGAAAATGTCTATAATCACCCAATCTCGTATGCTATAGCTTGGAGAAAGGTTAGTGACATTTTCTCCCTTATTTATGTTCGATTTTAGCTGCTGCTGTAATTTGAATATAAAGACCCAAAACGTTGATGTTGGATATGTAATAAACTCGAAAATGTGTTAGAAATGAACCTATAAATGTTCCTTGACGTTTTAGGAAATTTGAACATGAAATGCATGCTTAAATGATGAACAAGAAGAACAAATTCGAGAGAACCATGAACAAATTCGAATTCATCATCAGATTAGGTTCGAAATTGATTAAATTAATGACTTTTGGTACTCAAAGGGACTAAATTCGAAACTTCCCTAAATTCGAACCCTAATTCGAATTTACCCCATAAAATTGAACTCTAAATTCGAATTACCCTAAAATCGAAGCATAAGTTCGAACAACACCTTAAATTCGAAGCTCAAGTTCGAAACTTGTTTAGTTTCAAGCCAAAGTTAAATTCGTAAATCAGATTAAGTTGTTGATTAGCCTTATTTTGTGCATAACTGTAATTGAAAGCATCTTATTTTATGATTAATATAAAAATCACAAGTTTTATAGATTCATGACCATTTTATGCTCAATTAATTAAAGAGGTACTCTATGAACCCTCGACTTTGGGATTAAACTTAAAACATGAAAACATTTGTTTTAATGTTATGAACCCTTAGAAATTGTATAACATGATTCGCCTTGCTAGTATTATGGTTGCCTAGTATTAAGGCCATATCTCTGTACATCATATGAAACTATAGTAATCTGATAAGAACTGAAGGTTATACCCTGGTATAGACCTAAAGGAGATTCTATTGACTTAATTGACCAATGATAAGAATAGGCTCACTCTGGGACATTAGGAACTACCACAGACTCGACAACAAGACATGATAATAACCTAATAATATAATTAGGGTTATATAGATCATGTTATAAACTTGACATTAATATGCCAGACTTGAAACCGAACTGCAGGAACCAGCCGGTTTGACAGAGTAAATTGGACTGCTTAAATCGTTAAGCACTAATTGAATAAGTTACATTGCTCAAGATTACTATGAGTGACAGATTACATTAAGTACATGCATATGTTACGATACTTATTGGTGATTGTTACTGAATTGTATGGAAACATCTGCTATTGCTGCCTGTTTCTTAAATACTTTATTGTATGATAGGAACATTGCTTTTGACATTGTTGAAATTAGATATCTGATATGCCTTGGACTGCATGTTCACCTTTACTTTCTATGTAAATACTTAACATGCTTGCTGCTTACTTGTTGTTGATACATCTGCATCTGCATACTGCATTTACTTTTCTAACCGAATGTGAGATCTCCATTCACAGCAGATTCCTTTGCTATCTGATCGTTTCCATACGTTTCCCGTACGGCTTCGGCCTTACACATTGGAATACAGATAGGGCTGATCTCCCAAATCTTTTGTCGTCTCTGACGTGTTGACTTGCCGACATGAGCTGATAGTATTATATATATGTGTGGAAGCTAATGGAACTTGTCATGATCTGAACTTAACTACCTAAGATTAACTGCTTTGAATTGATCAGAGTATAAATCAATAATCTTGTATTAAATCAAAGTCTAATTAAGAAGTTTGCGGAATAACACTTAATTATTTTGATAAAAGCTTTCAGACTTCATAACAAATAAACATAAGAATAAACAAAATTGCTTGTATTGCTGAATCAAAATGATTACAATCACCTCTAATCTGTTTGATTAGACGAAGAACACAAATTGTTCTTAGGGTTTTACAACCTTAGAGGCTTATGAAAACTTAAACAAAAAGCAATTACAAACTTGAATATGCCGAAACTTCTAATACAATAGAAAAACCTATTCTATGTATTTATAATTCTTTCTGATTTGTTTCCTTGAAGAACTCTTACTTCTCTGATAGTAGATATGCTGAAATCATCGTGTAGATATCTTTTCCTGAATATCAGCACTTTCTGTTTATGAAACCGTTGAGCAGCTTGAATCTCTTAGCAGTTTGAGCAGGGCAGCTTGAGTGAAATTACTCTGGCAGCATGAACTTTTACACTAGCAGCTCAAGATTCTTCAACTAACAGCATGAACTTTGTACTTACATAGAAATTCTACTAACAGTCTGAAAAGTCTAACTAACAGTTTGAACTACTTAGAATATTTCCCAACAATCTCCCCCTAACTTAAATTCTTTACACAAGACTTTAAGTTCTAAACAAATAAGGAAATAAAAACAAGTAAACTGTTATTTACAAACCAAAGCTTTCAAAAACTTACAACTGTGTAAGTTTCTGATTGACAGTCTTCAAAAATTCTCTCTTCAAATCTTCTCTATCAAAATATATTCTTACTGACCTCATTTGAAGTAGCATACAAGATCCATTTGCAAACTTGATTCTGTAAGTCTTTGATTTGACAAACAGATCAACTTGTACAATTTTCATCTCCTTGGCATCTTCTATATCCTTCCTTATTGACTCCGGATCAAAAATGCTCTGTAGATCTTTAATAGCTTGTTTTACTTGTGGGAGGGAAGATCTGACTTGAGTGGCAGTCCCAACATGATACATCCTTGTAAGCTCATCTCTTGTCATCCCTTGAGCCATATGCATTATGCTTTTATACTCTTCCTCAGGACCAGTTTCTCTTCTTACTACAAAGTGATATCTTAAGTCAATGTTATCCATTGGCTTAGCATACCAATAAGTAATAAGAGGTTTTGAGAAATCATGCTGGTCAAGGGATATCTTAAGTCAATGTTATCCATTGGGGCATGGGTTTGCTGGTCTAAAGCTTTATCTTTTTCTTCTGCTAACTTTCTGGCAATCTCAGCATCAAAGGCAATCTGGGCTTCTTTGGTAGAAAATTTGTGCTTTGGAGACTCCATAAGAATGCCCTTGCCCTTATATTTTGTAGCAGAAGTTGTGGCTTGGACTGAACTGATGGGAGCTTGTATTCCTTCTATTATAACAACTCCAGTTGCTTTTGTAGAAGCAGCTTGAGTTTCTATTGGGACTGTTAGCCTAGATTCTTGAACTGTTGGAGCTGCTTGGACTGATTCTGTTGGAGCTGCTTGGACTGATTTTGTTGGAGCTGCTTGGACTGATTTAGGGATCTCCTGATTCTCCCCCTTTTTGGAAGCATTGGTTTGGTCAGGAGGACCTACAACCTTTGCCACTTTGGTTTGAATCATACGCTCTAATTGAATGATCTTATTCCCACAGAGAGTAAACCCTTTAAGGAGATAATCCATTCTTTGATTTTGTGCAGCCTCTGCCTACCTGAGTGCAATTATTTATGCCCCCTGTGCAGCAATGATGGATTGATGATATTCCAACACTGCAACAACAGGTTGCAACTTGGGATCCATTAATAGCATGAGTTGCAGACTAGCCTCAAGATCAGCAAAAGAATGTGGTGCTTGTGATCTATCACTGGCATGAATACCAGAAGTAGAAACCTCTGGGCCCCTCTGTTCTTGGTACTGGGGACTTCCAGCTGGTGCTTGCACACCTGCTGTTGCCATGGGTGTGGTCTTAGTGATATTGGCACTGTCCTGTGCCTCTTGTGCAGAAGCAACAGTAGTGTCAGCCACAGGATCCATATGGACTATCTCTGGTGAGATGTCCACCTCCTGATTGAGGTTGGGAGTGTCCTCAATGGGTGCCCTTTGGATATTCTGTGCAGAAGTGTCCTCCTGCACAGGGTTATTTGGCTCTTGTATGAGGGCTGAGGAGGAAGGAGCTCCTAGACCTCTTTTTCTTTTGTATAGTTGGAGTGGAGATGTGGGCTTAACAAAAGGAAAAGAAGGTATTTGAGTATCATGAGGAGTGGGTTGGGGTCGTGGGGGTGAACCAGTAATGTTAGGCTGAGCCTGCTCAGGACCCTCTCCTCTGTTTCTTGGAATGATGCCCATCATTGCAGAAGGCAATGGGACATCTACACTCAAAAAATTGGCACTTGGCTTGAAAAGCCTTTTAATAGAAGATAGTGAGTGCCTGTGGGAAACATGTATCCTCTTATTATATTAAGATTTGTGCAACTATTTGCAATTATTTCTGCTAAAAATCTAGGATACATCAAAAATTTCCCATTCTTTAGGAAATGATGCCTTAACATCCCCTGGAAAATCATGTTTGAAAAATTGAACTGTTGGCCTGTTGAAAAGCACACCAAGGCAGTGGCAATGTTTGATGAAAATTCGGACCAACCAGTTCTTTTAGGGCTAATACACTGCTGAATAATGTGCACAAGATATTTCCATTTAGCAGAAAAGTGTGCTTTGAAGAAAGTAAAAGAGTCAGCAGGACCCCTATATCCAATATTATAAAGACCAGTATGTAACTCATTAAGAGATAGGTCTGTTATACCTGAGGCATCTTGAAGATGCAGATGTTGTCGAATGGATTCCTCAGTCACTGTGATGATACTTCCATCGATTTTGGATGTCAGAGATGAGACTCCATTGATGGTTTTTAAAGAAGCACGGTTCCAGAACTGCTCAATATGTGAGATGTATATGGTGGGATTGATATTGAGGGCATGATGGATATGGGAACTTCGAAGGAATTCCATCATGTCATGGAACGGTTCAAGATCAGCGTGTTTGAGAGAGTAGAGTAAACAGTTATGTTCTTTGACGAACTCCATTGAAGATCAATTAGAGATTTAAGGGTTTTTCAGTGATGTGCGTGGGAATTGTTTCAGAGAATCAAGAAGGGTTCAAGAAGATATTTTGCAACTGGTAGTTACAATGGAACGAAACTGGAACCTTTAAAGGTTTTGAAAATATCTAAACCCGCGCACACACTTATGGAAATGACCATATTACCCTGCACACTTTGACAGATCAAGTGAAACAACTAACAGTCCGAGAAAATGAACTAGCAGCTTGAGAAAATACTCAAGCTGTTAGTTGAAAATTAGGCGACTGTTAATGAAACAGTGACTCCCCCTTAATCAAGCATAGGTACACAGAAAAACAAATTAATCCATATTAACCATACCAATATTTGATACTAGGAAGGTGAATCTTCCTACATCAAATGGTTTTGTAAATAGATCAGCTAACTGATCATCAGTGTGAATTTTGGTAACTTGTAATAATTTCTTCTCATTGCAATCCCTTATAAAATGAAATCTAATTTCTATATGCTTGGTTTTGGGAAATTTCACTGGATTTTGTACAATGCTAATTGCACTTGAATTGTCAATATAAATGGGAGTGGATAGGAAATTCATACCATAGTCTCTCAGTTGATTTTGAATCCACATCACTTGGGAGCAGCAACTTGCAGCTGCTACATATTCTGCTTCAGTAGATGATGTGGAGACAGTTGTATGCTTTTTGCACTGCCAAGAGACCAATCTTGTTCCCAAGTATTGACATCCACCAGTTGTGGATTTTCTGTCAATATTGCATCCTCCATAATCACTGTCAGAATAGGCTGTTAATTCAAGAGAGTCTTTAGGATACCAGAGGCCTAAATGTGGTTGGCCTTTGAGATATCTAAAGATTCTCTTAACAGCAACCAAATGGGAGTCCTTTGGAGAGCATTGAAACCTAGCACACACACAAACAGCAAACATAATATCATGTCTAGAAGATGTTAGATACATAAGAGATCCTATAAGAGATCTGTATAAATGAATGTCCACATCTATTCCCTCTTTGTCTGTATGGAGCTGCTTGTGAGGATCCATAGGAGTACTAGCAGTTTTGTTGTCTTGATACCCAAACTTTTCCAGTATGTCTTTAACATACTTTGATTGACTTATGAAAAGACCAGTGGGCTTCTGCTTGACCTGCAATCCTAGAAAGAAAGTGAGTTCTCCCATTGAACTCATTTGAAACTTTTTGTGCATTAATGTCTCAAACTCTTTGCACAGACAATCATTTGTTGAGCCAAAAATTATATCATCAACATAGATTTGTACAAGCAGAATCTCAGCTTTGATGGACTTTGTGAATAGTGTTTTGTCCAGAGTGCCTCTCTTGAACCCATTCTGTAGAAGATATGATGACAGAGTGTCATACCATGCTCTTGGGGCTTGATGGAGTCCATCGAGAGCCTGTCTAGCTTGTAGACTCTGTCTGGATACTTATAGTCCTCAAAACCTGGAGGCTGACACACATAGACCTACTCTTCAATTGTGCCATATAGAAAAGCAGACTTCACATCCATTTGATACACTTTAAAACCTTTGAAGCTTGCATAAGCTAAAAACAGTCTGATGGCTTCAATTCTTGCTACTGGGGCAAATACATCATCATAATCTATGCCTTCCTCTTGAGTGTACCCTTGTGCTAATAGTCTTGCTTTGTTCTTGATGACTATCCCTCTCTCATCCTTCTTGTTTCTGAACACCCATCTTGTACGAATGGCTCTCTTTCCTTTAGGAAGATCAACAGGTGTCCATACATTCTGAATCTTGAATTGTAGCAGCTCTTCTTGCATTGCTTCAATCCAGGATGAATCTTTCAAAGCTTCTGATGCCTTTTTAGGTTCTAGCTGAGACATGAAACAGGCATGTTCAAAAGCAGCTTGACTGAATTCAGGAACTGCTTGTTCAGCAGCAGCAGTCTCATTTTGAACCATTTTCCTTGTTTGTACAGGTGTACGTGGATCACCCATTATTTGATTGCGAGGATGATACTTGTGAACTCTGAGTGTAGGCTCTCTATCTGTCTGAAACAAAGATCCAAGATTTGTATCATTCCCATCAGGACCAATGGATGGTTCAGCTTCTGGACCAGCTTGACTTGAATCTGGGACTAGTTCCCTTTGTGTTGGAGCTGTTCTCTCAGGACTTGGGCGTTGCACGTCAGTGTCTGGATTTGAATCATGTGAAGCATTCAGAACCCCTGGAGGGTCACAGGACAGAAGTGGTATACTTGTATACTCATCCCAATTGTTTGAATCTGCAGCAGTTTGAAACTTTGTGCCAACAGCTTGAGAATTTGCATTGACAGCATGAGAATTTGTGTTGACAGCTTCAATCCTGTTTGCATCAGCTTCTGCAGTATACTCAACAAAGCTCAGAGAATTTGTTAGAGAATCTAAATCAAACAACCAATCAGGACCAGTGCCTTTGACATTCACAGTATTTTCATTAAATTCAACATTGGCACTTTCTTCAATGGTTTTAGACACACTGTTATATACTCTATAGGCTTTGCTTTGATTTGAGTATCCTACAAAGAAACCTTCTGTAACAACCTAGCTTTTGACTTGACTTTATATTCTGCTTTTGACTCAATAATGTAATTTTATAACATTATTTGTATTGTAATTTTAATTAAGTAATGAAAATATTTAATTAAGATAAATTAAGTTAGTGATGATAAAATGAAGATAAATATGTATTTAAATGAAAATCAGATGTAGAGGGACCAATTGTGTCAATATTTGAAAGTCTTGAAATATAAAGACTCTAAGTCTTTATTTTCTTCATTTTTCATCATCTCATTACACAAAACCCTCTCACTCTCTCTCTAAAATCAGCTGGAAACTCAAAGAATCAGAAGAAGAATTCGTGAATCTAACAGAAGATTATCAAGAATCAGTAAAATTAAAGGTAATACAACTAAATTCTAAGTTTTAGTTTGTATTTTTAAGAATTTAAATGTACAAATTCGAATTTATAAATCTGTAAATGTTATGTTATGTGTTTGAAATGTTGGATTGAAATCATGTAATGAAACCCATAAATGATTTAGAAACAGAAATCGTAGCTTAAATCATCCAAAGTCATCAAAAATCTGAGTTTTTATAAACTTTCATGTTCTTGAGAAAAATTCAACATTTTGAACAAATCTGGATGATTTAAAATGTTTAAATATAGGGAAAACAGTGTAAAAACGTCCCAAAAATGATAATATAATCTCAGATTCAATTGCATGTGATTAAAATTTAAGTTTGGTGAATTTTTGGTAAAACCCGTAAGGGTCGACCTGCAAATCTGCAAGTGAACTCGGCGAGTTCATAGGGGAACTCGGCAAGTTCCCAAGAACAACTTGAACATTTCTTCAAAAATTCATAAGTATCGGATCCGAATTCGGTTGGGACCCGAATTCGGATGAAAACCGAAATTAGATTTGGACCGAAATTAAATTAGAACCGATCTCGGATGGACCCGAATTCGGATGGGTCAACATAATTCGGATGGTCCGAAATCCGGTTTAGGGTCCGTACTTCGGGCATGAACTCGGCGAGTTTACCGAGCTAACTCGGCGAGTTCTATGCTTTTCTTGTACAATTCGGATGAGGAAGTGGTTCAATCCAGATCAGCCTTGTCCAGATGTCCCAAATTAGGATGCTTCCAATTCGATCCATATTCGGTCCGAATCCGAATAAATTAATTCGGATACGTCCGAATTCGGTTGCCAATTCGGGTGGCCCATTTTACATATTTTATATAAGAATTTAATATTTATGAATAAAGCAAGGTAATATATATAAATAAATATTTTTATATATATCTTTTGAGAATTTGATGATACAAAGAAAATTAACCAATTAATAATTAAATGAGTTATCAGTTATCAGAATCAGATTAAATAAAGATAAAGATCTAAAATGTTCTTGACAATGATGTAATATTATTCTGGACAGGTTCAGATAAATCTGAACAAATAATTAAAGATTGAAAAGGCAAAGCCAGAGTTCAGAAAGATTAAAGATAAATCCTAGGATAACTCAGGTGGTGGATTATAAATCTGCTTGATAAAGACCTACAGAAACTGTGAGTTATAGATATTCAGTTTTTCATGCTAGACTTCCGGTTGAGACATATTGTTGATGATAGATTATTTGAAATTCATATTTATTCAGCTGGATTGTGACCTGTGCACACCATGGTTCAGTGATACCCTGTGGATCATGATAGCTAGTTGACTTATCATTTCGCCTGACATTGTATTTACATTTTAATTCATATATTGCTATGAAATTACTGCTATCATGACTTTGAATACTATGCTTTCCTCTTTGATTGCATCATTGACATATTGATTCAACTTGTATGATTAGCCTTGTCGGTCTATTGTTCTAGACCATGCTACTTCACCAGTTCTATTGAACTTGGTATAGACACTCCGATGTTCCCCCATGAAGACCGCTGGTAGCTAGCCCAGCATAAGTGGATAGCTTCCACTAAAAGCGTGAGCGTGGGCTGAACATCATCCAATTCTATGAGTTCTATGTCTCAATCATGAGCGGCTGTAGCGGCAGTCCAGACATATCACGCTTTGACCCATGATCCGCTTGATTAATGCATGTGAATCTGAAAATCTATATTCTCACTAAGCTTTGCTTACAGTTGCTACTTGACCTTTTTACAGGAAAAGATAAAGGAAAGTCACCTGCTGGACCTAGTTCTTAGGTCTTACAAGATCAAGATTGAAGTTTTCTATAGACCACTACTCAACAAACCCTTCGGTACTGATTGGCAGATGATAATTGTGGTGGTCTGGGTAGACTTGATTTGATTGTATGATGACATGAATTAGATTAGTCTCGTACCCTTTATAAGTTTAATTTGAAAATTGTAATCTGAACTAAAATTTATATTAAACTTATCCTAATGTTTGTACTTGTAATCTGAAATTCCGCAACTTAAATTACTCTATCTTAGTTTCGATTGATATCGTGTTGCATAATGTGGGACCTAGACTCTGAGGACTGCCCTGTAAGGGGAGGTCTTCACAGGATGGTATCAGAGCCCATAGTTTGAGTGAATCAAGTATTACGAGAGTAATACTTGGTCTCAAACTGAAGCAATACATATGTATCAATCATTTAGGTGGTTTGAACTGAGATAGGATGTACAGACTGTTAGGATGGGGAAAAAGGGTACATAGATCTAAGTCTATAAACTGATAGTTAAATGATTTTTAATTTTCAGTAAAGATGTCAGGATCAGGTGACATTCCCAACAACATGACTCCACAACAAATGTTTGAAATGATGCAACAACTATTAGCCCAACATACTGAACAACAAAACAAGAATATGCAAGAACAGCTTCAGGCTAGAGATGAGGCCGAAGCAAAAAGACGTGCTGACAAAAAGAACAAAAGAAAAGATAAACAAATCCAGAATGATGAATCTGATTCTGATAACTCTACCCCGAATGTCCAAATTGAGCAGCCGAAAGGCTGTAAGTTCAAGGATTTTAAAGCCAGCGGTGCCCTTAACTTCGAGGGTACAGTCAATCCAATTCAAGCGATGGATTGGATAAGTCACACTGAAGAGATCTTCAGAATCTCTGATTGCTTGGAGTCAAAGAAAGTGAGTTATGCATCTGCTCTGTTCGTGGGTGCTGCCCGTGCCTGGTGGAAGACCCAGAGAAGTATTTATGGTGAGGAGGTCATCCGGACTCTAGAATGGGACCAGTTTCTTGAAATGTTCAACGCGAAGTATTGTCCTGCTGACCAACAAGACAAGATGGAGGTTCAACTGATGCAGTTAACCCAAGGCACTAACACTGTAGATGAGTACGAGCACGAATTCTCACGACTCTGTGGATATTCTTCCTATCAAGTAGCTACTGAAGAAAGAAAGATGAACCGATTTCGTGGAGGACTTAACCCGAGATATCGACACCCAATGAGCGCGATGAAGTATAATTCTTATCTTGAAATGGTTGAAGCGGCAAGGCAGATTGAGAGGGGATATTTAGAGTACGGTGATCAACTCTATGCTTCATCAATGAACCCGACTTGTCCATCTCCCCCAAAGAAGCAAAGATTCGGCAGATTCTTTTAGCCCAACAAGTCTCAGTCCCAGCAACCCCAACAATCTCAGCAATACAGTTCGCCACAGAAAGCTCAAGCTTATTCGCTTACAAATGAACCAAGATTCTGCAAGAGATGCAGAAAATCGCATATGGGATTGTGTAATCCAGACGACGTCACGTGTTATGTGTGTAGAAGAATCGGCCATAGTAGAGAAGAGTGCCCCCAACGAGGTCTTGGTTGTGCTAAATGCGGAAAGCGTGGCCACTTCATGTATCAGTGCCACAGTGGACAACGAGGTCAATCACAGTCATCAGCTGGAGGTTCCACAATGAAAAGCTCAGCTGCAATTACAACTGTTAGGACCCGCGCCTTCCAAATAACGGCGGAGGAAGCGAAAGAAACCCTGGATGTGGTTACCGGTACGTTTTTATTAAATTCAATACCTGCGCGTGTGTTGTTCGACTCCGGTGCAAGCCGTTCATACATCTCGACTAGTTTTGCGCAAAGATTATCTATGTTTCCTTCGAAGCTTCCTGTTATACTTGACATAGAGACAGCCAGTAATAATTACGTTATGGCTGATTCCGTTTATCGAAATTGCACATTACTTGTTAATCACGTGGTGTTTAACCTCGATCTTATCCCGATACCGCTAAAAGAGTTCGACGTTATCATCGGCATGGATTGGTTAACGAACAACGAGGCTACTATTGTCTGCAACCGCCGAATCATCCGAATCAAGACTTCAGACGGCCGAGTGTTAGAGATTAAAGGCGACAAGCGTAAAGGTGCTCATTGTTTTATATCGGTTGAGAAAGCGCGTAAATATCTTTCTAAGGGTCACGAATCCTACTTGTGTTATGTCTCGTCTGAAACTGTCTCTAAAGATAGCAAGAAATCAGTGTCTGATATTCCGATCGTCTGTGAGTTCCCAGACGTATTCCCAGATGACATTTCTGGAGTGCCACCGGAACGACAAGTTGAATTCGGGATTGACTTAGTTCCTGGTGCGGCTCCCATCGCTAAAGCCCCCTACAGACTTGCTCCTGCAGAAATGCAGGAAATGTCAAAACAACTGCAAGATCTGTTAGAGAAGGGATTTATCCGACCGAGTTCATCTCCGTGGGGTGCACCTGTCTTATTCGTTAAAAAGAAAGACGGAACTCTCCGAATGTGCATCGACTATCGTGAGTTGAATAAAGTCACAATCAAAAATAAGTATCCTCTGCCCAGAATTGATGATCTATTTGATCAGCTACAAGGAGCCAGCTACTTCTCAAAAATCGATCTTCGTTCTGGGTATCATCAGCTGAAAGTTAAAGATGAGGATATTCCAAAGACAGCCTTCCGAACAAGATATGGTCATTACGAATTTCTCGTAATGCCTTTCGGTTTAACGAATGCACCAGCGGCGTCCAATGGATCTCATGAATCGCGTGTGCAGACCAATGCTGGATAAGTCAGTTATCGTGTTTATAGACGATATCCTGATTTACTCCAAAACGGAGGCTGATCATGTTGTTCATCTACGTTAATTGCTAGAGTTATTGAGAAATGAAAGACTCTACGCAAAATTCTCAAAGTGTGAGTTTTGGCTCAGACAGGTAAAAATCTTACATTGTCTCGAGTTATTTTTTTTAAGCGTTCGTTGTTTCAAAACTTGAATTCTACTTTGATTTCTTTATAGATTCAATTCCTTGGCCATGTTGTATCTGGCGAAGGCATCTCCGTTGATCCATCCAAAGTCGAGGCCGTTCAAAAATGGCAAACGCCTCGCAATGCCTCCGAAATCAGAAGTTTCCTTGGATTGGCTGGTTACTACCGGCGATTCATTAAGGACTTCTCAAAGATTGCTGTGCCACTTACGATGCTAACACGAAAGAATACACCTTTCGTATGGGCTGATAAACAGCAAGAGGCATTTGAAACTCTGAAGCAGGAACTCATTCAAGCGCCGATCCTAGCCTTACCAGAGGGCAATGATGACTTCGTCGTTTATAGCGATGCATCTGGTACAGGTTTAGGTTGTGTCCTCATGCAAAGGGGAAAAGTCATTGCCTACGCTTCAAGGCAATTGAAAGACTACGAGAAAAGTGCACCAACTCATGATCTTGAGTTGGCTGCCGTTACCTTTGCATTAAAAATTTGGCGGCATTATCTCTATGGGACTCGGTGTCAGCTTTACTCCGACCATAAAAGCCTCAAACATCTATTTACTCAAAAGGATCTGAACATGAAACAGCGTCGGTCCTTGAAGCTTATTAAGGACTGTGATTGCGAGATCCTATATCATCCCGGCAAGGCCAATGTGTTCGCGGATGCATTGAGTAGAAAAGTCTATCCAGAAAAGTGTTGCTATGCTCTGACTCCAATTGTATTCTCTTCTGATCTCATCGAAGACATTAAATCTGCTCAAGCTGAAGCCTTGAAAGAAGAGAACATCTGTTATGAAAATCTCAAAGGGCAACTTCAATTTTTGTCTATGAATCATTTGGGACTTCAATGTCTCAAGGGAAACCGAATCTGGATTCCTAAATATGGTTCTATTCGCAACACTCTTCTATCTGAAGCCCATCAGTCCAAGTTATCCATTCATCCTGGCAGCTCAAAGATGTATTTCGATCTGAAAGCTGACTATTGGTGGCCAGGAATGAAGAAAGACATCGGTCAATTCGTTGAAAGCTGCATAATATGTCAAATGGTTAAGGCAGAACATCAGAAGCCCTTCGGGGATATGCAACCACTGCCAGTTCCTGAGTGGAAAAGGGAGCATATAACCATGGACTTTGTCACAAAATTGCCAAAGACCAAGAGACAGCACGACTCCATCTGGGTAGTCGTGGATCGGTTAACGAAGTCAGCACATTTCATACAGATGAAAGAGACATACTCACTTGATAGATTGGCGCAGATGTACATTACCGAGGTTATTTCACGTCACGGTGTGCCAAAATCTATCGTCTCTGATCGTGATAGTCGTTTCACTTCGAGATTTTGGAAAGCACTGCAAGACGGGATGGGTACTCGAATCTCAATGAGTACAGCTTATCACCCTAATGCAGATGGCCAAAGTGAACGCACTATCCTAACTCTGGAAGATATGCTCCGTGCCTGCGTTCTTGATCTGGGTGGTAACTGGGATGACCATTTACCCTTGGTCGAATTCTCATACAACAACAGTTATCATTCCACGATTAAGATGGCTCCTTTTGAAGCTTTATACGGACGAAAATGCAGAACTCCCACCTGTTGGCGCGAAACAAGTGAATCACCTTTAGCAGGTCCGGCACTTCTACAGTTGACTCATGATAAGATTCAGCTTGTCAGAAGGAACATCCTTGAAGCCCAAAGCAGGCAGAAGTCGTATTACGATAATCGTCACAGATCGATCAGTTTCGCAGATAACGATTGGGTGATGCTGAAGGTGTCTGCAATGAAGAATGTGGTCCGGTTCATAAAGAGGAACAAGCTAGCTCCGAGATTCATCGGCCCGTTCAAGATTATTGAAAAGATAGGAAATCAATCTTATCGTCTTGAACTGCCAACTGACTTAGCTGGAATACATCCTGTATTCCATGTTAGTCATCTACGAAAGAGTCTAGCTGACGAAAGAGAGGTACAAATACCACACGTTAATGTGCAAATTGATGAGAAGCTTCGAGTGGTTGAAGAGCCGGAATGCATTCTGGACTCGAAGACCAAAAAGCTTCGTAATAAAGAGATACAGATGGTGCTCGTCCAGTGGAAACACCACAAGGGTTCGCATCAGTCTTTGGAATCAAAAGATGTCATGAAAGCAACATATCCAAGTCTGTTCGAACATAGCTAACTTCGGGGACGAAGTTTGTGCGTGGTGGAGCCCATTCTGTAACAACCTAGCTTTTGACTTGACTTTATTTTCTGCTTTTGACTCAATAATGTAATTTTATAACATTATTTGTATTGTAATTTTAATTAAGTAATGAAAATATTTAATTAAGATAAATTAAGTTTGTGATGATAAAATGAAGATAAATATGTATTTAAATGAAAATCAGATGTAGGGGGACCAATTGTGTCAATATTTGAAAGTCTTGAAATATAAAGACTCTAAGTCTTTATTTTCTTCATTTTTCATCATCTCATTACACAAAACCCTCTCACTCTCTCTCTAAAATCAGCTGGAAACTCAAAGAATCAGAAGAAGAATTCGTGAATCTAACAGAAGATTATCAAGAATTAGTAAAATTAAAGGTAATACAACTAAATTCTAAGTTTTAGTTTGTATTTTTAAGAATTTAAATGTACATATTCGAATTTATAAATCTGTAAAAATTATGTTATGTGTTTGAAATGTTGGATTGAAATCATGTAATGAAACCCATAAATGATTTAGAAACAGAAATCGTAGCTTAAATCATCAAAAATCTGAGTTTTTATAAACTTTCATGTTCTTGAGAAAAATTCAACATTTTGAACAAATCTAGATGATTTAAAGTGTTTAAATATAGGGAAAACAGTGTAAAAACGTCCCAAAAATGATAATATAATCTCAGATTCAATTGCATGTGATTAAAATTTAAGTTTGGTGAATTTTTGGTAAAACCCGTAAGGGTCGACCTGCAAATCTGCAAGTGAACTCGGCGAGTTCATAGGGGAACTCGGCGAGTTCCCAAGAACAACTTGAACATTTCTTCAAAAATTCATAAGTATCGGATCCGAATTCGGTTGGGACCCGAATTCGGATGAAAATCGAAATTAGATTTGGATCGAAATTAAAATAGAACCGATCTCGGATGGACCCGAATTCGGATGGGTCAACATAATTCGGATGGTCCGAAATCCGGTTTAGGGTCCGTACTTCGGGCATGAACTCGGCGAGTTTACCGAGCTAACTCGGCAAGTTCTATGCTTTTCTTGTACAATTCGGATGAGGAAGTGGTTCAATCCAGATCAGCCTTGTCCAGATGTCCCAAATTAGGATGCTTCCAATTCGATCCATATTCGGTCCGAATCCGAATAAATTAATTCGGATACATCCGAATTCGGTTGCCAATTCGGGTGGCCCATTTTACATATTTTATATAAGAATTTAATATTTATGAATAAAGCAAGGTAATATATATAAATAAATATTTTTATATATATCTTTTGAGAATTTGATGATACAAAGAAAATTAACCAATTAATAATTAAATGAGTTATCAGTTATCAAAATTAGATTAAATAAAGATAAAGATCTAAAATGTTCTTGACAATGATGTAATATTATTCTGGACAGGTTCAGATAAATCTGAACAAATAATTAAAGATTGAAAAGGCAAAGCCAGAGTTCAGAAAGATTAAAGATAAATCCTGTGATAACTCAGGTGGTGGATTATAAATCTGCTTGATAAAGACCTACAGAAACTGAGTTATAGATATTCAATTTTTCATGCTAGACTTCCGGTTGAGACATATTGTTGATGATAGATTATTTGACATTCATACTTATTCAGCTGGATTGTGACCTGTGCACACCATGGTTCGGTGATGCCCTGTGGATCATGATAGCTAGTTGACTTATCATTTCGCCTGACATTGTATTTACATTTCAATTCATATATTGCTATGAAATTACTGCTATCATGACTTTGAATACTATGCTTTCCTCTTTGATTGCATCATTGACATATTGATTCAGCTTGTATGATTAGCCTTGTCGGTCTATTGTTCTAGACCATGCTACTTCACCAGTTCTATTGAACTTGGTATAGACACTCCGATGTTCCCCCATGAAGACCGCTGGTAGCTAGCCCAGCATAAGTGGATAGCTTCCACTAAAAGCGTGAGCGTGGGCTGAACATCATCCAATTCTATGAGTTCTATGTCTCAATCATGAGTCGGCAGTCCAGACATATCACGCTTTGACCCATGATCCGCTTGATTAATGCATGTGAATCTGAAAACCTATATTCTCACTAAGCTTTGCTTACAGTTGCTATTTGACCTTTTTATAGGAAAAGATAAAGGAAAGTCACCTGTTGGACCTAGTTCTTAGGTCTTACAAGATCAAGATTGAAGTTTTCTATAGACCACTACTCAACAAACCCTTCGGTACTGATTGGCAGATGATAATTGTGGTGGTCTGGGTAGACTTGATTTGATTGTATGATGACATGAATTAGATTAGTCTCGTACCCTTTATAAGTTTAATTTGAAAATTGTAATCTGAACTAAAATTTATATTAAACTTATCCTAATGTTTGTACTTGTAATCTGAAATTCCGCAACTTAAATTACTCTATCTTAGTTATGATTGATATCGTGTTGCATAATGTGGGACCTAGACTCTGAGGACTGCCCTGTAAGGGGAGGTCTTCACACCTTCTTAAACATTGCTTTCAAACTTCCCTAAGTGAGTCTTAGTGTGAAGAATGGTACATGGACAGCCAAATGACTTGAAAAAGGTTATTAAGGGTATTCTATTATGGAATAACTCATATGGAGTTTTCCCTTGAGATTGAACAATCTGAACCCTATTTATAACATAACAGGCTGTGTTGACTGCTTCGGCCCAAAAGGTCATTGGCAGTTTTGAATCAGCTAACATGGTTCTAGCAGCCTCAATTAATGTTCTGTTCTTTCTGTCAGCTACACCATTTTGCTGTGGTGTTCTTGGTGCATTATATTGTCTAGCAATACCTTTGGACTCACAAAAACTGTTTAGAATATGATTTTTAAACTCAGTTCCATTGTCTGATCTTATCACCTTGACTTTTGAGTTGGATTGGTTTTCTATCTTAAGAATAAATGACTTAACTAGCTCAGCAGTTTCATCTTTAGACCTAAGAAAGTAAACCCAAGTAAATCTGGTGAAATCATCAACAATAACTAAACAGTAGGCCCTTTTATTCAAACTTAAAACAGATGTTGGACCAAATAGATCCATATGAATCAGATGAAGAGCAGATGAGATTGAATTTACTTCTTTGGCCTTATGAGAAGTTTTGTGTTGCTTGCCTTTAAGACATGCTACACAATGATCATCACATATGAACTCCTTTTGTGGTAAACCTCTTACCAGATTCTTTGTGACTAAAACATTCATGGACTTGAAGTTCATGTGACAAATCCTTCTATGCCAAAGAGCAGACTCATTGGATGATGCTTTGGATATCAAACAGCTTAAAGTACTTGATTTGGATAAAAGTTCTGTGTCCAAACAGTATACATTGTCCTTTCTTGGTGTTCTTAGTAAAACAAGATTTTCAGGAATTTTAAAATCTTTTGAAAGGACAATGCACTCAGAATCTGAAAACAAAACAATATTTTGTTTGTCACAGATTTGAGAGACACTCAATAAATTATACTTAAGCTGTTCAACATACAAAACATCATTGAAAATCATGTTGCCTACATTAACAGTACCTTTACCTGTAACCTTACCTCCTTTGGAGTTGCCTCCAAATGCAACAAATCCTCCGTCAAAGCCTTTGAAATTTGACAAGCACTCAGAATTGCCTGTCATGTGCCTAGAGAATCCACTATCCAAATGCCATCTTGTTTTATGTGGTGACCTGTGGTTACCCTGCACAAATAAAATCTTAGTTAGTAGTGGAGTAAACCCAAACCAAGTTGGTTTTGGGTTGTCCTTGTGCATTAACATAACTAAATACTGCCTTGGATTTCTTATACTTAGTAAGATCCACTAATGGATTTTGTGGAGAGTACTTAGTTAGCACATGAGGTATCCAGGTATTTTGTCCATCCTTTTCAGTAACTGTCTCAGATGATCCATTACCAGTCCCAATTTTGAGCCTACCAGTCTGAATTGAGTCTGTAGTGCTAACAGCTTGAGAATTTGCACTAGCAGTCTCAACTTTAGACTTGGCAGTTTCAACACTTGTATCAACAGGTTCACCTGAGTTTGTACCTTTGACACACCATATTTTTTTAAAATTTACTTTTGGTTTAGCTAAAACTTGTTTTTGGTGTGTGGACTGTTTCTTATTAACTTTTGTGAACCTGTGATCTACTGTTTTCTTTGGAACTGATGCAGTAAGAGGTTTGGCCTTTGGATTTTTTGAATTTTGAGAGTTTTTCTTTGGATGTTTCACAGCCTGTTTTGCAACAGATGGTTTATAAAAACAATCTCTGGCCAAGTGATTCTTTCTGCCACAATGAAAACATTTTTTGACTGTTTGAATTGGAGAACCAGTTTTATTTGACAATTTCTGGTTCTTGTTCCTCTGATTTCCCCTTACCTGCTGTTGTTTGGGAAACTTTTGGACACCATGCTTTTGGCATGTGCAGACTGGAACATTTTTACCCTTTTTATTATTCTTTGAAGAAGATGCAGTGTTACAGTTATAAGGTACAGAAACCTGTGGAGCAGCATTGCACACACTCATCTTCTCCTTTCCTTTCTTACTAGGGGCTTGGATTTCTATAGGTGCACTCATTGTTTTGTTTACTTTCTCAACTGCTGTGCACTCACAGTCTCCTTTTTGAATCTGATCTTCTTTAGATTCAGGACTGTAATCAAGGATAGGATCTACAGTAGTCATAGACTCATCTAATGGTTCATTGACAAGCCTATCAGCAACCTCACTCATTGGATGAATGTATTTGTTGTTGTATGGAGGTGGAGTAGCTCTGTAGCCTATACCTTCTTCGGGATTAACCTGAGATTTTACCTTATCTTTGAATTGAACTTCCATTAGGTGTTCCAGCTTTTGATTTGCCAATTTGAAGTTATCTAGATCTATATTGACAGATTCTAGTTTCTTATTAGCCTCTAACACCTTTTGTTCAGTCTCTTCTACCTTTTTATTTAGGGATTCTATTTTCTTATTTAGCTCCTTTTTCTCCCATTCATGATATGTTCTATCATGTCCCATTTGAATCTCATTATCCTTATAGTCATTGATCTGTTTTTCAAGATCTTCTATGGCTTGCATGTATTCATATCTCCTCTCTTCCATCTTAGCTAGAGTTTTACGCATGCTCTCATTATGATCTCTGTACTTTTTAACCATATTTTTGCATGCTTGAGAGCAGAGTTTGGAAATTACCTCAGATGGTAGTTCAGTGGAGGAGACATTTGATGTTTCTGCCATTAGAGCTTGATTTTGAAACTCTTCCTCTGTCTGATCACTCCAGTCAAACACATTGTCTTCTTGAGAGACAAGTGCTTGTGATGATGAAGCCTGATTAGTCTGCTGAGGCCTTGATGATTGTTGATTTTGAGATCTGCATTCTCTGGCAAAGTGGCCAAGTTTGTGACATTTATAACACTCAACTTTTGACTTATCAAAAGCTGGTTTGCCTTCTGCTCTGGCTTGAAAGTTGGTCCTGCCAGTTCTTTTAAGAAACCTTTTGGCCCTCATTGTCAGCATTGCATGTTGCCACTTCAGATCCATCTCTTCAAGATCATCTGGATGAATCTGTTCTAGATCTTCAGCATTTAGTGCAAACAGTCCATCATTGGCAACAAAAGCCTCATAGTGAGCTTCAGTAGAGTTGCCATCACTACCTGAAAAGGAATCACTGCAATTAGATTTTTCTGATGACATAAGTGCAATATTGTGATTATAAGAAAGAGATTTCTTTTTAGTATCAATCTCAGTCTCAATCACTCTCAGACTGTTGTACAAATCATCCAGTTCTATTTCATCAAGAGTGTCTTTTGTGCTCCATTGAGCAGCATAAACTGTCCATTCTTCTCCAAGAGATCTGAGAAACTTTCTGTTGACCTCATCATGATCCAGGCTGACTTTTGCACTTTCCAGTTCACTTATCAGTTTGTTGAACCTGTCAAAGATTTGAGTAAGGTTTTCATTCTTGCCACCAGAAAAGTTCTCATACTGTTGTTTCAAAAGATCCTTTTGATTTCTCTTGGTACTGGCATTACCAGCAAATCTTTTCTCTAAAGCATTCCAAAGAGAATGAGCAGTATAAAACTTTTTGAACTGATGTTGATAAGCATTAGGAATGGCTATTGGTAAAAGTGTAAGAGCTTTCACTTCATTCATTCTAGCCTTTGTTTCAAGTTCAGTTTTTGGAGGAGTTTTGACTGGTTTTCCCTCATCATCAAGTTCTGGATCAACTACAGGAGAAAATTCAACAGCTTCCCATATAGCATAGTCAATAAATTGAATATGCTGTTGAATCCTGAGTTTCCACATTTCAAACTCAGTGGGCTTGAGCATAGGCACTTTGAGTCATTGCCCAGATCCACTGCTGCTATTATCAAATTCCATTGCAAAAGATTAAAAGTTTAAAAGAAAGCTTTCGACTTTGGAAAACAAAGAACGACCTGTCTCTGATACCACTTGTCAGGATCTGAACTTAACTACCTAAGATTAACTGATTTGAATTGATCAGAGTATAAATCAATAATCTTGTATTAAATCAAACTCTAATTAAGAAGTGTGCGGAATAACACTTAATTATTTTGATAAAAGCTTTCAGACTTCATAACAAATAAACATAAGAAATAAACAAATTTGCTTGTATTGCTGAATCAAAATGATTACAATCACCTCTAATCTGTTTGATTAGACGAAGAACACAAATTGTTCTTAGGGTTTTACAACCTTAGAGGCTTATGAAAACTTAAACAAAAAGCAATTACAAACTTGAATATGCAGAAACTTCTAATACAATAGAAAAACCTATTCTATGTATTTATAATACTTTCTGATTTGTTTCCTTGAAGGACTCTTACTTCTCTGATAGTAGATATGCTGAAATCATCGTGTAGATATCTTTTCCTGAATATCAGCACTATCTGTTTATGAAACCGTTGAGCAGCTTGAATCTCTTAGCAGTCTGAGCAGGGCAGCTTGAGTGAAATTACTCTGGCAGCATGAACTTTTACACTAGCAGTTCGAGATTCTTCAACTAACAGCATGAACTTTGTACATACACAGAAATTCTACTAACAGTCTGAAAAGTCTAACTAACAGTTTGAACTACTTAGAATATTTCCCAACAGAACTCTGTTAACTCACTAAGCAATGTTAGCTTACTCTGTCATGACAACTCTCTTTACAGGAAAAGCTGATAAGGGCAATACCATAGCAGGTAGTTCGTCCCAGGCTAAGTGAACCTGGATAGTTGATGATTGCAGACTTTTGGACCTATTGTTGATGCCTACTTTTGTAAAGATTATTGCGGTCTCGGGTAGCTTGTCCAATCTTCCGCGCTCTGATTGAAGATTTTAGAAGCTAGATTAGAGCACCATCATATCTTTATATATTTTGTAATTAAGTATCTTAAAGCAACTTGAATCAGGTATTTGGAACTGTGGTATCAGACAATAGTAATATTTATTACTTAATGAAATGTATTTTAAGAAATTACGACGTGTACTGTTTGTGGTAACTTGGGTGTTACATAAGGCTTCTTAGGCTTCCAACCCAGATATTTCAATGGCACAAATGGTGCTATTGGTCTTACTCGATGGTTCGAGAAACTAGAGTCCGTCTTCCGGAGCAACTGCACTGAAGAAAACAAGGTGAAGTTTAATCATCATACGCTTCAGGATGGAGCCCTTACGTGGTGGAACTCATATGTGTAGTCTGTCGGGATCGACACATCATATCTACTCCTATGGACTGAGTTGAAGAGGATGATGATTGACGAATATTGTCCGAGAAGCGAGCTCCAAAAGATGGAGTCTGCGTTTTGGAATTTGATGATTAATAGAATGGGATATTGCTAGGTATACAAGCCGTTTCCATGAGCTGAGCTTGCTATGCCCTGGAATGGTCACTCCGAAATATAAAAGGGTCGAGCAATACATCTGGGGACTCTCCCCCAATATCCAAGGAAACGTGACCTCTTTAAATCCGACCACGATCCAGAACGCCATCCGTATGGCACAGAACTTGATGGATCAAGTAGTACGTCAGGGAGCAGCAGTTGCAAAGTCTAATGATCACAAGGGAAAATGAGAAAACCGCTCAAGAAAGAGTTCAGGGAACCAGCAGAAGAAGCAAGAGACGATCAAGGCCTATGTAGCTTGGTCTAAACAAAGAAGAGCTACACTGGCAACAAGCCATTTTGCAAAAAGTGCAACTATCACCACACAGGTCCGTGTGGAAACCTGTGTGGAAAATGTAAAAGACAGGGTCATCTAACCAAGGATTGTAGAGTTTCCAATGTTGGGACCAACAACGGACCCCAGAAGAGGTATTTTGAGTGTGGAATTGTGTGGAATTTCAGAAAAGATTGCCTGAAGTTGAAGAATGTCGGGGGAGCTCAAGGAAGAGCTTTTGTCATGGGTAGTGGGGAAGCGAGGCAGAATCCCGACGTGGTCACGGGTACGTCCTTTCTCAACAACACTTATGCTTTTATATTGTTTGATACTGGAGCTGATAGGAGTTTTATATCCACTAAGTTTAGTAAGCAGATAAATGCCACTCTTACCCCTTTAAGTGCCACGTATTCTATACAGGTTGTTGACGGTAAGACACTGAAAACATATAACATAATTCGAGGATGCTCCTTAGAATTAGAAGGTCAACAATTTGAAATAGATTTGTTTACTGTCAGACTGGGAAGTTTCGACGTGGTTTTAGGCATGGACTGGTTATCGAAAAACTGTGCAGAAATCGTGTGCGATAAGAAGACGGTGTGCATACCCTTAGTCAATAACAAGGTACAAACTGTCCAAGGCGAACGGCGAAACACCAAGTAAGCATCATCTCATGTATTATGACCCTGAAGTGTCTGCGAAAGGGTTGTCAAGCAATCCTTGTCCACATGACGGAAAAGGAGCTGAAGGAGAAGTAGCTCAAAGATATTCCTGTAGTCCGTGATTACCCCAACCTCTTTCTAGAAGACCTGCCTGGACTCCCGCCATCAAGACAAGTCAAATTCCATATCGACTTTGTGCCAGGGGTGGCACCAGTGGCTCGAGCTCCATACCGTTTAGCATCATCGGAGATGCAAGAATTCTCCAATCAGCTACAACAGCTTTTAGATAAAGGGTTTATCAGACCTAGTTCCTCACCCTGTGGAGCTCCGGTTTTGTTTGTGAAGAAGAATGACAAAACTTTCAGGATGTGTATCGATTATCGGGAACTAAATAAGTTGACCATAAAGAACTGATACCCTCTCCCAAGGATTGATAACCTATTTGACCAAATCCAAGGGTCAAGCTTCCAATCGAAGATTGATTTGAGGTCTGGTTATCACCAGGTCAAAGTTCGCGAGGAGGATATTCCCAAGACAGCTTTCAGAACCCGGTACGGTCATTATGAATTCCAAGTAATGCCATTTAGGCTGACCAATGCACCAGCCGTATTCATTGACCTTATGAATCGAGTGATCAAATCGTACTTGGACAAGTTCGTGATCGTCTTCATTGATGACAGCTTAATCTACTCACGAAACAAGGAGGAGCATGAGCAACATTTGAGGCTAATTTTGGAGTTGTTGGAGAAAGAACAACTAAATGCCAAACTTTCAAAGTGCGAATTTTTGTTAAGAGAAGTAAAATTCCTTGGTCATGTGATCAACAGTAAAGGAATTCAAGTTGACCCCACAAAAATCGAAGCCATCAAGAATTGGGCAACTCCTAGGACCCCCATGGAGATACGCCAATTCCTAGGTCTTGCCGGGTATTATAGGAGATTTATAAAAAACTTCTCAAAGATCGCCGGATCTCTAACGGAACTGACCCGAAAGGACATAAAGTATGATTGGGGTGATGACCAAGAGGCGGCATTCCAGTTATTGAAGTACAAGTTGTGTAGCGCGCCTATTTTGTCCTTACCCGAAGGAAGTGAGAACTTTGTAGTTTACCAGCGATTCTTCACACAATGTACTTGTACAATACAAAGTGTACTGTATTTATGGATCATAAGAGTCTTCAACACATCTTAAACCAGAAAGAGTTGAATATGAGGCAGCGCCGTTGGATGGAATTGCAGAGTGACTACGACTGTGAAATTCGCTATCACCCGGGGAAAGCCAATGTGGTTGCAGACGCTTTGAGCTGAAAGGTACGAGCTAAGCCATTAAGAGTACGAGCCCTAGTTATTACCATTCAACTAAACCTTCCTTCCTTAATTCATGATGCACAAGTAGAAGCTGTTAAGGAGGAATATATGAAAAATGAAGCCCTGTGAGGAATCGATAACAGTTTGAGATAAGGGCTAATGGGAGTTGATACTTCATGAATAGAGTCTGGTTACATAGTTATGGTGGAGTAAGAAAGTTGGTTATGGATGAAAGACACAAATCAAGAAATGTTGTTCACCCCGGATCCGATAAGATGTATCATGATCTCAAGAAGCTGTACTGGTGGCCTAACATGAAGGCTGACATTGCCACATATGTCAGCAAGTGCTTAACGTGCTCCAAGGTTAAGGCAGAAAACCAGACACCATCTGGATATTTGAAACAACCAAAAATTCCCCAGTAGAAGTCGGAACGGATAACCATGGACTTCATAACAAAACTGCCATAGACATCAAGAAGGTACGATACCATTTGGGTAATAGTCGACCGTCTAACGAAATCTGTGCACTTTTTACTGATTAAAGAGACCGACAAGATGAAAAATCTGGCTTAAATTTACCTCAAGGAAGTCATCTCTAGGCATGGAGTTCCTGTCTCAATCATCTCAGATATAGACAATAGATTCACATCCAGATTTTGGCAATCATTACAGCAAGCTTTCGGTATAAACTTGGACATGATTACCTCATATCACCCTCAGACTGATGGTCAGAGTGAAAGAACGATCCAAACCCTTAAAGATCTGTTAAGAGCCTGTGTAATTGATTTCGGGTGGAGCTGGGATACTCATTTACCTTTACTGGAGTTCTCGTACAGCAACACTATCACATGAGTGTCAAGACTGCTCCATTTGAGGCACTATACGGATGGAAGTTCCATCACCTCTCTGCTGGGCCGAAGTCGGGGATAGCCAAGTCACGGGCCCATAAATCATACTTGATACCATCGAAAAGATAGTGCAGATTTAGAATCGATTAAAAGCTGCTCGCGATCGTCAGAAAAGTTATGCAGCTGTGAGTCGAAAGTCTCTAGAGTTTCAAGTAGGAGAAAGGGTATTGCTGAGAGTGTTGCCAGGGAAGGGCATAGTACGATTTGGAAAACGAGGAAAACTGAATCCTTGTTACATCGGGTCATTCAAAGTCCTGAAGAGAATTGGTCCTGTTGCCTATCGGTTAGACCTACCGCCTGAGCTTAACAGCGTGCACAATACCTTCCACGTGTCAAACCTGAAGAAGTGTTTGCAGATGAAACACTTGTTATTCCTTTGGAAGAAATCTAGCTCGATGATAAACTTCGTTTTGTCGAAGAGCCGGTAGAAATCATGGACCGTGAGGTGAAAAGATTAAACCAAAGTCGCATTCCAATTGTCTTAGTCAGATGGAATTCCAGACGTGGTCCAGAATTCACTTGGGAACATGAAGATCAAATTAAATAGAAGTACCCTCACCTCTTCTCAACTAACAAGACCCCTGAGGATACACGATAAAATTTCTGGAGAAATTCCCTTAACAGGGGGAGACTTTAACAATCGGAGCAAACTCAGGTTAGCAACTATAACTTAATCAGTAGTTATTAGCAAGTTATAACCTAATCAGTGATCATTAACAATTAATCAACGTGATTAACAAATTCCATAAGGAAATTCATTTTTCAACTAAAAACAATTTCATCAGTGAGATAAAATGACAAAGTAGTTAATCTGATCGATTTACGATATGATAGATTAATTCAACTAAGTGCATAATTAAATTAAGATTATTGACACTGATCATGCATTAACAAACTTACATAACCTTAATTATGCAAGACAAAACAATTACACAAAACTAGTATATTCATAAGTATTTATGAAATTACATAAATAATGGAAAATACAAGAATACAATCTATATACTTTATACAAAAAAAAATACAACATAAATACACTATGATGGCCGGCCACTAGGTGGTACCATCATAGGTTTTGACTTCAATTTTTTATTCCAAACACCTTGCCCAATCAACATCAAATCCCCTTTCACATCTTCCTTTCATTTCATCTATATCTTCACTCAACCTCCATTTGCATGACCACTTTTTCTATATAGATAGAGACTTCACTTTCATTCATTTTTCATACCTTCAAACAACAAAACACTCTCTTCTTTCGCCCTCTTAAAATCCGGCCAAAGGGCCTTGTGCAAGGCCAAGAATTTCAACTTCTATTCTTCAAGTTTTCTAGAAAGTTTTTGGTGCAACAAATTCAAGAACTCAACTTCTACTTATTATCATAGCTCTAATACATCTAAATAAGTAAATACTTCTTATATTAGTGTTTATATAAGTTTTGCATAATATATATAATCACCAACAACAACAAATTTCATTAAAACTCAAGTTTATAAATAACTAGTTTTGTTTTAAACTTTGTTTCTTCAAATGTGTTTATAAATATATAAACAGATAATGTAAGTATTAATAATATGAAAACAAGTTATATAAAGGTGTTTCATAGCCTTTAATACACGTGGTTTTTTGAATAAACAACAAGAATCACAAGTTGTTTCAAGGATATGAAATCTGGATTTTCGGTAGAAATGTTACATCAACTTTCAAAATCATAACTAATTCAAAACTTAACGAAATGAGTTTATTCTTCTTTCAAAAGTTATATCTATGTTTTAACTATATATCTAGAGATTTTCATGATTTAATATGGTGTTTTGAACCCCTAATTATTATTTGGATACCGAAAGGTCTAACAGCTCAAAAATGGCCAACATAGGGTTTTTAACGAGCCTTTTCCCTAACCTAAACACCTCGAAAAATGGCTGTTTTTACCTTGAAAAATTACTTGTATATAGTAGTTGTATGACTATGAATATCAAAGTCGAAATGGTTTTGAAGCTTGGTCAAAAACAGCTACATAGTAGGCCGAAAAACCACGACAAAACCTGGAAAATCCATATATATATATATATATATATATATATATATATATATATATATATATACACATATATATATATACACACTTGAACTTTTTAAGTGGGTTTATTTATGAACTTGTTAAGTTTGTTGATTTAAAATATAAAAACCCTCATACATGCATTTTATCATTTATGTGAGTTATTAAGTCCCTCATATCATTTTGGATTCGGTTAAACAAATCAAGTTTCATCACAAGTCATCAACGAAATCTCCGTTTTTACGCTCTTTTTGCCATTATTTACGGTGAGTTTTCATAGCCCCATTTTTGAATGTTTGTATTATTTTGGGGTGAGAATACATGTTCAACTTTTTATTTTATATGGACACAAGTACTTGAATCATTTTTCGTATTACATAAGATTGATAATTCACCACCGCCCTCAACCATGAACCATTAATTACTACGTAAACGTGAATATTGTGGATAGATCTATTTGGGTTAACGCCCCCATCCGGGTTGGTCGCACCAATTGTAAACGGATTCATAATTATTTGATAATTCTTGTTATTATGGTGTTGGATACCACAAGGGAACTCATAAGTTAAGTTTTGGGGTCATGGGACTTATGGTTATACTTAAATTATATGATTCGTTTTTATTTTACAAGTCACTGAAATCTTGTGTTTTCTATACAATGTCTTAGTTATCGACTAAACCTATGAGCTCACCAACTTTATGTTGACGTATTTAACATGTTTTTCTCAGGACCATAAAAGCTAAGGTATCATGTTCATGGCACGTTTACAAGATCATCATGTTTTCAGAGTCTTCGTGCATCCCAAACATTGCGGAGATTATTTTTCATAACTTAAACTTTTGTCATGTATTTTAATCTCCGCACTAGTGACTTTGTATTTTGTGATGCCTGTAAAACGCTATTTATATTTTTATGCATTTTCGAAAATGTCCATTTAGAGGTCGTTCATTGTGATTATGACTTCGTTTTCGCGACGTCACGGCTCGTTGCCGAGCGAGGTATCAGGGTGTGACATTATATGAAATCATACAAGTGCAAGCAAAGATTAAAATGACTTAAGAAAGTCACACATGTCAATGAAAAAGAGATATATGCTTATAAGCCATCAAAATCATGACAATACAAGTCTAAAGTATAATGATGATTCAACAAAGCCTAATATGACATGATAAGCCATCAAATGTAAAGTCTTTAAAGATAATGTGTATGCCATTGTCAAACATTGGACAGGTTCAGATAATCTGAACAAATTAATAAAGTTAATGTAATTGAAAAGTGGGTCAAAGTCTGTAAATCCAAGCGAAGTCCAAAAAGCCATAGCTTAAAGTTAAATCCTGAGATAACTCAGGTGGTGGATTAATCCGCTTGCCAAAGCTCAATAGCTCAGTCTAATTCAGTAAATTGTGAGTTATAAATATTTTAGTTTTACATGACTGATTATGGGTGACACATATTATTGTTCATAGCTTATTTGTTACTCATATATGCTCAGCTGGATTATGACATGTGCTCACCATGGTTCGGTGATGCCCTGTGGATCATGATACCTATTTGATGTATCATCCTGCACACATTGTACTTACAGTTCCTTTCAGTGATTATTATAAACTGATATTGCTATCATGACCTTGGTTATTATGCTTATCATCATTGCTTGCATCACTGCCTTATATGATTTCAGCTCAACATTATTAGCATTACTGTTCTATTGGCATAGACCTTGCTTTTGTCACCAGTTCATCTGAACTTGGTAATTGCTTACTCCGATGCTCCCCCCACGTAGTCTACTGGTAGCTAGCCTAGTATTGAGTGGATAGCTTCCACTAAAAGCTTGAGTGTGGCCTGTACATCATCCTGCTCTAATATTCCATGTCTCACTTTGCGTGGTTGCTGGCGGAAGTGAAGTCATATCACGCAAGACCCACATTCCATCTTGCATTATGACATGTTTTATGATAAATCTATAATCTCACTAAGCCAATGCTAATAGTTGTTGTTGAATCTCTTTACAGGAAAAGACAAGGGTAAATCACCTGTCGGACCTAGTTCTTTGATGTGTCAAGATCAAGTGAAGCATTTAGACCGAACTAAACGACTTTTGGTTCAACTTTGAAGATGTTAACTTTGGTGGTTGGGTAGAATTGCTTTGTTGTGTAGAAGTTATGTACTAGAATAGCTTTGTACCTTTATAAGTTAAATTTGAACTATGTATAATCATTTCTAAAACTGTATTAAACTTAATCCTAATGGTTGTACTATAATTTGAATTTCGCAACTTAATTACTCTATCTTAGTTATTCTTGTTATTGGGTGGCAAATTTGGGACCTAGTCACTAAGACTCCTCCGTAAGGAGTGGTTTTCACAGTATGGTATCAGAGTCCATAGTTTGAGTGAATCAAGTATTATGTGGGTAATACTTGATCTTAAACTGAAGCAATACATAATTATCAATCACTTAGGTGGTTTGAACTAAGATAGGATGTACAGACTCTTAGGATGGGAAAAGGGTACATAGCTTGTAAGTCTATAAACTGAAAGTTACATGATTTTATTTTCAGTAAAGATGTCTGGACCAGGTGCTTTCTCTGACAATATGACACCCTAGCAAATGTATGAGATGATGCAACAACTATTGGCACAATTAGCAGAACAACAAAACAAAAGCATACAAGAACAATTTTAAGCCCGAGATGAGGCTGAAGACAAAAGAAGGGCTGATAGGAAAAATAAAAGAAAAGATAAACAAGTCCAAAACCAAGAATCTGACTCTGAAAACTCAAACCCAGACGCTCAAATTGAACAGCCTAAAAGCTATAAATTCAAAGACTTTAAGGCTAGTGGTGCATTGAATTTTGAGGGTGCTTTAAACCCTATCCAGGCTCTGGACTGGATCAACCATATTGAGTTGATATTTAGTATCTCAGAATGTCTCGATTTCAAGAAAGTGAAGTTCGCTACTGCACTGTTTATCGGCGCTGTTCATGCCTGGTGGAAAATACAGAAGAGTATCTTTGGTGAAGACGTCATCAAAACTCTAGAGTGGAATCAGTTTCTTGATATGTGTTATGGAAAGTATTGTCCTACTGATCAAACAAGACAAGATGGAGGTTCAGCTAATGCAACTGACGCAAGGCACAAACACAGTAGATGAGTATGAGCATGAGTCCTCACGGCTTTGTGGTTACTCTTTTTATCAAGTAGTGACAAAATAAAGGAATACGAATCAATTTTGTAGAGGTTTGAATCCGAGATACAGACACTCGATGAGCACTACGAAGACGTATCTTGAAATGGTCGAAGCGGCTAGACAGATAGAAATGAGTACTTAGAGTACGGCGACCAGCTTGTTGCTCCATAGTCGAATCCGACATGTCCCTGTCCACGGAAGAAGCATAGATTCTACAAGTTCTTTAACACCAGCAAATCAAAGTCTCAGCAATCTGGGCAATTTAGTTCACCTCAGAAACCCCAGGCCTATTCCATCAACAATGAACCGATATTTTGAGAAGGGTGTAAGAAATAACACTTGGGGCAGTGCAATCCTGACGATATTACCTGTTATGCGTGTGGCAAAATTGGCCAATGTAGTGAATAAGTCCCTTAAAGAGGTCTCAGATGTGCTAAATGTGGAAAACGTAGACATTTCTTATACTAGTGTTGTTCCGGACGTAGAAGTCAACCACAATCATCTGCTGGAGGTTCTACTATGAGGATTTCAGCTGCAACGCCAACTGCAAGAACCCGTGCATTCCAAATTACAGCAGAGGAGTCTAAGGAAATGCCAGACGTAGTTACGAGTATTTTTTGCTCAACTTTATCCCTGCCCATGTATTATTTGATCCAGGTGCTAGTCGTTCCATCATATCGACCAATTTTGCACAAAGATTTTCCAAATCTCCTTCAAAGCTCTCAGTCATACTTGATATTGAGACGACCAATAACAATTATGTTATGGCTGATTCTGTATACCGAAAAAGTACTCTTGTCAACAACATCGTATTCAATCTCGATCTTATCCCGATTACGTTGAAAGAGTTTGACGTCATTATCAACATGGATTGGTTGATGAATAATGAAGATACTATCGTTTGCAATCGCCGAATAACCAGAATCAAGTCTTAAGACGGCCGTGTGTTTGAAATCAAAGGAGACAAGCGTAAAGGTGCTCACTGCTTCATTTCAATTAAGAAAGCATAAAGGAGACAAGTCTTCATACGACCGTGTGTTGGAAATCTAAGGGTCATGAATCTTAGGATATACATCCAGTATACCGCGGAATCCTTAAAGCTATTGATAAATATGATTGTATGTACCTTTGGGGTTGGGTAGTGGATTTGTTGATGTAACAAGCAATTATATTGCAATATACAGATCTTGTCCTTGTAGACATTTATATATATATTATGCTTTAGTGACTATGGAAATACAACATGTTTTATGCTTGGAACATTAATTATAATGTTAATATTGGGTTTGTATGTTGCTCTTGGAGTTTATATTATATTTATAAGGGAGGATGTTTCATCGAGTCTATTGAACTCGAGTTCAAGTCCAATGAAGTCGAGCTAGAGTTAACAGAATTCAACTTCGAGTTTGAAAAAATTTAAGTTTTCAAGTAAACGTTCCCCCTCGAATCAACAAGGGACACTCAAATACATACACGAGTTCAAGTCAAATGGACTCGAGATTCGTGTCACATATAAATTGCTTTGATTGCTTCTAAGACTGTCTATCAACACACCAAACCATCAAAATCAAATTTGGAATTGAAACCAAGAATCTTTGATCTTTTAAATCAAACTCGAGTTCAAAACCAATACACTCGAGTTCGAGTCCCATAGACTCGACTTACATGTGACTTGAGGTACTTCGACTTATATGGAAGTCGAGCTCGAGTTACAAGAACTCGAGGTACTTCGAGTGAAGCATAGTCGAACAGATTTTTAAAAACATTTTGGACCACCAAGTCTTCTTTAGGTAAACAACAAAAACTCCTAGATTAATGAACCCTCTCAAGAATTGATATTCACACACTCAAAATTTAATTTTAAACACATTTCTCTCACAGAAGTTTCCCTAAAAACTAACCAAAATTCAGAAAAATTAGATCTTTAGGTTTGAATATGATGACCTTTGATAATGTTAGATTCAACCCAAAATCAGAACTTTAAACCCCTAAAACTGAAATTAAACTACAAATATAAGCACATAAACACTTACACAAATGATTAAACACTGAAAATCACTTGCAAAATGAGATGATGTTTTCAAGAAATTGAAAACCTACGAGAGTATTTTGACAGTCTGAAAGCGGTGGAAAGATTGAAATATTGAAAGGTAATCGCCTTTTATAAGGTTTCAAAAATATCTATTATTATAACCAAACACTGTCATATATCCAAATAGCCACCAAGCATAACAAAATCCAAATACAAGCTCAAACAGACAAATGTATTATAAAATAACAAAGCAAAATAAACAACAAAAAAATAATTAATAAAAAAATGAACAAAGACAAAATTTTAAAAATAAAAAAATAAAAATTAATTATATATATTAAAAAAAAATTTGGCTTTCCTCTAGAATCATGTAATCTAACTCCTCCTGCAACAAATATAAAAAATTAGTACCATACTCCCCCTAAAACAAACAATTATGTTAGATATTTTATTTCAATCCTGTGGTTTCATTTTGTAATAGATAGTGTTTAATTTATTTCCATGTATTTTCATTTCTTTGTTCGTAATCTTTTCTATTTATTAGAAAGTTGAGGGGTATGTTTTGTAAACTCCTCAAACTATCCTAGGTATTTAAAGTTTGTACTGCCTAGGGTTTCACACCCGTGCATTATTGAATATTATCGAGAGGCGGCGGCTGGAACATTCTCTATGCAATATTGACATCCATTGAGTTTCATTCCTTTTGTCTTTTGCTTGATTCATCATTTTCTGATTATATGTGTGCTTGAATATTGTTTGGGACTAATACAACAATTGGTATCAGAGCCAGCGAATTGGATTTCAACTGATTTCTTCATCGATTTCATCCTGTTCATCGTCGTTCGTCACTCGACAAACTCACAGTTTTTTCCTTCTAAACTCTTCTAAATCTTCTGTTTTAACTGTTTTAATGCTTTATATTCATCAACATTTATTCTAGCATATTATCCGAGCATATCTTTTCAATTTTTAAATGTTTTTCAGTGAGAATTTAGTTCAAAACCGAATCTGAAGTGTTTCTTCAAAGTATTGATTGCTTTCGCTTGAAAAATTACGAATTTGGGTGTTTTTGGTTACATGTTTTGCATAAAACTTGTTTCTAAATTCAAACCGAGCACTTAGGTACCATTTTTAAGATTTAGAACTCATTTTCTATATAATTTGGGTTTGTGTTCTTCATTTGATACTATTCTATTAGACGACAAAAAATACTCTAAGTGTAATCTCGAATCCCAATTTCGGATCCTACTTTGGGTGATACAACTTCGTATTAAATAGTACTTCGGTTCTTATATCTCATCTGAATTTCAGATCAGTCACTAGTTCAGATCATCCATCACTTAACCTTCGTTCTTAAAAGCACATCCAAATTTCGGACCAACCACTACTTCGGTTCACTCCAACCGAAACACCAATCATCCGAATTTCGGTCCCACCCGAAATTCGTATCCTATTTAGCCGGTTCTGCTTCAAGTGTCACTCGGTTTCATTTCATCCAAATTTCAGAGCACCATCCGAATTTCGGTTCCTATAGCTCTTTCAGTTTCCACTTCCAAAGATCATTTTTCAAACCAGCACTCACTATCCATTCTCACTATGTCACGAGAAGCTCTTGTACAAGGATCAGAGAACAAACTGCCAGTTCTCTATCCCGATGAATATGAGCAATGGAAAAAGCGTCTCCTCAAATTCATCACCATGCAACCAATGGATCAACTCATGATCCAGTCTATTAATAAGGGACCAACTATCTTCTACTCAGATATTCCAATAGTTTCATCTGCTATTCCTCCCATTCCAGCAGCCAAGGAAGTTCGAGGTACTCAGGATGAGAATGAAAGAGAGAGACAGGTTGCAGACCATAGGGCAGAATACCTTCTATACCAGGCCTTTCCACCGAAATACTCGTTAGTGTTGACAGTAAAATGTCAGCGAAAGATATGTGGGATGAACTTGATATGCAAATGATTGAGGACGATCAAAATGACAGGGAAAAGATTGAGGAAGCAAAGGCTAAATTCTCTATGTTTCTGGAAAAAGGTGGAGAATCCCTATAGAGCACCTTCACCAGATTCTACACTGTCCTAAATGAATTGAACAAGACCCATATCCACAAAGACCGGGATGAAATCAATATCCAGTTCCTATCTTCTCTGGCTCCAGAATGGGGCCTTGCATGTAGAGGTTTGAGCTCTGGAAATCATCACTGAGGTTTCCATAAGTATGTTGTTCAAAGAAATAAAAAAATAGCAGGGAGATGTAGATGCTCACAAACAGATGGCTAACACTTTGGCCTCTCTGTTGCTGACTGTGAACCAAAGCCCAAATCCCAATGATTTCCTGGCATTACTATCAAACAAAACACACATTCCTGAGCCACAACCAATCCCATCTCCTATGCCCTACTATAACCAAGCTGGTTCCTCCTCTCACAACCCATATGCCATACCCCAGAAGCCTGAGCCTTTGGATGCTGAAGAGGCGGATATTCTCGAACAAATAGCCTTGTTATCGAATCGCCTTTAACAAAAGTGATTCTATCAGAAGAAGACCAACAATCAGCTCCGATATGACACTGGCCCTCGAAGGTATCCTGGTGAAGGAGAGATAAGAGAAGAGAGGAAAGGAGAGAGTGGAATGGGTTGATAGAAGGAGAGAGGACTGGCGGAGAGACGACAGAGATTACAGACGATATGATGACCGGAGAGAAAGGACAGACGACATAAAGCACTATCAAGATGATCGCCGCTATAAAAGGTGTGACGATAGAAAAGACGATAACAGGCGGGAGACTCACTGATGTGAGGCTAGCCGAGACTCCTGCCAAGCTAATAAGAGGCCAGAACGAAGAGATGACCGGAAAAGAAATGATGATCCCAGATCATATGACGACCATGGTTGCTACAACTCGGTCACTTTACTCGAGAATGCAAAAAACAGTTCGAGCGTGATATGGGCTACTATGAAAGAAAAGTAGCATTCTTGAAGAAGTGGGCTAATTCTATGATCCCTGTAGCCCAAGAAGACTATTGGGTTGATGAAGAGTCTGATGATGAGGAAGGCAGGGGCAGAACTACTATATGGTCGAGAGAATTGGGTCCATGGATTGTACTACTCCTCCCGACACCGAATCAGAAAACTCTGTAGAGGGGGAGAACACTGAGGAAGCTACAACTTGTCATATGGGCAAATCCGGGGATTCAAAATGCTCTACATCAGACTCTGAGGCAAATGAGGTACATTCCTTTTACTTTCATCAGTCTTTAAATGATAAATTTGTAAAGAATGAATGTAAATGGCACACACAAATAATTGAGTTTGAAGCAAAGTATAATCCTGAAAAAGAAAAGTGTGTTAAAGCGGAACAATTGGCTCAATCAGTAAAAGAAACATCTGACACGTTTGAAAAGAACTGGTTAAACGAGCATAGTCGGGTTAAAACCTTTTTGCAAGAAAAAGTAATGGCTGAGGATAGGAACACTTCACTTAAGAATTGTATTGATACAATTACAAATGAAAAGAGTTCCTGAAAGTCAGAACTATCTGTACTTACAAAACGAAAAGAGTCTTTAAACGTGGGAAACTAGAAAATGATAGAAAGTTTAAAATGACTGAAAAATAAAGAATAGGTTTGTACTCACGGATCAAGACCCTTGATGATGAATTTCTAAAATAGGATCAGACTACACAAACTATTCATCTGAACAACCAAAAGAAACTAGGTTATATCATTCCAAAGAAGGAATCGGTTTTAAAAATCCTAAGTTTTTTTATAAAGGCTCAATTGGTTCTACCTATGTTATTTGATAGAAGGTATATGGGACGCGGGTATCAAGCCTTCTTTCATCACTCATCGGAAGAAGTCCTGACCTAAGAGGAGTAGAAAAGAAAACAAAAAGAAAATAGGAAATTTTCTTTTACATATGAAAAGTTAAATGATAGTTATCCTTACAGAGTACCCACTCTTGAGGATGATTTCTTCGTTAGCTATTCAGCAACAGAAATGAAAGCCAAACCGGTTAAATAAATAACTTATCCTTATATTCCTACAACTGTTCTTCAACTTAAAATCAAAGTTCTAGATGTGGAATTAAGGAAAGCTCGTGAGAAAGCCTTTGCTTATCAAGGAGCTCTCCTCACAAATAAGGAAAAATTGGAAAAGCAAATTCTTGAACATAGTGTAGAATTAACCATTTTACAAAGAATAGTTTAACACAGTTTCAGAAAGGTTAAGTTCTCACTTAAAAGAATCAAAAAACTCTCCTCCTACTAGTGTCGTAAATACATCACTTGGCAAAGGTAAAACCAAAATTGAAGTTTCTTTAAACTATTCGAAAGGTGAGTGCTCTAAATCTTCAAAAATTGAGGTTTCCATAAAGACTAATAGTAAATCAAAGTCTTCAAAGAAACCCAGTCACCAAGGAAATCTCTCTAAGTCCAAGCCTTTCAAAAGTATTGACTCTCCTTGTTTTGTACCTACAGATCATATCAGAAGGGTTCCCAAAACGAGCATGCAATACTTTTCTATTTTTTTTTTTTTTTTTGTGAAGAAGGTTGTAATGCCAAGTGTGTTTGTTTCTAGTGATAGGGTGGATGTAATCTCAGAATACAATGAATGTACTGTAACAGATTTGATATCATGTTTGAAATATTCATCAGCAGAACTATTTACTTTATGTCCTACTCGATTTAGACGTTAAGTACAAGAAATGAATAAATATGAGCCTTATCCTGAAAAACGAATTCGTAAAAAGAAAAAAAAATGTGCATCATTGCCCTCATCAAAGACTGAATCATGTATTTTTCCTAGGGTTACACCAAAGGCAAATACAAAACAGGTTTCAAAAACTAACCGCCTAAGGTTTCAAAGCCAGTTGGATCCAAATAAGAATGTCTTTCCAAAAGATTCTGCATCTGGACCATACAAAACTGCTATATGGGTTCCTAAAACTGTGAATTTGATATATGCATCTGGAACTCCTAACAAAAATGGACCCATCCTAAAATGGGTACCTAAAGTCATGTAATTTCATGCAGATGGTTCTTAGTTACTTCAGATCGAGACCTAAACCACAAAAATGGCTTCTAGTTAACTCAGAGGACCCGTCCTTTCGTGAATCAGTTTATGTGCAAAGTTGTACAAAAACTGATATGTTTGGCTCCTGTGCATACTGTTCAGGACCCGTTCTAAACCCAACATGTTTTCTGAACAATTCAGTTCTGAACACGGTTTGCATGTCGCTTTAATAAGTCATGGATTTATTTCATATGCCTGATATTTGATTCAGAAACTCATCATCGTAACATAATGTATATCGCAGGAAAGATCCATTTGGTATATGGATTCGGCTTGCTCCAAGCACATGACTGGGAGAAAAGAGTTGTTGTCCAACATAGTAGAACAATACTGTGGTACAGTTAGGTTCGAAAATGACAGTCATGCTAAGATCAAGAGGTACAGTGATTTGGTTCTGAACAATCTGGTCATCAAGGACATTTATGTCGAAGGGTTATCTCATAGTCTATTTAGCACAGGTCAACTCGATCTGTGACAAAGGACTAGAAGTAACGTTTAGGGCTAATTCAAACTAAAAGTATGATTTTGAGAAATTATGTGTGTGTATTTAGTGTGTGTCGATGGGTTGATAAAAGTGGCCAAAAATGTGTCTGATTTGGTAATATTGTTAATATTGGTTTTAAAAGTGTCGAAATTGAGCATATTTAAGTTGACATTAATTGTTTCATACATTTTTACAGGATAAGGGAAATCCGCTGCGGGACCTTCTAGCAAGGTCATCTATTGAAGTCTTTGAAGATATCTACTACTCATCTTGGTAACTGAAACATGGGATTATTGTTGTAATACATTTGGGATGTTGTAAGATATATTGAGTATGTAGACTTAGATTTGAAACCTTGTAGCACCGTAGGGTGTTTAAAACATTTGTATTATTTTTATTATGTACTTTAATGCTTCCGCACTTGTTTAAGTATTCAGATCATTTTGTAATCATGTGATTGGTGATTAATCCGAGGTGTATTGTAATGGTGGTTACTGTGGCCAGGGTGTCACAGTCCATGGGAGGGAAGTGGTGATGGATGCTAGAATCCTTCACAAAAATTTTAATTTAGATACCAGAGTGGGTAATGAAGGGTCTACCCAACATGGGTATGAGTATAAGTCTGAGGCCCAATTGGCTACTGATTTGACCTAGACTGGAGAGTGGATTGAACAGGTGTGTAAAGTTTTCAATCAAACGAATGAGGTAGTGGAATATTACACTACCTATAATAGGAAGGATTTGTCCACTTGGTCCAAGGTAATTTTTAAGATAATCGTGAACAATATTTTTCCCCAAGACAGCGACCTGTCTAAGGTCCGACAATGGGACATTACTGTCCTCTACGCCCTTCTCAAGGGTAAGCCCAGACTGTCCTTTGCATGGAAAGTCATTAATGATATTTGGGCTATGTACAACACGAGAGAGAGGACGATCATCCCCCACGGATGGTTGATCTCTACATTCCTTGAGAGGATGGGTGCACTTTCACCCGAGTCCCTTGCTTCCCCAGTCTCGACGACGTACATTACGGTCGCCATGTTCCCCACTCTGATTTTTAAGGAAGCTGAAGAGGGGTTCGAGATATACGACAAGTAAACTAATCAGTTATATATCGAGGACTACATTGAGGACGAGAGGAGAGAGAGAGAGAGAGAGCATAAAGCCGTGAATGAAGTGGGTGTTCGGCAGGAAGAGCCAAACAGAGGGGCGTCTACCTCACACAGTCGAGGCAATGTCGTTGCTGACTTTAACCGTGTTATGCAGTGGTTAATTGATCTTGCGGTAGGTCAAGGTGAGTTCCGTGAGGATGTTACCTAGAGGTTAAATGATATGAATGTGAGACTGACACATATTAATGATAGGGTCGATTATTTGTATGATAGGGTAGATCGAATCTATGACGGGCAAAGAGCCACGGCATACCAAAATGCCTACCACCAGCAGCATAACTGGGCGTACTGAGAGGGAGTCAGACATCACAAGGATTCCCATGCCGGTCTGCCATATCAATCATATGATGATTACACTATGCCCCACTACCAGTCATATGATCCTGCCGTAGATACTTATTAGCGCTACCCGTCGCATGCCAGGCAGGATTTACTAGACTGAATCTCGGTTCACTTATTTCTGCCTCCACCACAAGACCCCGCAGATCAATGCCCGTATGGAGATTTCTTCAGCAGCGTCTTCGGTCTTCCTCCCCCTCCATTCTGATGATCGGGTACTATCTTTCCTTGTTCTTTGTTCTTTATTTTCTGTACTTCTATATATTTTAGTTTTGTAGTTGCATGTAATTTCTTTATTTTAGGTAATGTGCATTTTCATTGTTTAGCCGAGTCCTTTTATAGTATTTCAATGATTATTTAGCTCTTCATGCCTTCCCCATTTGAGTCTTGTTTGCCGACCAGGCCGTGAAAAATGATAGTCAATAGAAATATTATGTATTCGGGAATTGGCTAGTATTGATAGGATATTCTACAATTAAAATAAGAGTCGTAATAATAGTTAAAATTTTTGTATGTAAATTGAATTCAAGTTGGTTAAAATATATACAGGCTTAAATATAAGTAATGTGTCAAAAGATTTTGGAAAACTCATGAAATAAGGGGGAGAGCTTAATCACGTTTTTAGCCTAAAAATGATTCAATTATAGTCTAGATGGTTCGGGAAATTAAGTCCTACCACTCATGCCTAATGCCCTAAAACGATCTGGTTTGGGAGTGATTGACCTAAATCTCGCTACATGGACCAGCTAGATAACTTGAGTTAGAAAAAAATATAGATATACACATGGTATTAAAAATAAATTTTTTTTCGTAAACATGCATAGAGGAAAAAGATGGTCAAAAGACCCATGTGTGTTAAGTTTCGTACCCTTGAGCTAAAAGGGTAATTTCCAAGAGTGAGCTGCATTATATAAATTCTAAGGAAAATATAAATTAACTGAAAACTTCTTTGGTTTACATATTAAAAACTTTAAGGCATTATTACGAAGGCTAGGTTAACATAGAATTTCTAGACACACTGCTAATATATCCGATACATAGTTAGTTCTGATTCCAAAGAGTTGAGTTGGGGGACGACCAAGAGCGGCGAAGCCTGCTAGAGTTGGTTTATGGATCGAGTACGAAGAAGGTGGAGCGCAACCATTTGTGCAATTGAAGCCTACGATGATGTCCCCAATCATTCCTGGTGAAGATCACGCGATGAGAGGCTAAACCACTATAGCCGTTTGCCGAGGATCTACGACTAAGTTTTATTCACTTGAATGTATTGGTTATGTCCATATGGTTATCTTTTAATTCGCTTTGTCAATCAATTTGTTAGTTGTGTGCCGTTGTTTTAGTTACAATTTAGTCATAATCAATATTCCAAACAAATCACTGATTTCACAAATTAATCGCTTTTAATAAACTTAAGAAACTAGAAATTTAACCCTAATTCATATACGCACTCCCTACGGATTCGACCCTTACTTCTCTATGCTAATAGTTAGATTTAAGGTTATTTCTACGGGCTACAACGACGGCTCGTCAATATTCAACGTCGAGATAATAATATATATCATATATGCAACACTGTATATGCATTCAGTTTTAAAAGAATCAAAATATTGATCAAATTAATTAGTAGTCAAACTTGGTGGACTACCCTTAATTTAATGAGACCGGTTATGATATATATTTTTTGAAAAAAATTTACGTGTTTATTTTTCGTAAAAAAATAATTTAACTAGACGACCATTCAATATATATTATATCACGATCATTCAATGTCGAATTACAGTTTATATCACATATTCAACGTTGAAGTAATAATATATATTATATATGCAATACTGCATATACATTCAATATTAAAATAGTCAATTCAATTGTGAAGATTGAATGTCAAACTTGGTGGGTTACCCTTAATTTGATGTTAATTGCATATTGATCATCTTATTATCCCTAGTGTTATATTATAATCCTATGGTGTAAACTGGTTTTATAGTTCTGCTGTAAATTAAGGTTCTACAATGATCCCAACCCTATATGGACATGTTCAATTGCTGCGATGTATGGTTTCGTATACAAACAAGTTCAACAGCTGCAACTACATGAACATGTTCAGAAGCTGTAGGGTATGATTTTGTATACGATCATGTTCAGTTGTTACAGAAACATGTTCAAAAGATACAGGTATATGAACATGTTCAGTTGCTACAAGTATATGGTTTCATTTATATTATTAACAAAAGAATTATAACATTACATTGGAATTATCTTTATATACTTGTACATGTTCAATTCATATCTGTATGTGTATGGAATATGTGATAATGAAGTGAGAGGCTAAAATGTTTTATGATATTGAGAATCATTTTAGGAGTCAAAAGTGAAAGTTTCCTTTTGAAATCAATCATAAAAATGCATACCAAGAACACCCTTATTGTCCAAACACTCTGTGAATTCAAGATCTATGTAAATTAATAACATGTAATACAAATCTTGCTTTGATTGAATGATTTCTCTCAAATAGACTTTGAAAACACAAAAAAACTTGGAAATGAGAGTTCTAAAATTGATAAGGAAATTTCCTATGGAAATTTCATTATATACAAGTTTTCTAACATTCTACTAACTACAACTTTAGTCATTGAACTTATATAATATTGTTTTTCACCTCTATAATTTATACCTAACACACTCACATATTTTTTAAAAGAGTACAAGCTTTAAAAAACATTCTTAAAATAATAGTAAGTAATTAACAAATATAGGGGGCTTTCAAGACTCCATTCTAATTTGAGATTCCATGGAACTTATATATCTTTACTACTAATAAAGCATTTAGATAGTTACAACATCTATTGCAGAAAGTACAACCAATTCATGCAAGCTCTTGAATTTTAAGACATATACAAGTTTAAATACATATGGTACAAACCAGCAATGCAAAGTGTACCTACTTTTGTATTTTGAAAGTTCTGGGGTGCATTAGAAACCGAAAGGACTCCTCTGGCTCTTGGGAATCGGCAAATGGGGAAGACAACTGACTCTCCATCTCTCTCACGCTTCATCTGCAAATCATCCTCCTACGCACCAAGGCTAATGTCATGTTTGGACGAAATACTGTAGCCGCATCCAACTAAAATCTCATTTGAATGGAAGCTTCCACAACGAATTTCAAACAACAAAAATGGGGAAACGATTGTGTGGATCCCAATCGATTTGCTGTTGCGCGTCTATTAATTTTTCTTTGCCACCTCTCTCTTCATTCTCAAAGTATTATTTAATAATTTCGTACAACCAATTTTAGCTCATTTGGAAGATTTTCCAGTGCATTGAGTTTGTGTATGATCAATCGAAGTTCATGTGTTCGATTATTGAGTTATAGTGATTCTGAATGCTAATTTCTTTAATTTTAAGTCGTAGTTTACCAATTAAGAAAATTTCAAGTCGTTTGTTAAAATTCGGATGAAGTTTGATTGATTACTTATATGAGCCTAAATCTGTGTCCATAACCTCTGCTTTAACTCATTATACTCTTTAATGCTTTTAACCTCTGACTCTATGAGTACTTGCTTTTTTCAATCCATGTTTTTTTTACATAAACAATGGTGTCAGGTTTCTATTTGGCATAATCAAGGGTTTGATGTTTCCTTCTTGCCGATTGATGCTTTTAACCAGCAACCTTGGTTGGTTTTTATAACATGTTACTTTCTACATTTCTTTGATTTTAGATGTGATTTTATATAGTGCTGATGATGAACATAGTTGCTCTAAAAGGAAAAAAACATATTGAAAACGGTCCTCACCCAAACCCTTCCTTTTCAGAAGCGTAGAGCCATGTATATATTGTAAGCTGTCATGGCTGATTGTAACCTTTATGTTACTTCATACTTGGTTTTACAGAGTGTTCATCCTATCAACTCAATATCTTTTAAGATATGTTTCTTTAGCCCAAATGGTTGTTGGTTTTTCACACCTTATTCCATAAGGCAAATAGTGAAGAGAAGCAAGAGGGAAGACACAAAAACAAGTTATGTTTGATCTCTCTTTTACTCGAAAGGATTCTTGAGCAATTTTGGAGTAAGATTTTATTTCATCAACAAAGATTTTTTAACGTATGTTTCTTTTTTTTTTCTAGACGTTCTATTTTAGATTTGACAATTTTTTTTCTCTTTTATATATGTAAGGTGCATCGTTTGTTCTTTGGATATGAAAGAAGTGAATAATCTTATAGACAGATTTTGGTTTGTTTTTTTGTTGTTTAGTTGCTACCATTTAATGCTTTTTCTTAAATAAATAGATTTAACATCACAATTTGATTATATTATTTCTTTGTTTCCATTTCTTAAATTGATGCCTTAATATATGAAATCGTCACACCTATCTGGTAAAAAAACAACATAATGTTTGGTACATCAGCTTTTGGGAAATTTTCATTTGTCTTCAAGTCTTGTTATTTGACGAAAAAGATTAATATATATAATTGAAAACATGTCTGTAATTGTCATATATTAATCTGCAATGTATATTTAATAGTATGATTATAGTTGAAGATCAATGTTTTTGCTTTTCATTCAAAGCTCCACCATGACACCATCAACACAACGAGAGGCTGATTTCATAGCAACTTTCATGGGTCTTTCTGAGTTTCATTTATGTTGTCACTTGTAGGGTAAATTAGTAGCATCTTTTTAATTTCTTTTATGCTTCTTAGCCAAGTCTCGGATTGGATCATAATAAAAAACCTAGTAACACTCATCAATAAATACATGTAAATTAAGTGTGGTGTGTCTCTGTTCATGATCAGTAGACTGAGCCAATAAAAGTTTCGGACTTACTGTCATTAAGCACAACAGGTAATAACAAATCCAAATGCTAAGTCCATAAATATCAGAATCTGTATTATGGTGTGTGGAGTCAAGAGGGACTATGAGTCTTTTAAAAGTCTCAGAGTATAATGTGTGTGTGTGTGTGATACTTACAGCAGCCCATCATAGCTTATATATAACATATTCTTTGTATGTCATCTGTCATCAATGATATATATGGAGACGTGTCTTATGTATTTCTGGGCAGGTTTTGGATCAGAAATCTATCTTTCTTGTGAGAGATGGAATATATACAACAATATGTTGCATTATTTTGGAATCTTATCAAGAAAATTTAATTCTCTTTTATCGAATTTTAACATGTTTTATTGAAACCACAAATAGATAAATAATATAATTACTTATCAAAGTTTACGGTCGATACAGTTTGAAAGACCAGGAGATTGTTCAACAATAGAAGTTCAAAGTTGAAGCTTTTCAAGACGAATCTGGGGTTGGTTACATGGTGAAAATTGACTTCGAAGTGATCATTGACACTTTTCAGAATTGTGGCTAAATCTTTTTTAAGGAGTCAATTTGGGCTATGAAAAGTGTCAGAATAGGGAAAAGCTGATTTCATGTCTAGTTCTCGATTCAAGCTTCGATTTGATACATTATGGGCCCGTAACGATACTCTAGTCAAAAGTTATGGCCTCTAAAAGTACTAAACATCACAAATTCCAATACACTCGAGTTTGTGTCCAGTAGACTCGAGTTCGTGTTCAATAGGCTAGTACGTGTTGTATAGACTCAAGTTTGAGTCTGAAACACTCAAAGTGAACTCACAATTGTTTCTGATGGACTCAAGATGTTTTGTAATGGACTCGAGATGATTTACCATTGAACTCGAGAAAGCTCGAGAAATTTCTATGTTGAACTCGAGAAGGACTCGAGATGGTGAACACTTAATTAGACCCAACATGATGAACACTAAAAATCAAAATTATCCTTCTACGGACTCGAAGTTTTTGTCCAAACTTGAAATTAAATTCTAGGAACTCAACAAATTTGAAATTATCGTTTTTTTTTTTATCCAAATAACATGCAAATACGAACAACAAACAAGTATTTATCATTTTTGATCCATCAAAACAGATCAAAGAAGGTATTTATAGCTTCAAATGATAAGAACATTCTCACACTCAATCAAATCAGAATTTTAAAAATTAGACATTCAAATGATGAAATTAAACACCAAAACTTATGACAATAGTATCCTCATAAAAAAAAAACTAAAGCTAAAACATCTTCATGTAAATGCTTTCATTAATTATTCTTCATTAACACGCACAAACACACCAATAACACAAACTTAAAACACTTCCATATCATCACTGTAAAATAATGATTTCTCCCAGAAATTTGTGAATTAAAATCTAAAAATTTAGGTGTAGATACATGTGTTATAGACGAACAACATATCAAAATTCAGATCAAATGGATAAACAAGGATTTTTCTACGAATTTTCAAAGTTTCAGCATTGTTTTTGGAATAAAACTGAAATCAGATATCAAACTTCAATTACTCCCAATCCTAACACTCGCCAAAAGATTAGATTCCAACTCATTTTCAATAAAAAATTCAAGAATTCAATAACGTGAAACCAAAATCTGAATTTGAAAATGCGAGTACTCTCTGATTATGAAGAATTGGCATTTGAAATTTTTACAGCATCTTCATCTTGGTGAAATTTTTATAGCATCTTCATATTTTAAAAAAATTCAGATAATCACAGCACTTTGGGTTGACGTTTTATTGAAATTTCTACAACTTTCTTGCAAGATTTCATCAATTTTATCCACTTTTGGCTAGGGATGGCAAAAAAAAATCCGAAACCGACTGTGAAAACCGAAACCCGACATAAACGGGGCTGGTTCGGGGATGGCTAATTGGGGACGGGGACGGATACGGGGAAAACTGTATAATTTAGACGGGGACGGGGATGGGGATGGTATTGTCGATCCCCGCCCCGTATACCCGATTATATACCCGTTTAAGGCCCCCATTATGTACCCGGTTAATATATACACTATAGTTAATTTATATTTATATTATATTATTAGAATTTTAAAAAGTTTCCTAACCTAACCCTACTTCACAAGTTCACATGTTTCAGCCTTTCTTTTCTTTTCCTACTTACCTATTCCAAGTTTCCAACGTCTGTTCCAGTTCCTCTTCCTGACTTCCACAATCCACAACGGCACAGCCGCCGCCTCTCGCCTCGGCCCTCCTCCCACCCTCCGGCCTCAACTCCTCCAGGCGGTGCTGCTGCTCTCGTCGGTTTTACTGTAACTTTGTTGTGATCCTATGTTGCTGCTCTCTGCGGTGGCTGCTCACTCAAGCAACATGGATCTGCAATATACTTGAGGTATTTTCATCTTTAAAACTCAAGTCTATGTATTGTGTGTGTGCAGTGTGTGTTTTAAGGCCTTATGGCCAAAACCGAGAGAAAACATAAGTCAAACATCAAATTGATGTTTCATTCTTGTAATAAATATTATGTAATGTGTACATAAGCTTTAATCTAGTGTTTCATTCTTGTGAATTTTACACGTTGAAGGTTAAATGGGGATACTCGAGGTGAATTTAACCCGTTTAAAAAACTGTTTATATTAAACTGGTTTCCCCGAATACCTGTCGATTTCCCCGATTCCCCGACAGGGATTCCCTGTTTATATCCCTGTGGGTTTTAAACGATTTTGGTATTCAATATTATAATCGGGGACGGGGACGGGGGGACCAATCCCCAGCCCAGTAATCGCCTCTACTTTTGGCTCTGATACTGTCAAGATAAAAAATCACTACCTAAGATTAACTGGTTTGAATTAATCAGAGTATAAAACCAATAACCTTGTATTGAATCAAAGTCCAATTAAGAAGTTTGCGGAATAACACTTAACTGTTTTAAGAAAAGCTTTCAAAATAAATAACACATAAATATAAGCAACAATCAGATCTTTTGTATTGTCAAACTCAATGATTACAATCACCTCTAATCTGTTTGATTAGACGAAGAACACAGATTGTTCTTAGGGTTTTACAACCTTAGAGGCCTTATGAAAACTTAATCAGAAAAGCAATTACAACTGAAATAAACTTGTACGTGCAGACTTACAATAGAAAAACCTATTGTATGTATATATAGAATGCTTTCTAATTTGTTTCATTGAGGAGCTCTGATTTCTTCTGGTAGTAGATATGCTAGAATCTTCAAATATAAATCTTTTCCAGATTTTCAGCACTTTCTGTTTGTTAAACTGTTGAGCAGCTTGAGCTTTATCTGATAAGCAGCTTGAACTTGAGCAGCTTGAACTTTTGCACTGGCAACTCGAACTTACTCAATTAACAGCTTGAACTTTGTAATTGCACAGAAGAATCTACTAACAGTTTGAGAAAGCTAACTAACAGCTTGACATACTTAGAATATTTCCCAACAATCTCCCCCTAACTTAAATTCTTTACACAAGACTTTAAGTTTCTATACAAATAAGGAAATAAAACAAAGTAAAACTGTTATCTACAAACTAAGGCATCCAAAATCTTACAATTGTGAAAGTATCTGCTTAATTGCCTTCCAAAATTCTCTTTCATCTCTTCTTTATCACAGTATATCTTCACTGAGCTCAGTTGCATTAACCATGCCCTTGGAAGATCAAAGAATTCAAAATTGAAGAACATGCTGGATCCATTTACAAATTTGAGTCTATATGTCTTTGATTTCACATACAGATCAACATGTGCAATCTTCACATCCTTGGCATCTTCTATATCTTTTCTTATAGATTCTTGATCAAAAATGCTCTTCAGATCCTTTACACTCTGCTTGACCCAGAGAAGTGGAGACGGAGATTGACTAACTGTTCCAATACGATGCATTTGGGTAAACTCTTCTCTGGTCATCTTCTGTAGAAGGTGAACTATGCTTTTATATTCTTCCTAAGGACCAGCTTCTCTTTTGACTACAAAATGATATTTTAAGTCAATGTCATCCATTGACTTAGCATACCAATATGTAATAGGAGGCTTGGAGAAGTCATGCTGATCGAGGGTCTTTTCTATTTCCATCACCTTTTGAAGCTGATGCTCAAACAACACCCTTTTTACCTGATCAGGCTTTGCCTGTTGAATAGCTTCTGATTGAGGATCATTAGCAACAGCTGAACAGGTGGAGGATTGCTGACACCGGCTTGAACAGATTCTTGTTGACTTTGGACTTATTGGGAGGCTCTGGCTTCTTTTTGTTTTTCCATTTCTTTATCATGTAGATCTTGCAACTTGTCGGTTGGCCAAGACTGAGCAATTATTTTAGGAATTCCAACTGATGCAGAGAAGTTGATCAAAAATTTTATGTGCTCTGCCTTTGAATGCCCTGTTGACATCTTCCTTTTCTTTTGATTTTCCTTGACCACAAACCCTCTTAGGTAATCACCTAAGGTTTCATCATCTTTCATTGGAGCATGGGTTTGCTGGTCTAGGAGAGCATCCTGTTCCTCTGCTAACTTTCTGGCAAGTTCAGCGAGCAACCTGGGCTTCTTTAGAGGAAAATTTAAGCTTTGGAGATTCTTTGAGAATGCCCTTGCCCTTATCTTTGGTTGTAGATGTTGTAGCTTGGACTGTACTGACTGGAGCTTGAATACCTTCTCTGATAACAACCCCAGTTGTTCTGATTGGAGCAGCTTGAGTTTCTAGGCTAACAGCTTGAGTAGCTATTGGGACTGTTAGCCTAGACTCTGGGACTGTTAGAGCTGGGACTGTTGGAGCAGAAGTTGAAGCTGTTTGGACTGAAATAGGGATCTCCTGATTCTCCCCCTTTTTGGATGCATTGGTTTGGCCAGGAGGACCTACAACCTTTACCATTAGGGTTCGAATCATCTTCTCAAGTTGAATCATCTTATTTCCACAAAGGGTGTAGCCTTGATGAAAATAATCCATCCTCTGATTTTGAGCTGCTACTATCTGTTGGAGTGCTATGATTTGTGCCCCCTGTGTAGCAATAAGAGATTGATAATGCTCTAATACTGCTACAACAGGTTTCAGCTGAGGATCCGTCAATATCATTAGGTGCAGACTAGCCTCAAGATCAGCAAATGAGAGTGGTGCTTGTGATCTATCAGTGGCAGGAATTCCAGAAGTAGAAACATCTGGGCCCCTCTGTTCTTGGTACTAGGGACTTCCAGAAGGTGCTTGCACACCCTCTGTTGCCATGGGTGTGGTCTTATTGATCTTGACACTGTCCTGTGCCTCTTGTGCAGAGACATCAGTAGTGTCAGCCACAAAACCCATATGGACATCCTCTATGGGATGGCCACCTCCAAATTGAGGATGGGAGTGTCCTCAGGGGGTGCCCTTTGGATATTCTGTGCAGAAGTGTCCTCCTGCACAGGGATATTTGGCTATGGTGTTAGGGCTGAGGAGGAAGGAGCTCCTGAAACCCTTTTTCTTTTATATAGTATGAGTGGGGATGTGGGTGTGACAGAAGGAGAAGATGGAGTATGTGTGTCATGAGGAGTGGGTTGTGGTCCTGGGGGTGAAGCAGTGATGGAAGGCTGAGCCTGCTCAGGACCCTCTCCTCTATTTATTGGATGGATGCCCAGCATTGCAGAGGGCAATGGGACATCTATATTCAAAAAATTGGCACTAGGTTTTAAAAGTCTTTTTGTTGATGGTAAAGAGTGCCTATGGGAAACATGTATCCTTTTATGTACATTGAAATTATTGCAAGTTCTTGCAATTATTTCAGCCAAAAATCGAGGATACATCAAAAATTTCCCATTCTTTAGGGCATGATGCCTTAACATACCCTGAAAAATCATTTGAAAAATTGAACTGTTGGCCCGTTGATAAACACACTAAGGCAGTGGCTATATTTGAAGAAAATTCTGACCAACCAGTTCTTTTTGGGCTTATGCACTGTTGTATTATATGTACAAGGTATTTCCACTTAGGGGCAAAATGAGCTTTAAAGAAAGTGAAAGAATCAGTAGGGCCCCTATACCCTATAGCAAAAAGGCCTTCATGTAAGGCAGTAAGAGATAGATCCATTATACCTGCGGCATCTTGAAGATGCAACTGTTGGCGGATGAGATCCTCAGTGATGGTGACAGTGGTTCCATCGATTTTGGATGTCAAAGAAGTGACTCCATTGATGGTTTTGACAGAGGCATATTTCCAAAACTGTTCTATATGGGATATGTAGATGGTGGGATTGATAGTGAGGGCATGATGGATATGGGAACTTCGAAGGAAGTCCATCATGTCATGGAATGGTTGAAGGTCAGTGTGTTTGAGAGAATAGGGGAGACAATTGTGTTCTTTGACAATTTTTTCTCATTACAGTCTCTTATAAAATGAAATCTTATGTCTATATGCTTGGTTTTGGGAAATTTCACTGGATTCTTTACGATGCTTATGGCACTTGAGTTGTCAATATAAAAAGGAGTAGATAAGAAGTTCATACCATAGTCTCTCAGTTGATTCTGAATCCACATCACTTGGGAACAGCAGCTGCCAGCTGCTACATACTCTGGTTCAAGAGGAGAGTCTTTTGGATACCATAGGCCCAAATGTGGTTGGCCTTTGAGATATCTAAAGATTCTCTTAATAGCAAACAGGTGTGAGTCCTTTGGAGCACCTTGAAACCTGGCACAAACACAAACAGCAAACATTATATCAGGTCTAGAAGATGTGAGATACATAAGTGAACCTATCAAGGATCGGTATAGGTGAATGTCCACATCTACTCCATCTTTGTCTGCATCAAGTTGCCTGTGAGTGTCCATTGGAGTACTAGCAACTTTGGTATCTTTGTAACCAAACTTTTCCAAAATGTCCTTAACATATTTTGACTGACTTATAAAAAGTCCTGTGGGCTTCTGCTTGGCCTGCAATCCTAGAAAGAAGGTGAGTTCTCCCATTGAACTCATTTGAAACTTTTTGTGCATCGATGCCTCAAACTCTTTGCACAAACTGTCATTTGTAGACCCAAAGATGATATCATCAACATAGATCTGAACAAGCAGAATCTCAGATTTGATGGACTTTGTGAATAATGTTTTGTCCAGAGTTCTCTCTTGAACCCATTCTGTAGAAGGTATGATGACAAAGTGTCATACCATGCTCTTGGGGCTTGGTGGAGTCTATAAAGGGCTTTGTCTAATTTGTAGACTCTGTCTGGATACTTGTAGTCCTCAAATCCAGGAGGTTGACACACATAGACCTCTTCTTCAATTGTACCATACACGAAAGCAGACTTCACATCCATTTGATACACTTTAAACCCTTTGAAGCTTGCATAGGCTAGAAACAGTCTGATAGCTTCTATTCTTGCTACTGGATCAAAAACATCATCATAATCTATGCCTTCTTCTTGAGTGTATCCTTGTGCTACCAGTCTTGCTTTGTTCTAGATTACTATCCCTCTCTCATCCTTTTTGTTTCTGAACACCCATCTTGTACCAATTGCTCTTTTTCCTTTAGGAAGATCAACTAGAGTCCAGACATTCTGAATCTTGAATTGCAGTAGTTCTTCCTGCATTGCCTCAACCCAAGATGGATCTTTCAAAGCCTCAGATGCCTTCTTAGGTTCTAATTGTGACATGAAACATGCATGTTCAAAGGCAGCTAGACTGAATTCAGGAACTGCTGATTCAGCATCAGTAGACTCCTTGTGAACCATTGTCCTTGTCTGTACAGGAGTGCGTGGATCACCCATTATCTGATTGAGAGGGTGATACTTGTGAACTCTGAGGGTTGGATCTCTGTCTGTCTGAAATTAGGTTCCTAGATTTGTATCATCTCCTTTAGGACCACTTGATGGTTCAACTTAAGGAACAGCATCACCAGAAGATGGGACTGTTTCCCTATGAGATGGAGATGTTACTTCAGGACTTGGGATTGGCAGTTCATAATTTGGATTTGAATCATCTTGGGCATTCAGTACCCCTGGTGGGTCGCAAGATAGAAGTGCTAGAACAGTATACACATCCCATTGACCAGAATCTTCAACAGTCTGAAACTTTGTGCCAACAGCTTGAACATTTGTGCTAACAGCATGAGAATTTGTGTTGGCAGCTTCAACCCTGTTTTCATCAGTTTCTGCAGTATACTCAACAAAGCTCAGAGAATTTGTTAGTGAATCTAAATCAAACAACCAATCAGGACCAGTGCCTTTGACATTTGCAGTGTTTTCATTAAATTCAACATTGACACTTTCTTCAATGGTTTTAGACACACTGTTATATACCCTATAGGCTTTGCTTTGAGTAGAGTATCCTACAAAGAAACCTTCTTCAACCTTACTTTCAAACTTTCCTAAGTGAGTCTTAGTGTGAAGAATGGTGCATGAACAACCAAAAGACTTTAGAAAGACTATTAAGGGGACTCTATGATGGAATAACTCATATGGAGTTTTCCCTTGTGATTGAACAACTTGAACCCTATTTAGAACATAACAAGCTGTATTGAATGCCTCTGCCCAAAAGGTCATTGGCAGTTTGGAATCAACTAGCATGGTTCTAGCAGCCTCAATTAAAGTTCTGTTCTTTCTTTCAGCTACACCATTTTGTTGTGGTGTTCTTGGTGCACTATATTGCCTTGCAATACCTTTAGACTCACAGAAACTGTTTAGGATATGATTTTTAAACTCAGTCCCATTGTCTGACTTGATCACCTTAACTTTTAAGTTGGATTGGTTTTCTATCGTAAGAATAAATGATTTAACTAGGTCAGCAGTTTCATCTTTAGTCCTAAGAAAGTATACCCATGTAAATCTGGTGAAATCATCAACAATGACTAAACAGTAAGCTCTTTTATTCAAACTCAAAACAGATGTTGGACCAAAGAGATCCATATGAATAAGATGAATAGCAGTTGAGATTGAATTTACTTCTTTGGTCTTATGAGAAGTCTTGTGTTGCTTGCCTTTAAGACATGCTACACAATGATCATCACAGATGAACTCCTTTTGTGGTAAACCTCTTACCAAATTCTATTTGACTAAAAAATTCATAGATTTGAAGTTCATGTGACACATCCTTCTGTGCCAAAGAGCAGACTCATTAGATGATGCTTTGGATATCAAACAGCTTAAAGTACTTAATTTGGATAAAAGATCTGTGTCCAAACAGTAGACATTGTCCTTTCTTGGTGTTCTAAGTAAAACAAGATTTTCAGGTATTTTAAAATCTTTTGAAAGAACAATGCACTCAGAATCTGTGAAGACAACAATATTTTGTTTATCACAGATTTGAGACACACTTAATAAATTGTACTTCAGCTGTTCAACATACAAAACATCATTGAAAAACATATTGCCTGCTTTGACAGTACCTTTACCTGTGACCTTACCTCCCTTGGAGTTTCCTCCAAATGCAACAAACCCTCCTTCAAAGCCTTTGAAATCTGACAAGCACTCAGAATTGCCAGTCATGTGCTTAAAGCATCCACTGTCCAAATGTCATCGTGTTTTATGTTGTGACCTGTGAGTGCCCTACACAAATAAAATCTTAGTTAGTAGTAGACTAAACCCAAACCAAGTTGGTTTTGGGTTGTCCTTGTGCATTGACATAACTAAACACTGTCTGTGACTTCTTATACTTAGTGAGATCCACTGGGGGATTCTGTGAAGAATATTTAGTTATGACATGAGGTATTCAGGTGTTCTTTCCAACCTTTGCATTAACAGTCTCAGATGATCCATTACCAGTTCCAGTTTTAAGCCTAGCAGTTTGAACTGGTTTTTAGTGCTAACAGCTTCAGAGTTTGCACTACCAGTTTCAACTTTAGGGCTGATAGTTTCAACATTTGTATCAACAGTTTGATATGAGTTTTTGCCTTTAACACACCATATCTGTTTAAAATGTGATTTGGGTTTTGCCAAAACTTGTTTTTGGTGTGTGGACTGTTTTTTATTGACTTTTAGGAACCTATGATCAACTGTCTTCTTTGGAACTGGTGGAACAGGAGGTTTGGCCTTTGAATTTTTTTTGTTTTGAACAAATGCCTGTTTCTGCATCATATTGTGTTTTGCAACAGATGGTTTGTACAAGCAATTTCTGGCCAAATGGTTCATCCTGCCACAATGGAAACATTTTTTGACTGTTTTGATTGGAGAACCAGTTTTATTGGACCATAACTGGTTTTTGTTCCTTTGATTTCCCCTTATCTGCTGTTGTTTGGGAAACTTTTGGACACCATGCTTTTGGCATGTGTAGATTGGAACATTCTTAACCCTTTTATTACCTTTTGAGGAAGATGTAGTGTTACAGTTAGAAGGTACAGAAACATGTGGAGCAGCATGGCATACACTCATTTTCTCTTTTCCTTTCTTACTGGGGGTAGAGGTTTCAATAGGTACACTCATTGTTTTGTGTTCTTTCTCAACCTCTTTGCACTCACAGTCTTATTCATTTGGAATCAGTTCTTCTTTAGATTCAGGACTGTTTTCAAGGATAGGTACTACAGTAGTCATTGACTCATCCAATGGTTCATTAACAAGCCTATCAGCAACTTCACTCATGGGATTTGTTGTTGTATGGGGGCGGAGTGGCTCTGTATCCTATACCTTCTTTAGGATTGAGTTGAGATTTAACCCTATCTTTAAATTGAACTTCCATTAGGTGTTCCATCTTTTGATTTGCTAATTTGAAATTTCCTAAAACTATATAGACAGATTCTATTTTCTTGTTAGCTTCTAACATCTTCTGTTCAGCCTCATCTAATTTCTTATTTGAAGACTCTATTTTCTTATTCAGCTCCTTTTTCTCCCACTCATGATATGTTCTATCATGACCCATTTGAAGCTCATTATCTTTATAGTCATTTATCTGTTTTTCAAGATCTTCTATGGCCTGCATGTACTCATTCTCCTTTCTTCCATCTTAGCTAGAGTTTTGCACATGCTCTCATTATGATCTCTGTACTTTTTAACCATATTTTTGCATGATTGAGAGCAAAGTTTAGCATTTACCTCAGATGGTAGTTCAGTGGAAGTGGCATTAGATGTTTCTGCCATGAGAGCTTGATTTTGAAACTCTTCCTCTGTCTGATCACTCCAGTCAAACACATTGTCTTCTTGAGAAACAAGTGCTTGTGATGATGAAGCTTGATTAGTTTGTTGTGGTCTTGGTGGCTATTGACCATGGGATCTGCATTCTCTGGCAAATTGTCCAAACTTGTGGCATTTAAAGTATTCAACTTTGGATTTATCAAATGCTGGTTTGCCTTCTGATCTGGCTTGGAATTTGGATCTGCCAGTTCTTTTCAGAAACCTTTTAGCCCTCATAGTCAACATTGCATGTTGCCATTTCAAGTCCATCTCTTCTAGATCATCTGGATGGATTTGTTCTAAATCTTCAGCATTTAGAGCAAACAGTCCATCATTGGCATCAAAAGCTTCATAATGAACTTCAGTAGAGTTACCATCAACACCTTAAAAGGAATCACAACAGTTAGTTTTATTAGTTAATGCTGATGACAGTAGAGCAGTGTTATGATTATAAGAAAAGGATTTCTTTTTATTTTCAATCTCAGTTTCAAACACTCTAAGACTGTTGTAAAGATCATCCAACTCTATTTCATAAAAAGTATCTTTGGTTCTCCATTGGGCAGCATACACTGTCCACTCTTCACCAAGTGATCTAAGAAATATTCTGTTGACTTCATCTTGATCCAAGCTGACTTTAGAACTCTTCAATTCACTGATCAATTTATTAAACCTGTCAAACATTTGAGTAAGTTTTTCATTCTTTCCACCAGAAAAGTTTTCATACTGCTGTTTTAGAAGATCTTTTTAATTTCTTTTGGTGCTAGCATTGCCAGCAAATCTTTTCTCTAAGGCAATCCAAAGAGAATGAGTAGTATAGAACTTTTTAAACTGGTGTTGATAAGCATTAGGAATGGCTATCTGTAAAAGTGTAAGAGCTTTCACTTCATTCATTCTAGCCTTTCTTTCAAGTTCAGTCTTTGGAGGTGTTTCTATAGGCTTGCCCTCAGCATCAAGTTCTGGATCAACTACAGGAGGAAATTCAACAACTTCCCATATGGCATAATCAATAAATTGAATGTGTTGTTGAATCCTGAGTTTCCACATCTCGAATTCAGTGGGTTTGAGCATAGGCACTTTGAGTCCTTGCCCAGATCCACTACTATTGTTATCAAATTCCATTGCAGAAAATTAAAATTTTAAAAGAAAGCTTCTGACTTTGAAAACAAAAAAAGACCTGTGGCTCTGATACCACTTGTCAAGATCAAAAATCACTACCTAAGATTAACTGGTTTGAATTAATCAGAGTATAAAACCGATTGTATTGAATCAATATCCAATTAAGAAGTTTGCGGAATAACACTTAACTGTTTTAAGAAAAGCTTTCAAAATAAATAACACATAAATATAAGCAACAATCAGATCTTTTGTATTGTCAAACTCAATGATTACAATCACCTCTACTGTTTGATTAGACGAAGAACATAGATTGTTCTTAGGGTTTTACAACCTTAGAGGCTTATGAAAACTTAATCAGAAAAGCAATTACAACTGAAATAAACTTGTACGTGCAGACTTACAACAGAATAACCTATTCTATGTATATATAATGCTTTCTGATTTGTTTCCTTGAGGAGCTCTGATTTCTTTTGGTAGTAGATATGCTGGAATCTTCTAATATAAATCTTTTCCTGATTTTCAACACTTTTTGTTTGTTAAACTGTTGAGCAGCTTGAGCTTTATATGATAAGCAACTTGAACTTGAGCAGCTTGAACTTTTGCACTGGCAACTCGAACTAACTCAACAAACAGCTTGAACTTTGTAATTACACAGAAGAATCTACTAACAGTTTGAGAAATCTAACTAACAACTTGACATACTTAGAATATTTCCCAACAGATACGAATTGATAATCCAAGATCTAGGTGAATTAAGATATTATGAACTAAACATTTCCTTCAATGATTTATTCTATCAATTTTCACCTTACTATTCACACACTTAAGAATGAGAGAGATTACAAGAGTTAGGAAAATTACACTAAATTCCTAACTATGACGTATTAAAAAGATTAGTGGTAGAACTTTCATTTATAGTTGTTTTCACCTCTATAATTAATACCTAACAATTATTTATATTAATTATCAAATTAAGTTATGTATTTAGGTTAAATAATGTTAATTAAGTTAAGGGATGTTACATCATACATCATGCAACTTTCATCTTGTTAATTGTTATCACCCTTTTATCCAAGTTATCCTTAAATCAGCTTCAATATTGTAGTGTGTCTTTGAGCTTTCATGGTTGAGAGTGCATTTAAGTTGATTTTTCTTTTAAGAATATCACAGTTAGAATCTAATCTATGATTATAACTTGATTCTGTAGAAATATGAAAATCTCATGTGATTCATTAGCTGATATAATCATTGCCTATGGATGGTTTACGAAAGGAAATTCTCTTATTTCCTTGCTTTAGCATGCAACTTTGGATATTATTTATCCATATAGAAGAGAACACACTAAGATCACCATACGACAGTCTTTGTTTAAATTTGCATTCAATGCTCTTTGTATCCACAGTAATATATACTTTGTTGGAATAATACTAAATCTCACAATCACAGTCATGAATGAATGTTTGACTCGCATTATGTTGAGAGATCTTCGTGTTAGATTTATTATTTCAATCACTCAGGTTTCTTTTTGTATTTATTGCATTTAGTTTTCCTTTCTATGTAATTTTCTATTTTTAATTCGAAGTTGAAGGGTATTTTATGTAAACCACTCACAGTAGTCCTAGGTATTTAAAGAACATTATCCTAGGGTGCCTTCCGTTGACGAGGAATTCCCATAGAGGTACGTCCACCACCCCTCGGAACCCGCGGAGGGGTTCATTTGCATTTGCAAGGGGGTCAAGCATAGGTGGCTCTTTCGCGCTATATGCTGCTCTCTCTGCGCGCTTAGCTATTCATATTACAACAACTTACGGCTAAAGTGTGTGTGAGTGATAACATTGATTTAGTGTTCGTCATTCTCTTTGTAATCTTCACTGAAATCAATACAATATTACTGGTTTAATCATTTGAGTGTATTTATTATTACTGGGAACGAATTAAAAATTGGTATAAAAGCCCAAGGAGTGGATTTCAACCTAAAAAATCGGATGTTCCTATTGTTCTTTGCCATTATCCAGTTCTAGACTCATAGTTTTGCTTCTAAACCCTTTAATCCTCACTGTTTTTGCTTGTTTCTTCCTTGTATGTGATCAGTTTTGCTACCAGAATTAATTTCGAGCACTACTTGTTAAATTAAATCAAGATTTAGGGGTCTATTGTTTCAGTCTGTGTTCATACCTGTTCCATGTTGTTCAACCCATTTGTGCTTAAAATTGACTTATTTGAGTGTTTTAGAGCCTAAATTGGACAAATTGGTTCATTAAAGTTGTTCTTTTATTAATTCCAAGCATTTAGGTATCCGTTTTAAAGCCGTACATTTGGATTCAATCCGGATTTGTGTTCTTGAACTGCTACTGTTTCATAAACAAATTGTTCACTAAGTGTCAAACTTCGGATATCAACTTTGGACTCTTTAAACCGCCATTTGAACTTCGGATCTCATCATCCGAACTTCGAGTCCCTTCTCATAGAAGTTTTTACTTGTCTGTTCATTACCTACTTCATGTACTTCATCCGAACTTTGGATCGCCAGTTTGTCCATCTTAGCATTATTTGTTCCTCCATCCGAACTTCGGATCTATTCAACCAACTTTTCATCTCATTCCATCCGAAATTTGGGCCACACAAACATCAGACCACCCAAACTTCGGATTATCACCTCATCCGAACATTTCAGGTTTCCACTCCACAAGGTCACTTTTTCAACCGCACTCATTCCACTATCACTTAAATGATGTCAAGAAAAGCTTTTGTTTTGGGAAATGAGAACAGACCACCAGTTCTCTATCCTGATGAGTATGAACAATGGAATAAATGGCTCCTGAAATTTGTGAGCATGCAACCATTGGGGCAGCCATGATTCTGTAGCAGCTGCTCAAGTTTACTCTGAACTTCCACTGATGCATCCAAAGGTCCCATAGGACCCCAGGATGACAAAAAGAGAAAGGAAAATTGCGGATCTCAAAGCTGAACACTTATTGCATCAAGCTCTGCCAACTGACATCTTTGTCAGTGTGGATGGTAAAATGTCTGCTAAGCAGATGTGTGACGAGTTAGAAATGCAGATGATTGGGGCTGATCTTAATTATCAAACCAAAATTAAGGAGGCAAATGTCGAATTGTCACACCTCAATACTCCGCTTGACAACAAGGCGTGACGTCACGGAAACAAATTCACAATCATAATGATCGACCTCTAAGACATTTTTGAAGTACATAAATTATAAATATTGTTTTACAATCCACAACAATAAAAGAGTTCACGAATGATGGAGATTAAAATACATGACAAAAAGTTATCTAATTATGAAAATCAATCTCCATAGTGTTTGAAATGTCCGATGACTCAAAAAGCTTTAACATCTTGTAAGTAAGCCATGAATGCAATATTTTTGCCCTTATGGTCCTGAGAGTAACCTGCTAAATACGTCAAAAATAATGTTGGTGAGCTCATAGATTTAAACGATAAATATAGACAATGTATGGAAAACACAAGATTTCATTGGGTTTGTAAACATAAGCGAATCAATAATTTAAGTATTACTAAAAGTCTCATGACCCCGAAACTTAACTTTTGTTGCCCTGCGTGCTATCCAACACCATAATACCAAGAACTATCAAATGATTATGCATCCATTTACAATTGGCACGACCAACCGGGATGGGGCGTCAACCCTAATAGATCTATCCATAACATTCACGTTTATTATGTAATTAACAGTTCATTATTGAGGGCGGTGGTGAAGTAATAACCTTATGTAATAAATAAAATGATTCAAGTACTTGTGTCCATAGAAAAAGTTGAGCATGTATTCTCACCCCAAATAATATGATCATTGTGAATGTGATGATCGAGATGTTGACTTGTAACGATGTTCGAAAGGACTTAAGCAAGTCCTAAATGGTTTGAGAGACTTAACAAGTCCTCTAAATAATAATATGCATTCAAGATGGTTATGTAGGTCCCAAAAGGTTTCCCTAGGGTATTGTTCTAAGCTGTAGAGGGGAAGGGGGGGGGGTGAATATAGCAAATTAAAACTCAACACTCTTTTCTCAATGTTTGTGTATATTATTAGCAAGTGTTAATTACAAACAAGATTGACTGCGGAAAGGTTCAAGCTTAGATGACGGATACAACAGATATTCAACTAATCTAAGACACACTCAGACAACATACAATGAATACACTCACTAAGATGAACTCACTGATTTTACAAGACACAGATGGACATCTTGAATAAGAACAGCTTGGACACACGTTACTATTTAATTCAAGCAGACTTGCATACATGGAATAACACACTTCAATGCACGATCTGATTTTCTCACTCTTTTTTTTCGCAATCCTTAGAAGCTTCCTTTTATACTCTCAATGAGAATCTCAGTGAAGATTCTTCATTGGACGATGAGAAAATGGGATGTATTTCCAAAAAGACAAAACAACTTTTCTGCACATTCTGATAAGGCAGACTTGTCTTCATGTGGCAGAATCTTTGTCTTTTTCTTTTTGTCTCTGTTGCATAAGCCTTTAACCAAAAGAGGAATGTCAACTTTGCATATTTCTTCTTTTGTTAAGGTCATTTTGATATAAGAAATGGTCTGTCACCCATTTCAAATATCCTTTTGTCTTCATGTAACAGAACAGCGAAGGCAGGCTTTTGCAGTTTCTGTTTTCCACTTTGTCTTCGACTTGTAAACTGATCTTGTAGCCAAAGAAAATACATGAAGACTTGGAAACATGTTCCATAAAAGTGTTTAGCCTGTTCACAAAGAACAGGTCCTGTTCACAAAGAACAGAACACTTAGAATCTGTCCAAGCTGCTCAGCAGAATAGAGCAGTGTAGACAGTTTATGTCCAACCTGTTCAACAGATAGAACAGCTTGGACAATCTGCCTTTGTTGCAACGAATGCAACAGGGTAAACAACTTTGACTCATATTGCAAATCACTTTTCAGGTTTCAATAAGGCATAAACAGGCCTTAAACTATACCTTCAAGTGCATCATACATGTTTGATTAAAAATCTCCCCCTAAGATGTAAAGCAGGTTTGACTGAGGCCTTTTTGTGCCTAACAATCTCCCCATATTTGCAATAATCAGTCTAAGTTGATTTATCAAGAATCACTATATATTTTTACAATACATTTTGCTGAAATGAAATTACAACATCAAACTAAAGTAAAAGATCAGTTTATATATATACTGATTTTTTATTACATAAACAACACATGTTTTTACAAAAGTACAACTGATGTACTAATGCATATTACAACTGATGTAAAATAAAAGTTACAACTAATGTAACAAAGTACAACTAATGTACATAGAGATTCAACAAGTTAGACTGTTGATGATGGGAGCAAGTAATGGCAAGCCTGTCCAAGTAATGGAAAGCTTCCATTCTTCATCTACTAAGATAGTAGATGGACTTCAAGGCAGTGGTGGCACTCCTTTTTCAAACATCTCTTCAAGTTGTTCCCTAGTTTCATCCATTTCTTCCATTTCAACTCTAAGGATCATGAAACTGGGATGTTGAAGCTCCCCTTTTTCATAAAAGCCTCTGAGCTGATCCCAGATGGCTGCTCTCCACTTTATGGATTGCCTAAAAGAATTTTCAAGTCTGAAAGCAATAAGCTGTTTGAGACCAACCTTGTGCAGGTCTGATGCTCTTTGGAAGCACTTCTTCTTTGTGAGGGGATCTACAAAAAATACTGATACAGAAATATCAGTCTTAAATTTACAAACTCTAATCCAACAAAACTGACTGATAAACTCTCGGGCAAGTGTACCCAATCGTGTAGCCATAAAGTTTGGAAATTTACAAAATCTAATCCAACAAAATTGACATGACCCAAAAAGCTACGAACCGCTTTGACAATCGTGGGTGGAGGGAGTTTGGAAATTACGTCAACTTTCGATTTATCGACATCCATTCCCACACTTGAGATTTTATGGCCGAGAACTATGCCTTCTCAGACCATAAAGTGGCATTTCTCACAATTCAACACGAGGTGAGACTCCTCGAATCTAGTCAGGATACACTCAAGGTTCAAGAGACATGAAACGAAGGAATTGCCAAATACTGAAAAATCGTCCATGAAAACCTCCATGCAATCCGCGATCATGTCATGGAAGATGGCTGTCATACAACGCTGAAAAGTGGCAGGTGCGTTGCAGAGACCAAAAGGCATCCTCCTGTAAGCAAATGTTCCGAAAGGACAGGTGAAGGTGGTCTTCTCCTGATCCTTTGGGTCGATAGAAATCTGAAAGTAGCCAGAGAAACCATCAAGGAAGTAGTAGAAATCGTTCCCTACTAGTCTCTCTAACATCTGGTCAATGAAGGGAAGAGGAAAGTGGTCCTTTCGGGTAGCATCATTATGTTTCCGATAATCTATGCATACCCTCCATCTAGTGACCACGCGAGTAGGGACGAGTTCGTCTCTCTCATTTCGAACAACAGTGGTGCCTCCCTTTTTAGGAACCACATGAACAAGGCTGACCCATGGGCTGTCAGATATAGGGTACATAATCCCAGCATCGAGGATTTTATGACCTCCTTCTTGACCACTTCGGTCATATTAGGGCTCAGCCGCCTCTGTCTCTGCCCACATGACTTATAGTTATCCTCCATGAGAATCTTATGTGTGCAGTACGAAGGAATGATCCCTGGAATGTCAGCAGTCTTCTAGGCGATTGCCCGCTTATGGGCTTTGAGAAGATGAATCAATCTGCCTTTCTCATCAGGGGAGAGAGTAGAAGAAATGATGACAGGGAGAGAAGATTCTCCCTGTAAGAACGCATACTCAAGATGATCGGGAAGAGGTTTAAACTCAAGAGTAGGCGGCTCTTCGAGAGATATCTTAATACGAATCTTCTCGTTAAATGCGAGTGGCTCGATTTCTCCATCCGTCTCTTGGGCGTCAACAGCGTCTGCACATAGGAGATCTTCGAGATTTCGCATTACCACATAAGGACCAATCGTGCACGCCTCATTACTCATCATGGTCAAAAGTTGATCCAACTCATAATCCAGGCAATCATTTATAACATCAATAGAGAAACACGAATCATCTGTCGTGTGTGCTTGTGTCATTGCCTTATCTATAGAGAATGTGACTCTGTCATCAGCAATGCCTAGATTGAGGTGTCTTTTAGATACATGAACTATGGCGTCAGCAGTGTTAAGGAATGGTCGTCCTAGAATGAGTGGAATCTGGCTATCTTATTTCATTTCTAGGATGACAAAGTAAGCAGGAAAAACAAACCCATCTACCTTAACTGGGACATTCCTCGCTATGCCTAAAGGATACTTAAAGCTACGGTCCACTAGCTAAAGGCACATTCTGGTCTGCTTAAGTTCACCTAGGTCTAGCTTAGAGTATAATGTGAGTGGCATGAGATTAATGCTAGCACCTAGATCAGCAAATGCATTACATACAGTATCAGAACCAAGAAAGCAAGGGATAATGAAACTCCATGGATCTCCAGACTTAGGAGGCATGTTGTAGCACCCTAGCCACAACAACCACCGATTACAATACACCCAGGATTAATCACCATCATACAATAACATAATGATCTGATAACCTAAATTAAGTGCGGAAGCATTAAAACATAAATGAAATAGTGCAACAAGTGTTAAACACCCTACGGTGCTATAAGGTACCAAGTCTAAGTCTACACACCCATACATTTATTACAATCATCCAGAATATTACAACATTGTCTCGTAACATAAATTACCGATAAAATAGTGCCGAATCTCCAAAATCTTCCAAACGACCTAACTAGAGGGTCCAGCAGTAGATTTTCCTTTGCCTGTAAAAATACAACAACTAAAACGTAAGCGAATGCTTAGTGAATACATAGATTACGCATTTTATAAGTCTTTATGAAGCCCAAGAGTAATCCCGACGACAAACGTCGTATACTCTCTTCGTACACCAAGTACGGACCAGAGCCGCAGCCCCTTCGAGCTCACAGCTCGGCATTTAAACATACCATCTGAGACAAACGTACGATCGGGGATGACATACTGCCTACCGGGCCTAGGAGGGATCAGCTCCAGGTCATATAGCACAGTAACATCAGAGTAATCGATGCGACCCACCGGTCCATCACTAGATGCACAACAACCGAAAGGACATGCAACAAGTAAGAATGTGCATCTACATCTACGCAAGTTAGTAGAATTCCAACCAAACAAGTGAAACAACAGGTCTCAGCAGGCAAAGCTTACATAAAACAAATATAAACATGCGAAATCTACTGTACTCACAGTGGGTGCGTATTATCTTTAACCGATATTATTTCTCTTCGGGCTTTCAACCGGATTCCACCAAGTACCCCACTGTGGGTTAAACAACACCACAAGGGACCTGTTATATCAATTACAACAATTCCTCGAGTCATTAACCGTTTAAATCTATAAAATCAAGTTTCGTATATTTAGCGATATTTTCCCCCGTTTTGGGTCTACATCCAAATTTAAACCATAACTAAGTTTGAAACCCATTTCATGATCATACATTGTCCTTTGAATAACTCTTGCCATTCTATGTGTTGTTTATAAGTTCCATTCAAAATATACAAGTTTAGAGAGTATATTTCTCAATTTTAGGCATTAAACTCGAATTTAATGGGTTAGATTCGAAATCAAGCATCAGATTCGAAGCTCTTGCATCAGATTCGAACCCCTTATGCCAGATTCGAACCTACCTTCGAATCTAGGGTTAGATTCGAACCCCACTTCGAGTCTAGGCCTAGATTCGAAGCCCTCCCCTTAGAATCTAACGGTACACACTCGAATCTAGCACCAAACTCGAGTTTGTTCTTGCATTTCGACTCTGTTCTTGACATATTCGAGTCTGTTCATCATTTCAGCTTAAATCCTTCATTTCTAAGTCAAAAATCATGCATATATCATGTATGATACCTAGATTCGATTCTACTATGCATATACTATCACAATCCAGCAATGTTTCAAGCAAAACAAGCTTAAATTTGCATAAAATGACAGATTCGAATTCTAGTTAACTTCAAAACCGAAACTATAAACTTAAAAGGTTCGATTCTTACCTCAATTCGCACGAACTCTGAAATCCGTTTGTATATTGTTGTTGTACTCCTCGATACCTTTCCGATGACGTATAATTCTCGAAAATCCGACGGTCGGTTTGTGATATATCTTAGAGAGATGTAGAGAGAGAATTTCTAGAGAGATAAAGTAGTGAGATAGTGTAAACTAAAAAATGAAGCCTATTGCCCCTTATATACCACTTTCGTCATTTTGCACATTTCATCACTCGACTTAACCGGTTCCATAAAATACTGATTTAATCTTAGATTTATCATAAATAACTTTTAAATTCATAATACTCCACAAAATTGATTCTGAGTTCAATTTTCTTAAAAATAACAACAAACTTTGCTTAATATCCAAATACATAATATCCTCCCAAATTCAACTTAAATATATATATATATATAAGTTTCCACTTAATTAACCAAAATACATCAAATTAAATCCGTGGATGTTACAGCATGGGCTCCACCACGCTCAACTTCGTCCTCGAAGTTACTTGGACTCAAACAGTTTCGGATACTTTCTTAACATATCTAACTTAGTTTCCCATGTATGATTTGCTCCTTTATGATGCTTCCAACGTACAAGCACCATTTCTATCTCCTTGCTTCTCAATTTCTTCATCTTAGTATCTAACACACACTCCGGCTCTTCAACATACCGGAGCCTTTCATCAACTTGCAGTTCAGTATGGTCGGCCCAATCCTCGTTACTAGAAGTAAATGACTTTCGAAGATTTCCAACGTGAAACACCGGATGTATGCCCGACATCTCTTCAGGAAATTCCAAACGATATGACTGATTTCCTACTTTTTCGGTTATCTTAAATGGTCCGACGAATCTCGGAGCCAACTTTCCCCTTTTAACAAAACGAGTAACACCCCTCATGGGTGATACTTTCAAGTAGACCCAGTCATTCACTTCAAAATTGATCGGCTTGTGCCTCCGATCATAGTAACTTTTCTGACGATCCTGGGCCGCTTTCATGTTTTGCCTAATCAACTGTATCTTCTCGTTTGTTTCTTGAAGCAAGGCCGGCCCAGCGATTGGTGTTTCACCCGTTTCTCTCCAACATGTAGGAGTCCTACATTTCCTTCCATACAAAGCCTCGAACGGAGCTTTCTTGATCGTAGCGTGGTAACTGTTGTTATACGAAAACTCTATGAGTGGCAGATGATCGTCCCAATTGCCACCGAGATCTAACACACACGATCTCATCATGTCTTCAAGCGTTAAGATGGTCCGCTCACTCTGACCATCAGTTTGCGGGCGGTAAGCTGTACTCATTGCTATCCTTGTCCCTAACCCTTCTTGCAAAGCCGACCAAAAATTTGAAGTAAACCGGCTGTCCCGGTCCGATACTATGGACTTAGGCACTCCATGCCTAGAAACAATCTCGTCCATATAAATTTTAGCCAACTTTTCTAAGGAGTAACTTTCTCTTATCGGTATAAAATGTGCGGACTTAGTTAATCTATCGACTATCACCCAAACTGCATCATGTTGGCGCCTAGTCTTCGGCAGTTTTGTAACAAAATCCATAGTAATGTGCTCCCACTTCCATTCCGGAATGGGAAGCGGCTGCATACTGCCGTACGGTTGTTGATGTTCGGCCTTTACCAACCGGCAAGTCCTACATCGTTCAACATACTGACCGATATCCTTCTTCAATCCCGGCCACCAAAAGTCTGCCTTTAAGTCGTTGTACATCTTTGTGCTCCCGGGATGTACAGAAAATTTAGATTGATGTGCTTCTTCAATGATAACATTTCTCATACCACCATACTTCGGCACCCAAATCCTTCCGTATACACCTTTTAATCCAGACTCGCTAGTTTCCATATTCTTAATCTGTACTCTAATATCCTCAACACCGACATTTTCTTCTTTCAAAGCTTCTAGTTGGGCAGCTTTGACATCGTTAATGATCGTGGAACTTAGTATAGTGGACGTCATCATATAACAGAAATCCTTAGCATAAGCTTTCCGGCTCAAGGCATCGGCTACTACATTAGCCTTTCCGGGATGATAAAGTATCTCACAATCGTAGTCTTTAATAAGCTCCATAGACCTACGTTGTCTCATATTAAGTTCCTTCTGGCTAAAGATATACTTCAAGCTCTTATGGTCCGTGTAAAGTTGACACTTAGTACCGTACAGGTAGTGCCTCCATAACTTCAAAGCAAATGTTACTGCGGTCAACTCCAGATCATGAGTCGAATAATTCTTCTCATGCTGCTTCAACTGTCTTGAAGCATACGCTATAACCTTCCCACGCTGCATCAATACAGCGCCTAACCCTAATCTCGAAGCATCGGTATACACCACGTAGTCATCATTGCCTTCAGGTAAAGCAAGTATTGGCGCCTCACTTAACGCCTTCTTCAGAACCTCAAAGGCATCCTGCTGCACAGTTTCCCACACAAACGGTGCATTTTTCTTTGTTAATGCAGTCAGAGGAACTGCAATCTTAGAAAAATCCTTTATGAACCTCCGATAATATCCTGCCAACCCCAGAAAACTTCTAACTTCGGTAGCTGTTTGAGGTGGCTCCCAATTCTTTATCGCTTCAACTTTAGCTGGATCCACAGAAATCCCAGCCCCCGAAATCACATGCCCTAGAAACTGTATCTGTTGCAGCCAAAACTCACATTTTGAGAACTTGGCGTACAACTTTTCTTTCCTCAACAACTCTAGCAGCTCCCTGAGATGCTCAGCATGCTCAGCCTCAGACCTAGAGTATACTAGAATATCATCGATAAACACTATCACTGACTTATCCAACATCGGTCTACAAACCCTATTCATCAAGTCCATAAAGACAGCTGGGGCGTTAGTTAATCCAAAAGGCATTACCAGAAACTCGTAATGTCCATACCGAGTCCTGAATGCTGTCTTTGGCACATCTTCCTCTCGAACCTTCAATTGATGATATCCTGATCTCAAATCAATCTTAGAAAATACACTAGCGCCATGTAACTGATCAAACAAGTCGTCTATCCTCGGCAGAGGATACTTGTTTTTAATCGTCAACTTATTCAGTTCCCGATAATCTATGCACATCCTCATCGTGCCATCCTTCTTCTTTACAAACAGTACCGGAGCTCCCCATGGCGATGAACTCGGCCGAATGAAGCCCTTATCCAAGAATTCTTGCAGCTGTGTCATCATTTCCTTCATCTCGGTTGGGGCAAGACGATAAGGAGAACGAGCTACCGGTGCAGCTCCGGGGATCAGATCTATTCGAAACTCAACTTGTCTCTCAGGCGGCACGCCAGACAAGTCTTCCGGAAACACATCCGGGAATTGTGAAACAACCGGCACATCGGCCAAAGTTCTCTTCTCTGCCTTAGCATCAATCGCATATGCTAAGTATGCATCACATCCCTTTGCAACAAGCTTTCGAGCTTTTGCAACAGTCAGCAAACACAGATCCCCGCTTCTCCTATCCCCATATATACATATCTCACGCCCCTACGGGGTAGTTATCTTTATCATTCGGCTCTTACACACTATATGGGCTTCATTCTCGATCAACCAGTCCATTCCGACTATCACATCAAACTCGCTGAACTCTATCGGAATCAGATCTAAATTGAAGACTACATCTTCAATTACTAACGTGCAATTTCGGTATACATGATCTACCTTAACTAAAGTATTGCTAGCAGTTTCAATATCAAGTATAGCAGACAACTTAGACAGTGGCATAGCAAGTCTTTGTGCAAACACAGTAGAAACAAACGACCTATTGGCACCCGAATCAAATAAAACTCGTGCAGGCATAGAATTAACTATGAACGTACCCGTGACGACCTCCGGATTTTCCCTTGCCTCCTCTGCAGTTATCTGAAAAGCACGAGCAGGTGCCCTCTGTGACTGACCCCGGCGGTTAACTGAACCACCACTCGAACCTCCAGACGAGCGTGTTGATGATGGGACAGCAGCCGTTGGAGCATCTTTCTACAATTCCTGCTATAGTGACCCCACACCCCACACTTATAGCAAGCATCACCCTTCCTTGGGCAGTCATTCTGAAAATGTCCCAGTTCTCCACAGCAAAAGCAAGCACGTCCGTTAGGGCATTTGCCAAAATGCTCCAGATGACATTTATTGCAATACTGCGGCTCAGTGTTGATGGAGTATGCACGCGCACGACCGCGATCAGATGAACCAGATTGTCGGCGATACGACTGTTGAGGTGAGTACTGTGAAGACCGGGAAGAACCAGAATATCCTCCCTCCCTTTGGCGCTTCGGCGGTGACGGCTGTGTTGGATTGGTGGAAGCAGCAGCAGACCCAACAGAGTAGCCCGACATAATCAAAATCTGCTCTACATTTCTGGCAGCCTCAAGTAAGCCAGCAAATGTAGGGTAACGAACATTGCACATGACCCTCCTAATCTCAATGTCAAGACCAGCCTCGAACCTGGTCACTTTCCTTTCTTCGGTGTCCACCTGATGAGGTGCGAACAGACTTAACCTCGTGAACTCCACAGCATATTGGGACACCGTCTTCGTCCCCTGTACCAGCGTCATAAACCTTGCCTCTAATCTCCGACGCTCATCAATCGGACAGTATTGCTGAGTGAATAAGTCCGTGAACTCAGCCCATTTCATAACCGAAACCTTCTCCAATGTCAAAGCGTTCACCATGGCATTCCACCACATGATTGCATCATTCGTGAACATAGCAGTTGCATAACGAACCATGTCCTTCTCAGCACAGTCGCTGATTCGGAATGTTCGCTCAGTTGCTGTTATCCATTCCAGTGCAGCAACAGCATCCCCTAAACCGTTAAACTCTACAGCTCCATTTCCTTTAAACTCCTTAAACCGACAACCCCTGGGCTTATTAGA